>JARQOC010000002.1:116951576-117393418 GCA_033576535.1 Allobates femoralis
CCACCATACCACCTGGGATCCACTTGCAGCCACCCGTAAAGCTACCTGTTATTTATAACATCTTGCTGAACAGTGAACTGTATATGAAGCTGCTACAAGTTGACAGTAAAGTACCCGGGAGAAGGTGACTTTGCCTCTGTGTGTTTTCCTATATCAACTTGTTCCCTTGCAGGAACGCTGCCCCGGAGGAACAGCCCTACGTGTAGGGGGCTTTGCCAACTCAGCCGCACTACCATCCACCTCCGGCGGACTGTTGCGGCGCAGGTGATCCCTCACTATCCAGACTATCCAGAGGCGCAAGACTGTCTGCCCGCCCCTTTGGCTGCCAATCAACCAAGGGGGCGGGCCACAGGAGGTGATCCAGGAGGAGCCACCAAAAGTCAATAAGGACCCAGCCGGAAGTGAAGGACATGAGGAACAACATGTGTTACCTGGAACAATGGCGACCTCATGCGCTAGGTGGAGCAGCAGGCCCGCCTTCCCCGGGGGAACCTGGACTCAGTCTCCCTCCTGTCCAATGAGGGGGACGCTGAGCATTGGCGGGACGCTTTTCGAGAGCTGCGGGACAACCTAGCTGAGACGATGGAGTGGGTAGTCCGCAGCTGGAGCGCCAAACGGGCTGTGGAGCTCATGACCTGAGCAACGGATCAGGAAGCAAGAGAGGCAGCATTAGTTGCATGAGCTGTGGTGGAGACCCTGGCTACGAGACCACCCATGCAGACCCGGGAGGTTGGGGTCCAGAAAGAAGAACCCGTGAATCCGCCAGCAAGCCAAACCAATGGCCCGTTAGCTCAGGGTGCGTCAGGACCCGACCTGGAGCCGGACGTGATAGTCAAGGCCCCAGAGGGAGACGATGACTCGACCAGTTCCGAGGAGGAGGGCCTTGAGGCAGACAACCTGTGCGACAGCTCAAACACCACTGGAGGCAACACCCCAGAGGCAGCATGGTGTGGTGCCCGTAAGGACTAACGCGGAGCCCTGCCAGCGCTCCGTGCCAACATCACAGCTGCACCGGATAACTTGGCAACCAGACCATCACCCCCAGCGTACTTCCCCCAAGCCAATGCTCCCCAGCCTAGTGAGGAGGACCAGGCGGCCCAGTGGCGCCGCCGACAGGACTGGTGGCGAATGGAAATGGAGAGCTGCCAAATCAGAGACGAAGCTCGCCAAACCCCCGTTACCCGAGGAACACAGAAAGCAAGGTATAGTGCTGTCGTTACGCTACAGGGACGGGTGGGGGTTTGTGTGTGAGGAAGAACTATCGGAAGACATCTTTGTAGGGAGGCGAGACGCTAAGACACATTTACGCCGCGGTCACTTGGATCGAGACCTGTATCGAGAGGACCAGGTTACCTATGAGCGGCATGCGGGACCTATGGGGTGGTTTGCTATCAGAGTGGCCCGCTTGTAAATGACTATCCGCTCCCTAACTTGAACTGTAAATAGTCAATTGTGCCTTCTTATTCCCTGCTTTCATGAATAATGACTTTATTCCTGTTTGAGCCTCATGGACATAATGAGAACTCTGACCCCGTTGTGACGCCCCGCACCGAGTGTGTCACAGGAGGGTATTGCAGCCAAGACAGCAGCAGCAATATTCTTTGACTCAGCAGTCACACAGTTAACTCAGAGATCCATACCCTACATGCATCACCTAGCATAGAGGGCCAATCAGGTCCTGGTGGGCGGAGTGTAGTGGTAGTGTGTAGTGGAAAACTTAGTACAATTAGTGAGTTGAGAGAACTCTCCGAACAACGTAGGAGAAGGAGCTAAACCAACAAGCTCTGCAACCTTGGAGAGGGGGCATGCACAGTTCCGTGCAGCCCCCTGGCCATCACCCCGGTTGAGCGCCATTATTCCCGGTGCTTCTACAACCGATCTACGGGCATCTACATGCGGTCCAAAATCATCCCGTGCCCATCTACAGCCGGATTGCTGGTACCGAAGCTAGGAGCAGTTCAGCACTTCTACGCGAACCAGAGGAATGGAGGGACCGCTTTACAGGAGCACCCCACCACCGCCAAATCCAGTCGTCAAACCAGCGGTGTACCCACCAAGGGACCCAAGGCTCCACAAAACACCCATAACGTATACTCTGGGTAGGGCATTGAAGCAGCCTCCCTGTACCCGATCTGGTATTCCTGGGCGACAACGGCAACACAACTTAGCTAGAATGGAGGAACACCGCGGAGCTGAGGGACACTGATTACTGCTGAGTCCACCCGATCCACTACCCGTTAACTGTATGCCATGTACTGCCTGCTGGTTACAGTAAAGAACCCATTACAGAGACTTACAGTGTCCGTGCTTCCTTATGAACTGTTTATCCGCGTACTAAGGTAACCGCAGCTGCCTCAGAACATCTTGCGCAGCTCCTGCTCCGGGATCACCGCTCAGCCTGTGGGAGGTTCCATCTTGCTGCATTCCATCCCCGGAGACCCGCAGCGCCGGTACAGTTACCGAACTCTCATAGGTGGCATCACGACAAATTAACCCCTAATCTGTTCAACCCATGACGTCTCTCTCTTTTGAATCTGGACCACCGGGCCCCACTACCGGCAGGCGCGGTCCATCCGTGACAAGGAGGAAAGAAGAAAACGCCTGTCCCTGCGGAGTCCCGGCCACGGTGAGTCAGAAAATGGCGTCACGAACAGGATACGAGCAGGCCCGTTCCCTAACGGGTATAATGTGCTTAAAAGACTTTAATCCAAAAGGACTTTGTTCGTCCCAAAAATAACTTTTCCCGCCTTTTCACCATTGGGCCAAGATGGCACCCAAGATGACGTCCCCGCCATGAGGATTCGCCACGTGCAAGCCCAGGGGTGAGCTACCGCCCTCTTCGTAAGAGGGCCAAGGCAAAGGCGCCAAAATCATTGTCCACCCTGATTGCTCGAAACAACCATGGGGGCGGACCGAAGACTTTTTCCCACAATTGGACTACAAAAAACCCCAAGGAAGTGGGAGTGTCAGGATCTTCTTCACCAGCTCTCGGACAGAACGGTTACCGGTTGAGACGGGTGTGGTTCTTCTACCAAGATGGCCAGCTTAAGCCTCCATGACCTGATGCAGCAGGTGGAAGCTGAGGCCAGAGCAGCCATAGGCCATCAGGGTCCGGGTCCTGTACTCACCATCGACGGCAGCCCCGACTTCTGGCAGGAGGCGCTGCAAGACCTCAGAGTGCGGCTAATGGAAACAGTAGAGTGGATGATCCGCAGTTGGAGCGCGAGCTTGGGCAGCAGACTACATCGCGCGATGCAGCAGAGCCGCTCGGGTGCAACCTCTCCAAGACCGGACGACATCTCTATATTCACCGCCTGACCAACGTCCACCACCTGTCCTGCTTCGTCGCCGGAGCCCATAGACTGCGTCATCCCGGTGGAGACCACCAGCTACCCCGTTCCTGGGTCCACGACCGCAGCCGAACCTGTTCCAGAGCCGGAGCTTCCAACCAGCTCCCCTGAAGAAGTGAATACTCACCTGGTTCCTGTTGCGGAACCCACAGCCAGTTTGTATACCACTTCAGAGACTGTTACCCGTTTCTCCCACGAACTGGAGGCCTCCTCTGCTACTTCAGGGGCCTATCTGGTCACCAGGATTGAAACGCCAATGCCCGATATAACAGATGAAGAGGCAGGCAGCCTGGAAGCCCTGCAGGACGACCCCGAGGAGAATTCTGCAGCACGGCCGCCCATCGACCCGGAGGAATTTCATTCAACATCTCTACCCGCCGAGCAGCCCGATGTGATCGTTGAGGGAGAGGAGGATGATGACGATGACGAGACCCACAGCACCACTGAGGACCTCTACACCTGATTTGCCTGGGGAGATACCGTGGATCCTTCGGCCGAGCGACCTGCTCGGGTGTGTTGGTCGGGTGCTGCTGCGGTGCTTTCTCCGGTGCCGTTTAACTGGGTGCCCATCCAGACTGCCCACCAAACTCAAGCCATTCAGCAGCCTGCACATCGCAGTGACTTTACTCACACTCCGTACCGCACAGACGAAAATGTACGTCGCATCCGCAGGGAGGAGTGGCGGGCTCGTATGCGTGCCAACATGGAGGCTCGCCGCCAACCCCTGTTACCTGATGAACTCCGCAAGACAGGTAGAGTGAGCACCTTCAACCTATCTACCGGGTGGGGTTTTGCCAGGGAGGAGGGCGTGTATGAGGAATTGTTTGTGGGGCACCGTAATGTGGAGTCGCACTTGCCGAGAGGGCATTTAGACTGTGACTTGTATAGAGGGGACATTATAACCCACGAGAGGCATGCGTGCTACGATGGGTGGTTCGCTATACGGGTGCGCAATACTGCCCTTCATAAGTGACTTGCTGTTTGAACTTTGCAAAGAGACTTCTCCCTGTTTAATCGCCAACACCGCGACTTGGTGGCTACAGCCTGGACTCAAACTAAGGACAGCCGACCGCCCGCCGGGTCCGCGAATGTGTTAACCTGTTTTCTTTTTACTTATAACATCTTAAGTAAATGCATACCTGTTATTAATAAAAGTGTTTTTTAATTGCCAGTTATAAAATGTAAAAATCTCTGTAATGTTTGGGTAGCGCGACACTTGGGGACAAGTGTATTTCACCAAGGAGGAGTGTGGCGCCCCGCACCGAGTGCGTCACAGGAGGGTATTGCAGCCAAGACAGCAGCAGCAATATTCTCTGACTCAGCAGTCACACGGTTAACTCAGAGATCCATACCCTACATGCATCACCTAGCATAGAGGGCCAATCAGGTCCTGGTGGGCGGAGTGTAGTGGTAGTGTGTAGTGGAAAACTTAGTACAATTAGTGAGTTGAGAGAACTCTCCGAACAACGTAGGAGAAGGAGCTAAACCAACAAGCTCTGCAACCTAGGAGAGGGGGCCTGCACAGTTCCGTGCAGCCCCCTGGCCATCTCCCCAGTTGAGCGCCATTATTCCCGGTGCTTCTACATCCGATCTACGGGCATCTACATGCGGGTCCAAAATCATCCCGTGCCCATCTACAGCCGGTTTGCTGGTACCGAAGCTAGAAGTAGTTCAGCACTTCTACGCGAACCAGAGGAATGGAGGGACCGCTTTACAGGAGCACCCCACCACCACCAAATCCAGTCGTCTAACCAGCGGAGTACCCACCAAGGGACCCAAGGCTCCCCAAAACACCCATAACGTATACTCTGGGTAGGGCATTAAAGCAGCCTTCCTGTACCCGATCTGGTATTCCTGGGCACAACGGCAACACAACTTAGCTAGAATGGAGGAACACGCGGAGCTCTGAGGGACACTGATTACTGCTGAGTCACCCGGTCCACTACCCGTTAACTGTATGCCATGTACTGCCTGCTGGTTACAGTAAAGAACCCGTTACAGAGACTTACAGTGTCCGTGCTTCCTTATGAACTGTTTATCCGCGTACTAAGGTAACCGCAGCTGCCTCAGAACATCTTGCGCAGCTCCTGGCTCGGGGATCACCGCTCAGCCTGTGGGGCGCGTTCCATCTTGCTGCATTCCATCCCCCGGAGACCCGCAGCGCCGGTACAGTTACCGGAACTCTCATAGATGGCGTCACGACAAATTAACCCCTAATCTGTTCAACCCATGACGTCTCTCTCTTTTGAATCTGGACCACCGGGCCCCACTACCGGCAGGCGCGGTCCATCCGTGACAAGGAGGAAAGAAGAAAACGCCTGTCCCTCCGGAGTCCCGGCCACGGTGAGTCACCGTTAATAATGTTTTATTTCGAGCGCGTGCAGTTACCGGTCCCCGTGAGGCCGATGAAAGTTTAATAATGTTTTATTTTATATATGCAACGTTTAATATGGTGCCTCCCATAAAGAGGTGAAAAATGCTGCGTGAATTTGTAAATAAGTTACCTGTTACCTGTTATTACTGAAAAAAAAACAAATTTTCACTCTACCTGTTCCCTGTTTAACCACACTTGCGCCCCACCTGGTCAGTCATCACAATTGGGATACTGCACCCATACCAGGAGGGAATGCTGGTCTGTTTTACCGGAGCACTGGTTTCCAAAGACGGCGAGGGAGTTCAGCCCCTCACTGAGAACAATTTTCAACAGGCCCTACACCATGTCAGAGGAGTTGTCACGCCAGGATTCTCACTGGGATCCACCAAGCACCCCAACGGGCCTGGTACTAAGCGGGCACTTCAAGACAGGCATTGAGAGCAGAACACAGGGCAGATCCAAGCAGGCATTCCATGGTAGACTTCCAGAGGCTTTGCAGCCTGTTGTGACTGCTCGCCAGCGACTCCGTCCTAAGACTGTTTACTGCTGGGAACTGATCATCACCTGCATTGTTCCAGTAAAGTACCCGGGTAGAGTGATCAAGTCTCTGTGTATTTGTTTCCTTGCTACACCCTGCTCGGCTCCATCCATCCATCACCAGCACCCTTATCATCACCGGTGCATCCCTGCCCCAGGGGGGTTAGCTCCACCTGCAGGGAGCTGTACCATCAAGGCCGCTATACCACCACCCTCCGGAGGACTGAAGCGGCGCTGGTGCTCAATCACCTGAAGTTGCAGGTGGCGTCACTGAACTATATTATAAACCTTATTTCCCCTGTACATATATTCCCCTTCCCTTTTTAAGTTCGGTCTCCGGGCCACCAGTGACATCCCCAACCACAGCGGAAAGGGGCCCGGATACCCGAGTCCCCACTACCCCGGGCGACTCACATGTATCCAACTCCAAACTCTATAGTCTATCCATTAGCTCAGGATCTGGCTTCAGCACAGATACATTTATTCCCAATTCACAGCACCAGCTAACCTCCCACAAGCATGTGTCTACTTCTTTTCTGCTTCTTCTTGGAATCAGCCCCATAGTTGGACAAAGATAAGCACCCCCAACCCCAATAACCATCAGGTACTCAATTCAAATTAAATCTTCAATGAAGTCTCTGGCCAGTCTGCAAAGGTGTGTATTAGGGAGGCCCCCTCCAGGGAGGAACAAAGACACAGACACCCTACCAGATGCAAGCCAATGAATGATAATGAAGGCATTATTGCATTATGACCAAGGAGGCTGACTAGGATGACATTTTGTTCCAATTCCTTCCTCTCTTCAAATTGTGTAGACAAGTGACCTTAAAACTGACAAGCAAGCAAATCTCTAATAAAATGCAAAAATAATATTAATGTAACTAGTGCTCCATGCTGTATAAGGTATGCTCTACGTCCATTGCTCCAATAGTTCTTAGCCCATGGCCAGCACCTCACACTCCTACACCACTTTTTGAGAATGGCAAGCGCTGGGCTCCTCTCTCCTGTTATCCACTACCATCTGTGATGGGGCGTTCTGCTACATGCACACCCAGATATTTGCTTCCCCCTTCTGCCCACTGTATCTCCATGGCCCGCTTCCCTAACCTACATCTGCCTCCACTCAGTCATTCGATCCTGTGCCAACTGGATGACAGCCCTGAGCTGTGTACCCTCCACGAAGCTGCTCTTTTCCTCATCTGAACTGATCTTCACCTATGGTTGTTCCTGTCCTACTCGGCCAAACGTTGTATTAGGGCTATCTTGTTGTCCTCCTGCACCCAATCCAGCTCTCTACCTGAGGAAACGACTCTTCCTTCTTGAGCCTCTTGTAGATGGAGTCTGCCATCTCTTCGGCAGTTGCGGCAGATGTGGCCGCGAAAAAAAACGCGGTCAGCCAAAACCGCACTTGCCGCATCTGCCGCACACTTACCACAAGCCGCATAGACAGTGCATGGGGCTTGCTGCAAGATGCGTTTTTTTATCCGGATCCGCCGGATCCGGGCAAAACCGCCAGTGTGAAAGCACACTTAAAAGTGTATAGGAATTTTATGAGTTTGATTGCATTTCATTAGAATGTTTCAGCTTCTCAAAACTTTCTAATCTTTCCAGAACTATGTGGACTCAGAAAGTACAACCTTTTCAATCTACAGCATGATTCAGAGGTCTCCATACTTTGGGAATAATGGGTTTCATAAACCTAGTCTTCAAATGTTAACCTTTAAGCTACTGTACAAAATAATGGGCCTCTGGGTACCTGAAAAGATCGCTGTGCTTAACCTAGCAGCCCCCAAGGTCCTTAGACCTCAGCCCAATTGATTTTACTTGTGGACTACTTAAAAGCCATTGTATTCAAGGATTAGATACAAAACAATAGTCACCTAGAAAAGGTACTTAATATAATATACACATGCATATTAGAAAATATAAGATATGAGAGAAACTTAAGGCCCAGTCTCGCATAACGACGCATCAGCAATCCCAATCCTGATAACGATGTGCAGAGATCGCTGGTGCATCGTTTACACATCGCTGGTAAAAATGTCAAACAGGCATCTTACCAGCGATGTGAAAAACGACGCACCAGCGATCCAGAATTATACCAAGGTCGTTTTGAATTTCTCTCCATAGCGTAGAATTGAGATCGTTGCTTATTACCTGTCAAACACAATGATGTAGCGTTCCCAGCGGGAGCACAAGACGCAAGAATGATCCAGAGCAGTGTGTAACGATCAACGGTCTCACAGCAGGGGCCAGATCGTTGGTGCGTGTCACACAGAACGACATCGCTGTTGCGTCACGAATTTCGTGACACAACAGCGATCCCAATAGTGATCTCATTAGCGATCTCTTTATGTGTGACAGGGCCTTTAGTCATGTATCTGTCTCACCCCTGGTGGGGACTGTGGGGTACTCAGAACTGGGCCCTCTCATTGTCATCTGGGGCTGCTGGGATGTCATAGCGTCTTGTCCCGGTCCGTAATCCCCTCGTAAGGTCGAGCAGTTAAAAAGAGGAAGTGAAAAAAATGGAGTAAAATAAAATAAAACAATAAAGGAATGTTGTGACACCACCCATGGAATGCGGCCGGTATAGCCTCTGCTGCAGTTGGGACCTCTGTGGATGATGGGAGTAGCAGCGAGGATGTTGAGCCCTCCACAGGAAGAGCTGGTTCCCAAGTCTACTGTGAAGTCTGATGGATATGCAGGCTGGCAGTTTTCACAGTCACAGGCAGTCTCCTGCTGCCGGATCACAGGATCAGTCTATCTCCCCTCAGACACAAGAATCACAGTCGTAGACAGCATAGAGCTTTAATCGGGTTTACTCTTTTCCTCACAGATGGTAAAGTTTACAATAGTTCAGTAGCGGCTCCGGTGTGGTCTAAGCAGCCGGGATGGCTCGTCTGCATCACCCCCTTTACATGTCTCTTTCAGGCCTTTTTGGTCTATCTGTATACTAGCTATGATCCAGCGGTCATGGGCTTTCAGTGGTTGACCTACTGTGTCCTCTAGCCCTAGTAGGACAGCCTTCTTTTCCTGCGCCGGAGGTTGGGTCGCGGGACATAAAGACCCTGTACCCCGCCGGGGTCTGTGTTGGAGCATAAATCTTCCTGGCCACTTCAGCAGAGTCGGCACTCTGGTTCCGGCCCAGTCCCTCAATGTTCCCGCTATTCAGGGCACACCTGGACTCCTTCTGTCTCTGGCTAGTGTCTGCAGCCCGGGACCTGGACAAGCCTCATAGTGGGTCAGGCCACCGGGTCCTTGTACTCCCAGTCCTGTACGGTGGTGTTCTCGCCTCTCCTTCTACTGACTGGACTTCACTCCTCGACTTCCCTTGGCTACTCTTTTTTCAACTAACTCTCTCTAACTTCTTTTGTGTTGTTGTGCCCTTTTTGTTCTGTTGTTACTTCCCCTAACGGGTCCTTCTCTAACTTTCCACCCTCCACCTGGCTCCTCCCACTATTCCGTTGCTGGGCATAGAATCCCTAGACTTGGGATCGGGAGTGTGTTGGGTGTGTGTTTGGGGTGACCGACTTACCAATCCCGGGTGCTGCGTCATGTAGTGGCGACCGGTCCGCAGGGACGCCACACTCCATCTGAGCAAAGGATAGCATGTCCGCGTGCTAAGACCTGGTTCGGTGGTACACAAAAGCTCAAAAGCGCCACATATCATTGTGGACTCTGCTTAGTATGCTTTAACACAGAAAACTCTCTTGAGACACAAGATGAACTGTAAAATGTTGCTCTCCCCAGAATACCAGCATGTGTGAATGATGGTGGATTGATTCTCCAGTTCTTAATGTTAATGTCCAGTGACTCTTCAACTAATATGTGACAACTATATGCTGGTGCTTTAGTCCAGAATGTCATTTTTCTGGCATTTGTGAGGTTTTATACCCTGATTACTTTGTGCGTATGTTCAAATGTTGTAGAAAGCCTGTAGTCTGGGAAAGCATTTAGGTATCTCTAAGTTCACTCGAGTGTAAAAAAATATTGTCCAATTTTCATCCAGAAAAAAATTGACTTTTTTTTCATCTGTATTTATTGTCATCCATATGGTCTTTGTTTTTAGACATTAGAGGTGAATAAAATTGACAAGACCAATAACTGTTTTCTATGTCAACAATGGCAATGGCAGTTGTAAAAATTGAACGTTATATGATGATCCATATTGAATCTAAATTTTTTTGCACCTAAAGATTGCAATGGGTAAGTCTCATTTAAAATATAACAGAAAAGAACAAGTGCCTGCTGCACTTATTCATGTAGACATTCAGTCCATGTAAAATAATTTCCTCTGAACAAGCCAATTGATTAACATTGGTCCTAGTGCTGTCCATACAAAGTCAGTTTTTTCCATGGACAACACTCGGGCCAGGAAAAAAAAACTAAACAACTGCTGTCTGAATCTAATCTACTACTGGATTATGAAAGCCTTTTTTCAATTACAGCATTAGAATATAGAATAGTTTTAAATTTTAACAATTTCATGCAAAATGTTTATATTTTACTCTTGTGTCTAGATAGAAGATGGACAATCTCAAAAGCTATATGGTAATGTTTCTTTGGTAGACTCTGTTTTGTCCGTATGTTTTCTTTTTTCTACATCTGCCTTGCTGTTCATTGCTTGATTATAGTAAGCAGGGATGTGGAGTCGGAAAGACAAACATCCGATTCTTCAATTTCCTTGAATTTGACTCCGACTCCAACTCCATCAAAATGAACACCAACTCCAACTCCACAAACCATGGCTGTGAAGTCAGTAAGACAAACATCTGACTCCAACTCTATCAAAATGGACACTTACACCGACTCCACAACCGTGGCTGTGAAATCAGGATCCAAGCATCTGACTCAGACTCCAACTCCATCTAAAATGGACACCAACTCCGACTCCACAACCATGGCTGTGAAGTCAGTAAGCCAAATATCTGACTCAAACTCCTCAATTTCCCTGAATCCGAATCTGACTCCACCCAAAATGGACACCAACTCTGACTCCACGATTCTGACTCCACAACCCTGATAAGTAGACATCAATGGCTGGACTGGCCAGTAAATGTGTCATACTGGAGAGCTCAGTCTGTGTGATGGCACTGTCATTATGTCACCTTACTAGTTATCTGATTTTGTAAGATATTGTCAGAGCAATGCTGAGTGCTGTCACTATGAAATGTAAAGGTACCTTTACACGCCGCCACTATGCCTAGCAACCGGTATCAACCGCACGTTCACACGCACGTTTTTAACTGTTGATACCGATCGCCGATGCCGCATGTACACGCCACCATTGCGTTGTCAACTGAAGGTATTGTGTTGCCCCGGACATTCCGACAGATCCTGTGGACAACTTCCTGTTGAATACCGTCGCTGCTTCACACGCCGCAACCACTAAGGGAATGTGGGCGTACATCTTTCGCGCCGCAAGTACATAGGCGTGACAGAGTTGTGTATTCCGTGACGCTAATACGCTGATTGGACAACGCAATAGCGTCATGATTGGCCAGCCTGCGCAGAAAGGCTGGCTAATACATGACGCCATTCCAATTGTGGAGTGTGAATGGATAGCTTTTTAAATATGGCGCCCTGTGAAGGGACAGCCAATGGTAACACAGTAGCCCCCACCAATGATCGCTGATGGGGCGCGGTATCCATGAGGCTGTGTCACGCCCCTGGGAATTCACTAGGCGACGGTGATTCCATCCCTGTGCCCTGTTTTGACGCCACTACCATGGCAATTGTGCCTTGTGTTGCCTTGGGTTTTTGAACACGGCTCAGAAACAGGTATCCGAGTCAACTGCAGGAAACCCGATAACTTTCCCAATTTACACGCCGACATTTCGTAGCAATTTCAAGGCAACAGGCACAGAAATCCCCATTGCCAGGCAGTTGCTACCACACAGTGGCGGCATGTAAAGGTACCTTAATTCTTAGAAGCAACAAAACCCAAGCTGTGAAGTAATAGGCTACACAATGGGAACCTCCATATGCTGAAGCCTCAGCAGTTGATTCAACATATCCCTTAAAACAACACAAATGATCTGAAGCCTTATGTATTGATTTTTCTTGGTCAAGTAGCCACACAGCTGTGCTACACAAAATTACAGACATCTATGAAACTGATACAATACACTGCCAATAGTGAAAATGTGCTTTCATGTTTGCTGACAATATACAATCTTAGAATTTGACAAATGATTATGGTGTTGGTTAGAATAAAATATTTAAAGCTAAAATGTTCCAGTTAAAGGGGTGGTTGTACAGTGACATGCCCCTCCAGGGCCTTAGGATACTCAGAAGCGGGCTTTCTTGAGGCTTCATCACGGGGATCACAGGGACCGAGACCCGGCTTCGTGACCCTGGCGGTGTTATTAAAAGTTCGGTGTAGGTGGCTCTCTCTTTTAGCGATAGGAATCTGGTGTGGAGGGTTCATTCTGGGAAGGGATGACTGGACCTGGGGATACTTGTGTTTTTACATGACGCCACCCGCAGCTTGCAGCTATATATGGCCGCCACTGCACGACTGTTCTCCTAGGGGCCGATGGATGGGAGGCAGCAATGGTCTTGAGCCTTCTACAGGTAGGACTGACCCCCAGGGTAGCCTGAAATACCTGAGTGAGTTGGTAGTTGTGTTTCTGGTGCTTTTGGTGCGTTAAGGAAGTTCACAGACACAGCGGGTTGCAGTCTTCAGGTCTTTTACTCACAGTCTATGTGTAGCTGCCCGCTGAGTACTGGGTTCTTGGAGTCAGGAATCCAGCTACTCCCGGGTAGTAGGATGGTAAGTAACCGGCACCCCTTCTCTGTCCTTCTTCTGCCGCTTCACACTGCGCTTGCCTGTCCCCTTCTGCCTTGTGCCTTGCCACACAGAACTCTGAGCCAGTGACTATGGGCTTTTCCTAGGGGTTCCCCTGCAGTGTCTCCTCTTAGCCCTATGGTTGCCACCTTTTCAGAATATGTGCACGGATGTCGACTGAGTCACCATGGAAGTGCTACAGCCTCCGAGTTGCTAGCTGAGCCTGGTCTGTCTTCTCCACTAGTCTTGGGGTTCCCAGTGCCCCTTTATTGTGGCCTGGGCCCTCCACTTGCCTGCGCCTGACAATGGATTCGAGCCCCATGGGTGGATTGCTCACTTCCCGTGTCTATAGGACCCCCTTTTCCTCCTGGAGCCACTTGGGTGATGCTCCTGCTCCTAGGTCTGTCCTTAGGGCGAGCTCCCATTTGCTCCAGTCCTCTGGACACTTCTCAGGCGTATTTGCTGTAGCTTCCCTCCAACTTGTCCTTGGTGTTCAATGGCCTCTCCTCAGCTTTTCTACCATCTCTCCTCATCTGGTTAACTCTCTTCTTCTGTTCAACTGTCTCTCCTGCGTTCTAGATCTTTCCCACACTATTTACACCCCTTGTCATGTGTCCCACGTCATCTACGCGTGTTCTTCCTGGCCTTACTCTCCCAAGTGCTCCCTCTAACTACATCCTTCACCACCCAACCTCACTACTATGGTTCCTGGTGTGATCTGGGTGTCCCTGCACTGGTCTGTGCCCCTCTTACCCATGAGTGGGCTACTACACCCTAACAGGGTGCAGTACCTGTGTGGTGACTGGATCTGCAGGGGTGCCACATACAGTGGAATTAGAATATCATCAAAAAGTTAATTTATTTCAGTAACTCAATACATAAAGTGAAACGCATATATTATGTCATCACAAACAGAGTGATCTTTTTAAAGTGTATATTTCTGTAAATGTTGATGATTATGGCTTACAGCCAATGAAAACCTAAAGGTCATTGTCTCAGAAATTAAAGTAGAGAGGATGAAGGGTCTGAGAGATAAAATATTACCTAAATAAGTATCAGAGGCTTCACCTTGTGTGGTTGTGAGAGTCACAACCACTATAAAAGTACATCACGGCTGCTGCAGTCCCCGGCGTGGTGCATATAGAGTAGGGAGGATGAAGGGTTAAATACCGTGCTGTCATATTCCACAAGAAATCAAAGGGGGAATATAATATTGATTTATTAGTCAAAGTGTTTCTGGGTTCCCTGGCCCCTTCCTCAGGACAAATCAATATTATATTGCCATGTTTCAGCACGTTTCAGGAAGACCTGAAATGCATTCACTAAGGCTGCCTTCACACTACGGATTTTCATTTCTGATGCTGTCCGATAAAAATCGGACAGCATCGGACCGATTTTGGGCCCCATGCAGCCCTATGGGCATCGGACCGAATCGGATGTGCACTAAATGCCATCCAATTTGGTCCGATCCGAATCTGTCTGATTTTTTTATCGTGAAAATCGAGCTTCTCGATTTTTGCACTGAAAAAAATCTGACAGTGACGACCAGATCGTGCTATGCACATCCGATCCGACCGATCAATTTGACATGGGGCCCTATGGAGAAGGGTCCGAGGAAACATCTGATGTCTCCTCGGACCCCGTTTTACTGTACTGAGCATGCTCAGTACAGTAAAACTGCTCCTAACTGGGAGCACAAGGGTTAAAAAACCATGGTGAACCCGCGGTCACGTGACTGTGACATCACCGCAGGTCCTGAACAGCAGAGGAAGACCTCTGCAGCCACCGGGAGCCTGCGGAAGCCACCGGGAGCCTCCAAGAAGATGGCGGAAGACGGCGGGGGCTCTGGGGGAGGTGAGGATAAACTTTTTTTTCTTTTTTCACTCGATTTTATGCGATTGATGCTATTTGGCACCTGATTCAGCATCAGAAGGACATGCGTCTGAATTATATCGACAGCTCGGTCCCTCAAAACGAATGTGAGTAGCTAGGCGGCGTCCACAAGCATACTCACGATAGTAAGGTCCAGCATGATCGTCATATCGCTCACATCGCTGGACTGTAACAGACAGATCCAGCATGTGGATCCCGATCTCGTGGTTTCTATGTACATCGGGTTACTAGCCGCGCGTCGCTTATACCACGGTACCAAGTTACATCTCCAGCATGGCTTGCCGCGGAGATCGTTCATCGTGGGTCACACCACGATAGCAATCGTAATCGTAAAGTAGATGTAGGCCGACCTAGATCTCGATTCAATATCACATTCACATGTAAACCTTGATTACACACGATTTAGCCAGTATCGCTTAGGGTCAAAGAGATCGCTTAACGATATCGGCAGAATCTTTGCGTGTGACGGCGCCTAACAAATCAATATTATATTACACCTTGTCTCGTTAATACGGCGTTTAAAGCTTCATCTCCACTTTAATTTTCTGAGATAATGACCTTCGGGTTTTCATTGGCTGTAAGCCATAATCATCAACATTTACATAAATAAACACTTGAATAGATCACTCTGTATGTAATACTCTATATAATATATGTGTAATTTTTTTATGATTCATTGAGTTGCACCTGTAAGGATTCTGGTGCACATTTATTGAGGACTCTGCTAGGTGGTTTTCATTTTTTTCTCCTCCTAGTGGTTCATCAATAAAAGAACAACTGAATGTTGCCAGTAGAGTCTATGGCTCAAACAAACTGACAGTGTCCAATCAGTGCTGCTACGGTAGTATCAACCCCTGTAGGGAGACAACACCCCTCTGACCAGACTAAACATTGCACATAGTTGTCAATTTATTCATAAATATTCAGTAGGAATAACAGCAAAACTCAGAATCTAAGAAATCAGGCTTCAGAATTGTAACTTTGTAAAGGGCTTTTATCTTTTATGGAAAGACCCTGCCTCCATCTGCAATTTCCCATTCCCAGGTCCAGTGCTGAGTCTCTGCCATCAGTCATGTGATCTGTCATAGTCTGCAGTGCTGCGGCCAATCAGGGAGCTCGGCCCCTCCGAGTCTCTTATGTGGTCAACTCGGCAGAGCTACTGAGCTGCATTAAAGGGGCTGTCCATTACTTGCTGCCATCTGATGGTCAATGTGTGTATGACAGTTACTCACTCATAACTAGCTGCCATAGCAACGGTGGGAGGAGCCTCTACCTCAGGCCTCTCCCACAGCAATGGTGGGAGGAGCCTCTACCTCAGGCCTCTCCCACAGCAATGGTGGGAGGAGCCTCTACCTCAGGCCTCTCCCACAGCAATGGTGGGAGGAGCCTCTACCTCAGGCCTCACACACAAAGCAATGGTGGGAGGAGCCTCTACCTCAGGCCTCTCACACAGACCAACAGTGGGAGAAGCCTCTACCTCAGGCCTCTCCCACAGCAATGGTGGGAGGAGCCTCTACCTCAGGCCTCTCCCACAGCAATGGTGGGAGGAGCCTCTACCTCAGGCCTCTCCCACAGCAATGGTGGGAGGAGCCTCTACCTCAGGCCTCACACACAAAGCAATGGTGGGAGGAGCCTCTACCTCAGGCCTCTCACACAGACCAACAGTGGGAGAAGCTTCTGCCTCAGGCCTCTCACACAGAGCAATGGTGGGAGGAGCCTCTATCTCAGGCCTCTCACACAGAGCAATGGTGGGAGGAGCCACTACCTCAGGCCTCTCACACAAAGCAATGGTGGGAGGAGCCTCTACCTCAGGCCTCTCACACAGAGCAATGGTGGGAGGAGCCTCTACCTCAGGCCTCACACACAGACACACAGTAGGAGGAGCCTACACCTCAGGCCTCACACACAGAGCAATGGTGGGAGGAGCCTCTACCTCAGGCCTTTCCCACAGCAATAGTGGGAGGAGCCTCTACCTCAGGCCTCACACACAGAGCCATGGTGGGAGGAGCCTCTATCTCAGGCCTCACACACAGAGCAACGGTGGGAGGAGCCTCTACCTCAGGCCTCACACACAGAGCAATGGTGGGAGGAGCCTATATCTCAGGCCTCACACACAGAGCAATGGTGGGAGGAGCCTCTACCTCAGGCCTCTCACACAGAGCAATGGTGGGAGGAGCCTCTACCTCAGGCCTCACACACAGAGCAACGGTGGGAGGAGCCTCTACCTCAGGCCTCTCACACAGAGCAATGGTGGGAGGAGCCTCTACCTCGGGCCTCACACACTGAGCAACGGTGGGAGGAGCATCTACCTCAGGCCTCTCACACAGACAAACAGTGGGAGGAGCCTACACCTCAGGCCTCACACACAGAGCAATGGTGGGAGGAGCCTCTACCTCAGGCCTCTCCCACAGCAATAGTGGGAGGAGCCTCTACCTCAGGCCTCACACACAGAGCCATGGTGGGAGGAGCCTCTATCTCAGGCCTCACACACAGAGCCATGGTGGGAGGAGCATCTATCTCAGGCCTCACACACAGAGCAACGGTGGGAGGAGCCTCTACCTCAGGCCTCACACACAGAGCAATGGTGGGAGGAGCCTATATCTCAGGCCTCTCACACAGAGCAAAGGTGGGAGGAGCCTCTACCTCAGGCCTCTCACACAGAGCAACGGTGGGAGGAGCCTCTACCTCAGGCCTCACACACAGAGCAATGGTGGGAGGAGCCTATATCTCAGGCCTCTCACACAGAGCAAAGGTGGGAGGAGCCACTACCTCAGGCCTCACACACAGAGCAACGGTGGGAGGAGCCTCAACCTCAGGCCTCTCACACAGACCAACAGTGGGAGGATCTTCTGCCTCAGGCTGTTCATACTTCCTGGAACTGGTTCATACAGGTTTTTTGTTTTAGTCAGTTTAGTCAGGAGAGAGGGAGGAAGAACTACTGCTCCCAGCATCTCAGTCAATGCTGAGGAGACATCATTCTCTCCATATAATATCCTCCACACAGGAGCGCGGTGCAGAGCGGCGACAGCGGCAGCCGGCAGGGATAAGTAATTGCAGGGCCAGCGCAGCTGACCGGATAGCAGTGTAGCGGCGCTGGGTCCGGGCCCCCCACAGTAGGCGTGCAATCTCCTTCCCATTACGACTCCATGAACTGGACTAACCATTTTATGGAAGTGATGAAATCAAACTACGGTATTTTTTAATGGCACGGTTTAACATTTTGCACTTTGTATATTTATTCGAATTACTGTGGCTGTGAGGGATTATTCTCATGTCTGACAATTTGGACCATCCCTATATTTATAGTTAGTATTAAAAGTTATATTTTATTGGCATCTCTTCTGATGTATACTTTAACATATCAAACATCAATAACATATAAGCGTCCAGCTGCAGCTCTAACTTCCTCTTGATGTTGATCACATCTCACCACCTATGCACTTGTCCTGCTTCCATCACACCTTATCCCAAACCTCACCTCAGTCTTCATCCCAACCCTAATCCATCTCTTCAACCTATCACTAACAATTGGTATCTTCCCCTCAAGCTTTAAACATGCCTCAAGCGCATCAATCCTCAAAAAGCCATCCCTTAACCCATCCTCTGTATCTAGTTATCACCCCAACTCACTCCTCGCCTATGCCTCACGACTACTTGAACATGTCCATCTTAAACTTTCCTGCCCCAGACCCCGGGAGGATGAGTAAAGAACAGGTTTTAATAAAGAGGACCTGTCTTCCCCCTGGTGCTTTGCAAACTGAAAGCACCCCTGAATGCAGTGTGTCTGCTGCATTCAGGGAAGGGCAGGGGTGAACCTAGCCTCTCTGATGCCTGAGGCAAACTGCAAAACGGTGCTCCCCCCAAGTAATTTTTTTTAATCGCTAAAAATAAATCTGGTACATACAGATTTATATTTATTCTGTAAATATGAGAAAAATAGTGGACATTTTAGTTTACAGAAACAGAAAAAAAGATGTCCACACAAGTATGTCAGCACCATCACATGCACATATAAGAACCACACAGAAGAATCCAGAACAAGGATCATTAATGGCAATGGCGGCTTGGCACAAGCATGTAGACATATAATGACAACTGGCAGAGCTGTGGTACTGTAGGCAGACACAGTCCTGCATCCTTATAGCACAGGAGGCAGCACTGATTACCAACCTCTGGCACATGCCTACAAAACTCTGACCGCTGCCTGGCACTAACTAGTCAGACATGTCACCATGCAGCATCATCCACACACCACAACGACCTGCAGTCTGAGAATCAACAAGCCGCCACTGCACTAAGCTGGTAAAATGGCACTTCTCCTCCAATAGAACACGCTTCCTCACGAATTGCTTGGCCAATCACAAGTGCTGCACATGGGGCTGTCTGGAATTAACAGGGTCCATCCTATTGGGTTGAGCAAAGGATATGGGAGCGGGAAGGGGGAAGAGCACATCTGACCAACCGTTGCCCAGGAGAAATATGTCTGGATGCCTGTATGTAACCAAGGGGCGGCACTGGACATGGTGTATAAGTTATGGCCAATCAGTCCTGCAGCAGAGGGACAATGCATCCTGCATCATAGAAATCTTGGGGCCCCAGAGCAGAAGTTCAAATTGGGCATCCCCCCAAAAAAAGAATATTTGGTTGGGTCACAGGTACATCTCTCACAACATTGCTGCCTTTAGAAAGGAATTTTACTCCTACTGAAGCCCCTAGATTCCCCTTTCAATGCCCTTATAAAGTGTGATGCCAACAAAAGTGCCCCACAAACACTGTGTGATCCCCTACAGTGCATTCCTCCAAACACACAGTATGATGACCCTACTGTAGCTCCTTCAACTACCCCAGTACAGTATGATCCCCAACTATGATCCCTGCCCAGTCCTCCATGTAGTATAATGGGACTATGTACAGTATAATTTGCCCACAACACAGCCCTCAAATAGCCCTGCATAAAGTATAAAGGCTCCCTTGTAGCCCTCAAAGTATTATCATGTCTCCCACAGAGCCCTCCAAATATTATAATGGCTTCCAGTAGTATAGTATAATTGGCTCCATATAATATAATGCACCCCCCATAGTATATTGCACCCCCAAATTCACCCCAAACGTCCTCCATATTGTATAATGCACCCCCACAGTCCTCCATAGAGTATAATGCACCCCCACAGTCCTCTATACCGCCATATAGTATAATGCACCTCCACAGTACTCCATATAGTATAATGCACCTCAAAGTCCTCCATATAGTATAATGCACCCCCATGGTCCTCCATATAGTATAATGCATCCCATATATCTTTCCTTATAGTATAATGTACCCCCATAGTCCTCCATATAGTATAATGGGCCCCCATTGTCCTCCTATAGTATATTGCACCTTACATAGTTTCCCATCAGTGTACTCACTGATAAAAAAAAGTAAATACTTACCTCTCTTCTCGCTGTTCTGGTCTCCTTAGCATCTGCTCTGCCACTCTGCATGTCTCAGCACACTGGGACTCAGTGATGACTGTGATGAAATGGACTCCTTCAATGTAGAACATATGATGATTTCTTATGTAACCCAGACAATATGGTATTTTGGTTGCAAACCTTCATGGGTTAAGTCCTTCAACTCTAACCAGACAGTATTTTGTATTCTACAAGTCTTGTAGATGACTGTTGGTGTTTATTTTAACATGGTAATGTAATTATCTTTTTTTTTTTTTTTTGGATCAGGCACTTGGACACCACAGAGGGGAACGCCCATTCGCTAGGCACTGTGCAGTGTAGCGACAATATTGTAAGTTGTAAAATCAATGAAAAATCGAGAAACTTAATTGATTGCTGAATGAATTTTCCTTGTTATATTGCATTCTTTGATAATGTTGTTTTTAATTAAGTGTTTATGTTTTCACACACTTAGCCACATGATGATGTCAGATGGGTGTGTTCACTCCACCTATATAGGAAGTGAGTGAACACATGTGGCTTGCTGTGACCCGTAGAAGGGTATTTACCCGAAACGGTGCCGTCGTCACCTCTGCGCCTTCTCCCTGCACCCCTTTGTATGCTGCTCCTGGACTAAATAAAAAGAAAAATCCCGCTGTATGCCGTTCTGGTGAGTGCCGATGTTTTTTCTTCTTTTTGCTTTATTTCTAGTACTGAGACTTTTTCTGGCACCTCAGACGGTCCTGTGTCTCCCCCTCACACGTAATTGGGTTCCCCAGTGGGAATCCCAGTATTAGCTACGGTGGTGCCCCTTTTCATTTCTGCTCTGGACACTCAGACATATAGCCACACAGTCAGCCACAAGCACACATAGCCCCACGCAGACACATAGTCAGCCACAGCCACACAGCCAGATACCCACAGCCACATGCAGACACACTCAGACATATAGCCACACAGTCAGCCACACACAGCCAGCCACAGCCACATATCCACACAGTCAGCCACAGCCACACAGTCAGCCACAGACACACACAGACATATAGCCACACAGTCAACCACAGACACACACAGCCCAAGCCACAGCTACACAACCCCAGCCACACGCAGACACAGTCAGCCTCACAAGATCTCGTTCTCTCCTCTCCTCTTATCAACGCTTCCCACAATCGCATACAAGATTTCTCCTGTGCTTCCCCCATACTCTGGAACTCTCTGTCCCAACACACCAGACTGTCGGCCACTGTGAAAACTTTGAAACGGAGCCTGAAGACCCACCTCTTCTGACAATCCTACAACCTGCAGTAAAGCTCAGCCCACTATACTGCTGCACAACCAGCTCTAACTTCTCCTAGTGTATCCTCACCCATTTCTTGTAGACTGTGAACTCTTGTGGGCAGGGTCCTCTCTCCTCACCAACTGTATCCTCACCCATCCCTTGTAGACTGTGAACCCTCCTGAGCAGGGTCCTCTCCCCTCCTGTACCTGGGTGTGCCATGTATTGTTTATAATTATTGCATGATACTTGTCTATGTATGCCCCTTTTGACAAGTAAAATACCATGGAATAAATGGCGCTATATTAAATAAATCAATAATAATGTTTGATCCGTCTGTAGAAGTCAGCACTGATTGGGCGCAGGGCTTGCATGACGTAACAATGCCCTGGAATGGAGCTGGCACCAGAGGTTGTTATTTTACCGGGGTCAAGCACTCTGATTAAAAAGGGGTTGTTTGAGTAGTACACAACTTTTTAATGTCTGAAGCACTGTCAATGTGGTGTCAATGTTACAGACACTGGGGCAAGAATTGAGACAAGTGTTGGACCCCGGGAGGATGAGGAAAGGACAGGGTTTTTTAAACAAACTGTTAAGAGGGATTTTCCAAAACCCATTTTACTCTTTTTGGGCATCTATGTGTGAAAAATGCAGAGATGCCCATAAGAACATAGGATGAAATTATTATGGACAATGATATTTTTTAAGAATATACATAATCAATTTGACAGCACTGTTTGTAAAGGAGGAGCCCTATTGTTGTGCCATAACCTCCTATGATTTTTGTGATTATAATAATAACTTTCACTTATCAGCTGTGTACAGGCTGGGCTCCCATGATAGGAGATCTGGCCACACATCTAGGTTTTTGATGAATGCATTTAGTAGCAGTCTCAGGTGCAGCATTGGGCAGAGATGTACTCCAGGACTGCAGAATACAGAGGTGTATGGAGACAGGAGACAGTCAGTGAGCTGGGTACAGTGTTCCTCTCCCTTAAGCACAGAGTGATTAGGATGGGCTGCGTAGGAAGAAGCAGTATACAGCTCAGCTGGGGAGCGCTCATCACTTTAGATGGGTCTATTGACAGTAGCCCACTCTCTTCTACAGGGAATAGCTGACATTAATGGCTGTAGGTGTCTGCACACAGACCATCAGCCTCATGTTCTGCACAATCCTAATGCAAGACATCCACTGACATGAATCTTTAGCAGAATAGACAGAGATGTCCTCTGCTGACAGACACGTTCTGCCCCATTAAAACAAGTGATCCAAGATATTGGTATTTCCTTTGTATATGAGCTTGGTGTAATTCCCCAATCTTCATGATGAACCCTGTCATCACTCTTCTCTGTATTTGAATATCTCTCTTTAAAACTCCTCCGAAGTTCTAATTCATCCCCAGCTTCTGCTTTTGAGGACTCTCCACCCCCCACCAACTCCACAAAAACATCCTCCCTCCTCACCTCCTGATGCCTCCCTCCCTCGAACACCAACTTGCAAACCCAGGGATCCCAGGCTGCAATGTGCTGCACTGTGCAGGAGGTGGGTGACTCTGCAGACCCTTCATCCTCACATTTCCTCTATGTCCCCTCACCTGTCACATCTCACACTAGCATCATGTCTGTTGTTTTTGGTCCTGTTTCACTTTCCCATGGATCTAGACCTCCAGTTTTCCCCATTATGTCCTGACCATGATCCCTGCAGCCCCTGCTGTCTGATCTGCCCCATGATATGGGACCTTTCTCTCTATAGTGATGCCCCAGCTCCTGTCTGATCTGCCCCTCTGCCCCATGGTTTGGGACCCTTCTCTGTATAGAGATGCCCCCAGCTCATGTCTGATCTGCCCCTCTGCCCCATGGTTTGGGACCCTTCTATGTATAGAGATGCCCCCAGCTCCTGTCTGATCTGCCCCATGGTTTGGGACCCTTCTCTGTATAGAGATGCCCCCCAGCTCCTGTCTGATCTGCCCCATGGTTTGGGACCCTGCTCTGTGTAGTGATGCCCCCCAGTTCCTGTCTGATCTGCCCCTCTGCCCCATGGTTTGGGACCCTTCTCTCTATAGTGATGCCCCCCAGCTCCTGTCTGATCTGCCCCTCTGCCCCATGGTTTGGGACCCTTCTCTGTATAGTGATGCCCCCCAGCTCCTGTCTGATCTGCCCCATGGTTTGGGACCCTTCTCTCTATAGTGATGCCCCCCAGCTCCTGTCTGATCTGCCCCATGGTTTGGGACCCTTCTCTCTATAGTGATGCCCCCCAGCTCCTGTCTGATCTGCCCCATGGTTTGGGACCTTTCTCTCTATAGTGATGCCCCCCAGCTCCTGTCTGATCTGCCCCATGGTTTGGGACCCTTCTCTGTATAGAGATGCCCCCAGCTCCTGTCTGATCTGCCCCATGGTTTGGGACCCTTCTCTCTATAGTGATGCCCCCCAGCTCCTGTCTGATCTGCCCCATGGTTTGGGACCCTTCTCTCTATAGTGATGCCCCCCAGCTCCTCTCTGATCTGCCCCTCTGCCCCATGGTTTGGGACCCTTCTCTCTATAGTGATGCCCCCCAGCTCCTGTCTGATCTGCCCCATGGTTTGGGACCCTTCTCTCTATAGTGATGCCCCCCAGCTCCTCTCTGATCTGCCCCATGGTTTGGGACCCTTCTCTCTATAGTGATGCCCCCCAGCTCCTGTCTGATCTGCCCCATGGCTTGGGACCCTTCTCTGTATAGAGATGCCCCCCCAGGTCCTGGCTGCTTCTGCCTTCGTAATATTTGAGGGAGACACCAAGCCTGGCTGTGATTCCTTCTTGATTAACCAGTAACCGGGACATGGCTGTATTTTTGGCCTGGATATTTTGGTGACTTAACCCCTTGCCTCCCCTGTAGTGACACAGTGTCCCGGGCTTGTGTGTGATGTGCTCTCTTCTTCCGCTGCCCTCTTCTCTCCCTCTCCCCCTCTTCTCTCCCTCTCTCTTCCTCCCTTTCCCCCTCTCTCCTGAGCCTGCTCCCTGCTGATATAAATAGTAACATCTTCCCATTTCCTACATGGTGTCCGGATGACGTCGGAGACACGTAAATGTGTAGGTGCTGCTTGTGAATGAATGAGGAGCCTCGTTTGCTAGTACTACAGGCTGTGTATAAAAGCAGAGCGGCGCACTGGCTGGATGGAGCCAGAGTTGGGTCCGGGGAGCTGCTGGGAGCTGTCCAGTGCTGAAACTCCGACTGCCGGGGATGGCAGCCACCAGGAGCAGGTAAGTGTGCAGCCCCGTCCTGACCACCCCGGGAAGGGGCACTTATTGTGGATAGATCTGCAGAGGGCTGGAGACTAGTGCACCTGATATTCAGATAAATACGGTAGATCCAGAGTAACACGTGCGGGGCTGCTCACATCAAACTGCACTAGAATCCCGCAGTCCGTGCAGAACCCAATACAGTGCAGAGCCCCCCAATACTGTGCAGAGCCCAATCCCCCAATACAGTGCAGAGCCCAATCCCCTATACAGTGCAGAGCCCCCCAATACTGTGCAGAGCCCAATCCCCCTATACAGTGCAGAGCCCAATCCCCCTATACAGTGCAGAGCCCCCCAATACTGTGCAGAGCCCAATCCCCCAATACAGTGCAGAGCCCAATCCCCCAATACAGTGCAGAGCCCAATCCCCCTATACTGTGCAGAGCCCAATCCCCCAATACAGTGCAGAGCCCCCCAATACTGTGCAGAGCCCAATCCCCCAATACAGTGCAGAGCCCAATCCCCCAATACAGTGCAGAGCCCAATCCCCCAATACTGTGCAGAGCCCAATCCCCCTATACTGTGCAGAGCCCAATCCCCCTATACAGTGCAGAGCCCAATCCCCCTATACTGTGCAGAGCCCAATCCCCCAATACTGTGCAGAGCCCAATCCCCCAATACAGTGCAGAACCCAATCACCCAATACTGTGCAGAGCCCAATCCCCCAATACAGTGCAGAGCCCAATCCCCCAATACAGTGCAGAGCCCAATCCCCCAATACTGTGCAAAGCCCAATCCCCCAATACAGTGCAGAGCCTAATCACCCAATACTGTGCAGAGCCCAATCCCCCAATACAGTGCAGAGCCCAATCCCCCTATACTGTGCAGAGCCCAATCCCCCTATACTGTGCAGAGCCCAATACAGTGCAGAGCCCAATTCCCCAATACTGTGCAGAGCCCAATCCCCCAATACAGTGCAGAGCCCAATACAGTGCAGAGCCCAATCCCCCTATACTGTGCAGAGCCCAATCCCCCTATACTGTGCAGAGCCCAATCCCCCAATACTGTGCAGAGCTCAATACTGTGCAGAGCCCAATCCCCCAATACTGTGCCGAGCCCAATCCCCCAATACAGTGCAGAGCCTAATCACCCAATACTGTGCAGAGCCCAATACTGTGCAGAGCCCAATCCCCCAATACTGTGCAGAGCCCAATCCCCCAATACAGTGCAGAGCCCAATCCCCCAATACTGTGCAGAGCCCAATCCCCCAATACAGTGCAGAGCCCAATCCCCCAATACAGTGCAGAGCCCAATCCCCCAATACAGTGCAGAGCCCAATCCCCCAATACTGTGCAGAGCCCAATCCCCGAATACTGTGCAGAGCCCAATCCCCCAATACAGTGCAGAGCCCAATCCCCCAATACAGTGCAGAGCCCAATCTCCCAATACAGTGCAGAGCCCAATCCCCCAATACTGTGCAGAGCCCAATCCCCCAATACTGTGCAGAGCCCAATCCCCCAATACTGTGCAGAGCCCAATCCCCCTATACTGTGCAGAGCCCAATCCCCAATACTGTGCAGAGCCCAATCCCCCAATTCTGTGCAGAGCCCAATCCCCCAATACAGTGCAGAGCCCAATCCCCCAATTCTGTGCAGAGCCCAATATCCCAATACTATGCAGAGCCCAGTGTCCCCAATACTGTGCAGTTTCCGATGTCCCCCAATAATGTGCAGAGACAGATATGATGCTCCCCAATACTGTTCAGAGCCTCATGTGATGCTCCCCAATACTGTGCAGAGTTCATTCCTCCAGTACTGTGCAGTGCCCGATGTCCCCCAATGCTGTGCAGTGCCCGATGTCCCCAATGCTGTCCAGTACCCGATGTCCCCAATGCTGTGCAGTGCCCGATGTCCCCCCATACTGTGCAGTGCCAGATGTCCCTGAATGCTTTGCAGTACCTGATGTCCCCCCATACTGTGCAGTGCCCGATGTCCCCCCCCATACTGTGTAGTGCCCGATATCCCCCAATGCTGTGCAGTGCCCGATGTCCCCCAATGCTGTGCAGTACCCAATGTGATGTCCCCAATGCTGTGCAGTGTCCGATGTCCCCCAATGCTGTGCAGTGCCCGATGTCCCCCAATGCTGTGCAGTGCCCGATGTCCCCCAATGCTGTGCAGTACCCAATGTGATGTCCCCAATGCTGTGCAGTGTCCGATGTCCCCCAATGCTGTGCAGTGCCCGATGTCCCCCAATGCTGTGCAGTGCCCAATGTCCCCCAATACTGTGCAGTACCCGATGTGATGTCCCCAATACTGTACAATGCCCAATGTTCCCCAATGCTGACTAATGCTCAATGCCCGATGTCTCCCAATACTGTGCACTGCCTGATATGATGTCCCTCAATGCCATGCATTGTCCCATATTCCCCAATACTATGCAGTACTCTATGTACACTAATACTGTGTAGTGCCTGATGTCCCCCCAATGCTGTGCAGTGCCCAGTGCTCTTTTTACCCCAATATTTCCTCATCTCCAGGGCATTCTCCCCAGGCTGTGACTACATATATCTATCTGTTTTCATGTTTCCCATTTTCCCTCATGGCACATGCTCTCAGTGTTAAATTCTCTGGATCTTCTAAAATCTAAAGTGATCCTGACATTTATGAATAGTGCAAAGTATATGTGCAGGGTAGATAGATGATAAGATAGATAGATAGATAGATAGATAGATAGATAGATAGATAGATAGATAGATAGATAATATACTGTATGTGCACATTAGAATAGACGTAGCTATTCTGGGGAATATCTATCTATCTATCCTATCTATCTATCTATCTATCTATCTATCTATCTATCTATCTATCTATCTATCTATCTATCTATCTATCTATATATCTATCTATCTATCACCTGTTTATCATCCCTCCCTGTAACCTCCAGCTCTGCATGTACTTGCAGCAGTTAGGTGTTTCTCTGCCCTTACATTCTGCATCAGTATTTGTTCTGTTGGGAGCAGTACACTTTGTTATTCAGAAAGATAGCCATTACTAATGCCAATTGCATATGCCCAGTGCTTAGTAATCAGTGCCCCCACATGCTGGCTTTCAGAGTGGACAGAATAGCAATCAGCTTCCCCTGTACCCCCTCACCCCTCACCATTGCTGCTCCTTATCTCAGTCTCCCCTGTACCCCCTCACCATTGCTGCTCCTTCTCTCAGCCTCCCCTGTACCCCCTCACCCCTCACCATTGTGCTTTTATCTCAGCTCCCTGTACCCCTCCCATTGCTGTCTTATCTCAGCCTCCCCTGTACCCCTCCCCCTCACCATTGGTGCTCCTTATCTCAGCCTCCCCTGTACCCCTCACCCCTCACCATTGCTGCTCCTTATCTCAGCCTCCCCTGTACCCCCTCAACCCCTCACCATTGCTGCTCCTTATCTCAGCCTCCCCTGTACCCCCTCACCCCTCACCATTGCTGCTCCTTATCTCAGCCTCCCCTGTACCCCCTCACCCCTCACCATTGCTGCTCCTTATCTCAGCCTCCCCTGTACCCACCCCTCACCATTGCTGCTCCTTATCTCAGCCTCCCCTGTACCTCACCCCCTCACCATTGGTGCTCCTTATCTCAGCCTCCCCTGTACCCCTAACCCCTCACCATTGCTGCTCCTTATCTCAGCCTCCCCTGTACCCCCTCACCCCTCACCATTGCTGCTCCTTATCTCAGCCTCCCCTGTACCCCCTCACCCCTCACCATTGCTGCTCCTTATCTCAGCCTCCCCTGTACCCCCTCACCCCTCACCATTGCTGCTCCTTATCTCAGCCTCCCCTGTACCCCCTCACCATTGCTGCTCCTTATCTCAGCCTCCCCTGTACCCCCTCACCCCTCACCATTGCTGCTCCTTATCTCAGACTCCCCTGTACCCCCTCACCCCTCACCATTGCTGCTCCTTATCTCAGCCTCCCCTGTACCCCCTCACCATTGCTGCTCCTTATCTCAGCCTCCCCTGTACCCCCTCACCCCTCACCATTGCTGCTCCTTATCTCAGCCTCCCCTGTACCCCCTCACCCCTCACCATTGCTGCTCCTTATCTCAGCCTCCCCTGTACCCCCTCACCCCTCACCATTGCTGCTCCTTATCTCAGCCTCCCCTGTACCCCCTCACCCCTCACCATTGCTGCTCCTTATCTCAGCCTCCCACTCTCAGGATCACTTTGTTCTTTCCTCCCACTCTCCTTGCTGCCTCCTGTCTCTCTCCCCCTCTCTGCCTGTTCTGCAGTGATGCCCTCTTGCATACATAGATGGGTATATACCTGTATACCCAGTGGCTGTGTTGGATGTGTATGGTGGGAGGGCTCTCTGTGACTCATCCAGCAGATCCCCTCTCTCTCTCTCTCTCTCTCTCTCTCTCTCTCTCTCTGTCTCCTTCCTATTCATCTTTCTGCCCCCTCCCTGCAGCTCTCCCTCTCCCTCTCATGCCAGTCATGTCTCTCCTTTGCTTGCACTCTCCCTATTCCGATTGCAGCTCTTCTCCTCCCTATAGATTTCTTCTCTGACGTGTTTGTGGGGATGAGAAATTCATCTCTGCGTCAATGCAGCCCTTCCATTCACCTGCTGCAACCTGTTCTTAAAGGGGCAGGCACCTCCCTGTATACCCGATCTCTGCTCTCTCCCTTTCATTCATTGCACTGTGGGTGTATCTATATATATATAGCACCAGCTGTATTGATTGCTGTAATTGCAGGACTTTGGACAGTGCCCAGGAGGCATGCAGCATTGTGTATCACTGTCAGTATGCCTATAGCTGTAGATCTGTGTGTGCACTACATTCTGCCCCTTCATTTACCTGCTGACACTACAGGCTGCTCATGAAGATGTTCAGTGCAGATTGCTCATCACATTGCCCCAGCTTGTTCCTGACTTGTATAGGGTGCACGGTGGACGGTAGGAGTCGTGCTCCATAATGTATGTGATTGCATTCCACTTGCAGGCTCCCACGCTCATCCGAGTCCCATCCACTGCAGAGCCAGTGTTCTTCCACCCACATTGTGCCCATATGACGCCCCCTTGCTGCTGTCATGCGCCCTGCTTCATCCAGGAGACTAGAGGTTCCCTGCACCAGTGATGCTGTCATCCATCGGTCATTGCATCGGCACCTTGGCTCTAGACTGCTTACTGTGAAACTGTGCTATAGGAACAGTAACAGTCTACAGTCATGGCTACTGACGTATGACTGGCACTTCTCCACCACGGCCACCAGGGGGCGCAAAGGCTGCTATTCCAAATGGACTAGGCGATCCAGAATCCGGAAATTGTGGATATAAATAGCAAAATGAATGCAGGCTGTATAATCACTATGCAAATATCAGGAGCTAGGTGTGTCTGATTGTAAGCTCATAGAGAAATGTCCATGGTACTGAATATAACTGCAAGAGCAATGTGCTGGAAAAGTGTCATAGGCTTGTGTGCACACAATAAATAGTGCTATACTGTCCATGGTGCTGAAATAGGGGCAAGAGCATTCATCCAGAGGGGGCTACATTCACACTATCCAGACATAAGAGTGCTATACTGTCCATGGTGCTGAAATAGGGGGAAGAGCATTCATCCAGAGGGGGCTACATTCACACTATCCAGACATAATAGTGCTATACTGTCCATGGTGCTGAAATAGGGGCAAGAGCGTTCATCCAGAGGGGGCTACATTCACACTATCCAGACATAATAGAGCTATACTGTCCATGGTGCTGAAATAGGGGCAAGAGCAAACAGCTGGAAAGGTGCAATAGGGGTTACATTCACACTATCCAGACATAAGAGTGCTATACTGTCCATGGTGCTGAAATAGGGGCAAGAGCAAACAGCTGGAAAGGTGCAATAGGGGTTACATTCACACTATCCAGACATAAGAGTGCTATACTGTCCATGGTGCTGAAATAGGGGCAAGAGCATTCATCCAGAGGGGGTACATTCACACTATCCAGACATAATAGAGCTATACTGTCCATGGTGCTGAAATAGGGGCAAGAGCATTCATCCAGAGGGGGCTACATTCACACTATCCAGACATAATAGAGCTATACTGTCCATGGTGCTGAAATAGGGGCAAGAGCAAACAGCTGGAAAGGTGCAATAGGGGTTACATTCACACTATCCAGACATAAGAGTGCTATACTGTCCATGGTGCTGAAATAGGGGCAAGAGCATTCATCCAGAGGGGGTACATTCACACTATCCAGACATAATAGAGCTATACTGTCCATGGTGCTGACATAGGGGCAAGAGCAAACAGCTTGAAAGGTGCAATAGGGGGCTACATTCACACTATCCAGACATAAGAGTGCTATACTGTCCATGGTGCTGAAATAGGGGCAAGAGCAAACAGCTGGAAAGGTGCAATAGGGGGCTACATTCACACTATCCAGACATAATAGTGCTATACTGTCCATGGTGCTGAAATAGGGGCAAGAGCAAACAGCTGGAAAGGTGCAATAGGGGGGCTACATTCACACTATCCAGACATAAGAGTGCTATACTGTCCATGGTGCTGACATAGGGGCAAGAGCAAACAGCTTGAAAGGTGCAATAGGGGGGCTACATTCACACTATCCAGTCATAATAGTGCTATACTGTCCATGGTGCTGAAATAGGGACAAGAGCAAACACCTGGAAAGGGGGGTACATTCACACTATCCAGGCATAATAGTGCTATACTGTCCATGGTGCTGAAATAGGGACAAGAGCAAACAGCTGGAAAGGTGCAATAGGGGGCTACATTCACACTATCCTACATAATAGTGCTATACTGTCCGTTGTGCTGAAATAGGGGCAAGAGCAAACAGCTTGATAGGTGCAATAGGGGGCTACATTCACACTATCCAGACATAATAGTGCTATACTGTCCATGATGCTGACATAGGGGCAAGAGCAAACAGCTGGAAAGGTGCAATAGGGGGCTACATTCACACAACCCAGACATAATAGTGCTATACTGTCCATGGTGCTGAAACAGTAGACCATTTGGAACAAGAGGGATGAGAATATGCAGCTGTGATCACTCACTTGTTGTAAAACTACAGCACCCAGCATGCCTTCACATACTCATGATTTTAGCTTTCTTGAAGCCAATATAGAGTGATGTCCATGGTTATGAGTTATGGCTATCACCCATGTGTTACTGAATAGTATACCAACACTAATAGTCATTTAAACTTTAGAGATTAATCCAGGGCTTTCATCCTGATGGCAGCATAAACATGCAACATACGTATTATCTATCAGTGATCACATATTGTTCTTTACACATTCTCTATTCTGTTCCCTGTATATACTGTATTTTGCAAGAATGAAACCAATGGCTTCATGTTGTCCATGTGATTATGGTGGATGTCTTCTCTTTAGGGTAGTTGATCTAAATCACTTTTGTTGTTTTATCTAAACGTATCAGAGGTGGCACCACTGCCTATTTTCTTGTGTTGTATTATTATTGGAATTATAGAGGATTGTTTGTAAAACCTACTAAATCATCTAATGGGCACAAATAAAGTTCCAAAGAGATACATTACAATTTCATCTTTACTAGATCTTTGTTTTAAGTAATACATTATTGTGCAGACACTTATCTGTATCACAATACAAGTTAATGTTTTGGTATTCAGTTAGTTACTAAGTTTACTTCAGGACCCTTCCACATACAATATCCCTTAGGCACAATTCTTTACCCATTCAGTACTCACATGGTGCTGTCTACATATATTGCCTTCAATTACTTTCTTTGTTATCACAATTACTACAATTATGTACTGTATAACAGTTCATATTGTTTTATTAATACTTTGTATTCATTTTCTGTTGTCTGGCTGAAAAGCTCCATGTTCAAATATTGTAGAATAGTGAATCACTCAGGTAATAGAGGGTGTCCCTCATTCAAGACCCCTATTTATATGCAGGGTGACTGCCAAGGCGACTCCAAATATATTGGCTTAGCAGCCTGTAAGCCTTTGGATGGCCATGCATTTAATGGCCAGTCCACTGAATTCAATGAGGGCTCTGTAATGCCTCATTTCTCCTGTGCTGGTGCTGCGGAGGAATTGAACATTGACTTCTGAATCACACACATTACAATATGTGTGATCAGTTTATTGTTTAGGCAGCTGTCTAACATAACAAGGATCTCTTAAACAGATAATCTTACAAATGAACTATTAAAAGGCAATTTCACACACAGTGCTAAGCCTACAGGAACATGAAAGTGCACCTTGTTGTAAGGTAAGATGCTTTAACGTCTTAGGGTGCCGTTACACATAGCGATGTTCAAGCGATCGCGACAACGACCAGGATCGCTGGAACATCGCTGTGTGGTCGCTGGGGAGCTGTCAAAAACAGACAAATCTCCTCAGCAACAAGGGACCAGGGAGCCGACCTCCACATCGCAGGGTAAGCGGGAGAAGGCTGGTAACTAAGGTACACATCAGGTAACTAAGCACAGCGCTGTCCTAGTTACCCGCTGTGTACCTTGGTTACCAGCCTTCTCCTGCTTACAGGCTGGTAACCAGGGTACACAGCGGGTAACTAGGACTGCGCTGTGCTTAGTTACCCGATGTGTACCCTGGTTACACGTCGGGCGCGCTGTGAACCCGGCCGCACAGTGCACACTGGGACATGTAGTCTTATGTCTACATGTCCCAGCGTGCACTGCGCGGCCGGGTGCACACCACTGTGGCTGCGGCTGGTGGCGGTGCTGCTGCCCGCACCGGCTCCCTGCATTCTCGGGACCGGTGCTTGTTGGTCTCCCGCCATCAAACACGCTGATGTGTGCTGCACAGCGGGAGACCATCAAAAAATGGTCCTGATCATTGTGTAATTATCAGTGACCTCGCAGCAGGGGCCCTGTCACTTCTGCTTTTCACACACAGTGATATCGCTGGCGAGGTCGCTGTAGGTGAAGTACTCCTTAAGGTACTTTTACACGCCGCTACAGAAGGTTGGAAACAACCGGGTTTCGGAGACAAATGTATCTTGCACTGTCAAAACAACCCGAGGTAGCGGCGTGTAAACTAGGTTGTTGCCACCCGTCACTGTCGACACCTGTTATTGAGCAGTGCTCTAAAACAGGTTGGTTTCAACCCAATGGTAGCGGCGTCTAAATAAGGTAGGGTAAGGTTGTTTCGCCACCTAATTAACTCCCTGGGGCGTGACACAGCCTCCGGGAAAACGCCCCCCTTCAGCGATCATTGGTGGAAGCTCCTGCGTTACGATTGGTTGTCGCTGCATAGGGCGGCATATTTAAGGAGCTGACCAGTCACACTACACAATTGCAATAGCATCATGTATTAGCCAGCCTTCCTGCGCTGGTTGGCCAATCATGATGCTATTGCATTGTCCAATCATCGTACGAGCGTCTCGTAATCCACAACTCTGGCACGCCTATGTGTTGTCCCTGCTGCCCCAGGTCCTCCCATATTACCTTCTGTAGCGGCGTGTAAATGAGGGACGGTGCTCTACAGAAGGTAACTTGTGGCACCCGGCGGTGCCTCCAGAGATAGATTAAACCTTCTGTAGAGCACCTTGTAGCGGCGTGTAAAGGCGGTATCGGGTACCATTTGCAACCGTTGGTACGTGCTCATGCACGTGAGACACCCGGTTGTTTCCAACCTTCTGTAGCGGCGTGTAAAGGTACCTTTAGGGTTGACTACCCAGGTTGGATTTCCCTTATATATACCAGCAGATTATTGTAATTATCTGGAATAAATATACACAAAATGACAAATAGTGTTAGGGCTCATTCACACAGAGTGTTTGTGCTCTGTTTCGTTCATCCGTTTATAGTGCAGCTTCAGCACCAAAACGGATCCTCTTTTTGCAAAAAAGCATCACAAACGCATCATCCGTTTATGTTGCTTATTTGCTCCGTTTTTGGTGGCCACAGACAGACAGCAAGTTACTCAGACATACAGACAGAGACACATACACACTTTCTTACCATTCCTAACGATTCCACAGCGAGCCCCGGTGATGTCTTCTCTCCAGGCATTGGCAGGACCTGCGAGTAGTACAAGTACTTACAGGACCTGGTACCACATGACTTTCAGGCTGAATCACATGGACAGGTCTTGTCAGTACTGTACCCGCGGGTCCTGCCGATGCCTGGAAGGAACACATCACCAGGGCTCGCTGTGGGATTGCCAGGGAGGGTAAATAATGGAGCATTTGTGGTGCAGAAAGCGCAGCAGAAAAACGCCACGTTAATTAATGCACATTATTCTCTGGATGCTCTTTCTGCACCACTAATGTCAAAAACACTGATGTTTGCACAGCAAATTGAAAATCCCATTCACTTTGTTGCAGATGCAGTGACTGATCCGTTTTTGATGCAGTAAAAAAAAAAAAAGAAGAAATGCAGCACCAAAAACGTATCAAAAACATCCAGTGTGAATATAACCTTAGTGACAGTGATAGATTACCAAGTTTGGTAGCATTAAATAATCACATGTTGATTACCAATTGGCAGTAAATAATAGCCTGTTTGCACACACTAAATGATCTGTAGATCACTCAGTGTGTATTGGTTACTATCGTTCTTGGCAGTGTAAAGGCCGCTTCACACTGTGGCACGATCCGGTCCGGGGCTGTCTGGGATGACCCTGACAGCCGCGGACTGGATCAGCACACAGGACTGGAGGGGATAATATGCCCTACGGTCTGGTGTGCAGCGCACGCAGTTCCCACTGCTGATAAGTCAGGACCGCGGGCGCCGCGGTCCTGACCTGTCAGCGGCTGCAGGTGCGTGCTCTGCACACCGGACTGGAGGGCATAATAGCCCCCCAGTCCTTTGTGCTGATCCGGTCCGCGGCTGTCAGGGTCATCCCGGACAGCCCTGGACCGGATCGTGCTGCAGTGTGAAGCCGGCCTAGTGGAACCTTTACACGTCACAACATTGCATGCAATTTCACTGGCAATTTGCTGGTTGCAGTGAAATCATGGACACATTGTTACATTTAGCTTAGGGAAGAGAGGTGTACCACAGTCCGCGCTGCCAAGTTCACTCACATCAAAGAAAACGAGTGGACGATGTCCAGTTCAATCCTTCTTTATTCTCCTACGCGTTTCGGCGCCTAGCCTGGCACCTTCATCAGGGATATTCAGGGATTCAGGATATCCCTGATGAAGGTGCCAGGCTAGGTGCCGAAACGCGTAGGAGAATAAAGAAGGATTGAACTGGACATTGTCCACTCGTTTTCTTTGATGTGAGTGAACTTGGCAGCGCGGACTGTAGTACACCTCTCTTCCCTAAGCTTCTGGTTTCGTCTTCACGTTTGTGAGACCGGTGGAAGTCCAGCAGCAGCCATCAGGATATTTATCCAAACAGGTCTACAAACCAGTTGTGGGTCTCACAACTGGAACAGGTGAGTGTTTCACTTTTCTCACCTTAACACAAGCTAGTGTCTAGTGATAAGGGCACTATTGCGCCTCTTGTCCCCCCCCCTCTTCTTTTGACATTGTTACATTTGTACACGGCAACAAAGTAGAACAATGTGTCCATGATTTGACTGCAACCAGCAAATTGCCAGTGAAATTGCATGCAATATTGTGTTGTGTAACGGTACCCTTAGTCCTGCGATGCCCACCGACAATGATGATATTTTATTAAAACTAAAGGATTATTTCAGCCAGTAAGCAAGCATTTTTTCTTCGGCTCACACGTTCTCGATAATCTTATAGTGTAAGTACACCTTGACTTCATCAAGTCTCTGATTGTTAGGCCAGTTGTTCATGCGACCATATGTTCAGTCTGGCTGCGATCCGACAAAAACATCAGATTGTGGTTGGACCAATGTTAAGCCCCTTTCACATCTATGCGCCCCTGGGTTTGCCTGCCCTGCACTAGCGCAATTGCAAGCGCAGGTACATTCACATGCAAGTGCATAAGCACATAGATACACAGTCCTTGCGCGCATCCCTGGCAACTTCGCCGGGGAGATGTCACATGGATGTCGCCGGCTAGTTGCCGCGGCTATCGCTCGCTAGGTTGCCCAGCACAGAGCTGAGGACATGGTGGTACACTGTGCACAGCACGGAGCTGGGGACATGGTGGTACACTGTACACAGCACGGAGCTGGGGACAGGGTGGTACACTGTGCACAGCACGGAGCTGGGTACATGGTGGTACACTGTGCACAGCACGGAGCTGGGGACAGGGTGGTACACTGTGCACAGCACGGAGCTGGGTAGATGGTGGTACACTGTCTGTGCACAGCACGGAGCTGGGGAGATGGTGGTACACTGTCTGTGCACAGCACAGAGCTGAGGACATCCCAGAAGAAACAGACAGGCCACAGACGGGCGGCGGGACAACACTGAGCCCACCTGGAAAAACAACAACTCCCAGCACCCAACACACTGCCCAGAAATCATATAGGACAGGCAGGAGAACTACAACTCCCAGCATGCCACACCCTGCCAACACAGGAAGGTGGCGGCAGCTGCATGGAGGCAGACACACGGTACAGCCGCCATTATCACCACACACAGCACCAGCCACAGCCCCAGTCCTCCTGCATCCCCGTCCTTCTCTCCTCTGTCCCTCCTGCTGCTCCTGTCCTCCTGCACCTCCGTCCTCATCTCCTCTGTCCCTCCTGCTGCTCCTCTTGCACCCCCTTCCTCCTCTTCCCTGTCCCTCCTGCTGCTCGGCTGTCCTCCTGCACCCCGTCCTCCTCTCCTGTCCCTCCTGCTGCTCCTCTTGCACCCCAGTCCTCCTCTCCTCTGTCCTCCTGCACCCCCGTCCTCCTCTCTCTGTCCCTCCTGCTGCTCGGCTGTCCTCCTGCACCCCATCCTCCTGCACCCCGTCCTCCTCTCCCTCCTGCTGCTCCTCTTGCACCCCTGTCCTCCTCTCCTCTGTCCTCCTGCACCCCCGTCCTGCTCTCCTCTGTCCCTCCTGCTGCTCCTCTTGCACCTCTGTCCTCCTATCCTTTGGCCCTCTGTCCTCCTGCACCCCCGTCCTGTTGCTCCTCTGTCCTCCTGCACCCCCGTTCTCCTCTCCTCTGTGCTCAGGCACCCCCGTCCTCCTCTCCTCTGTCCTCCTGCACCCCCGTCCTCCTCTCCTCTGTCCTCCTGCACCCCCGTCCTCCTCTCCTGTCCTCCTGCACCCCCGTCCTCCTCTCCTCTGTCCTCCTGCGCCCCCGTCATGCTCTCCTCTGTCCCTCCTGCTGCTCCTCTTGCACCCCCGTCCTCCTCTTTCCTGTCCCTCCTGCTGCTCTGCTGTCCTCCTGCACCCCGTCCTCCTCTCCTCTATCCCTCCTGCTGCTCCTCTTGCACCCCCGTCCTCCTTTCCTTTGTCCCTCCTGCTGCTCGTCTGTCCTCCTGCACCCCTGTCCTCCTCTCCGCTGTCCCTCCTGCTGCTCCTCTGTGCTCCTGCACCCCCGTCCTGTTGCTCCTCTGTCCTCCTGCACCCCCGTCCTGTTGCTCCTCTGCCCTCCTGCACCCCCGTTCTCCTCTCCTCTGTGCTCAGGCACCCCCGTCCTCCTCTCCTCTGTCCTCCTGCACCCCCGTCCTCCTCTCCTCTGTCCTCCTGCACCCCCGTCCTCCTCTCCTGTCCTCCTGCACCCCAGTCCTCCTCTCCTCTGTCCTCCTGCGCCCCCGTCATGCTCTCCTCTGTCCCTCCTGCTGCTCCTCTTGCACCCCCGTCCTCCTCTTTCCTGTCCCTCCTGCTGCTCTGCTGTCCTCCTGCACCCCGTCCTCCTCTCCTCTATCCCTCCTGCTGCTCCTCTTGCACCCCCGTCCTCCTTTCCTTTGTCCCTCCTGCTGCTCGTCTGTCCTCCTGCACCCCTGTCCTCCTCTCCGCTGTCCCTCCTGCTGCTCCTCTGTGCTCCTGCACCCCCGTCCTGTTGCTCCTCTGTCCTCCTGCACCCCCGTCCTGTTGCTCCTCTGCCCTCCTGCACCCCCGTTCCCCTCTCCTCTGTGCTCAGGCACCCCCGTCCTCCTCTCCTCTGTCCTCCTGCACCCCCGTCCTCCTCTCCTCTGTCCTCCTGCACCCCCGTCCTCCTCTCCTGTCCTCCTGCACCCCCGTCCTCCTCTCCTCTGTCCTCCTGCGCCCCCGTCATGCTCTCCTCTGTCCCTCCTGCTGCTGCTTTTGCACCCCCGTCCTCCTCTTCCCTGTCCCTCCTGCTGCTCTGCTGTCCTCCTGCACCCCGTCCTCCTCTCCTCTATCCCTCCTGCTGCTCCTCTTGCACCCCCGTCCTCCTTTCCTTTGTCCGTCCTGCTGCTCGTCTGTCCTCCTGCACCCCTGTCCTCCTCTCCGCTGTCCCTCCTGCTGCTACTCTGTTCTTCTGCACCCCAATCCTCCTCTCCTCTGTCCCTCCTGCTGCTCCTCTTTACTCTTCTCCTGTCCCCTTGTTCTGTCCCCCTGTCCGATTCTTCTCAGTCCCCCTGCGCCTCTGTCCCCTGCACAGTTTCCCCACATCTTTTAGGGTCCTCACCTGGTGCTGGCTGCTGACATTGGCCGGGCTCCCTCTGAGCACAGTGATGAGCTCCGTGATGAGCTCTGAGCACAGCAGGAGCTCAGCCGCACCATCCTCAAATGCCTCCGGCTGCTTCCCCGCTGTCTGGGTCAGGAGGAGGCGGCTGGGTGCAGGGGCGGCTGGATGCAGGGGAGGCTGGGTGCAGGGGCGGCTGGATGCAGGGGCGGCTGGGTGCAGGGGCGGCTGGGTGCAGGGGCGGCTGGGTGCAGGGGCGGCTGGGTGCAGGAGCCGCCAGTACCGCCGCCGGCACCACCACCGCAGCACGGGAGCACAGGAGACAGGAGGGAACAGAGCGGGAACTTCAAATTTCCCCTCCTTGGCGGGCCCCTCCTTCTCCTCTTCTCTTCCGGCTCTTCTGCCTGTGAGGTGGTCGGGGCGGCGGCGCGGCCCTGATAATGAAGGAAGGGGGGGTATGGGGGCGGGGCTTGCGACCCGGCCGGCCCGGAGCCAAAAAAAAAAAAGATAAAAAAAGAAAACACGCAGAAACACCGCCCCCTATGAATGGCGCCGCCCTAGGCACGTGCCTAGGAGTGCCTAATGGCAAATACGGCGCTGGATATCTCCCCGTGTGACGGTACCCTAAGAGAAGTCAAGGAGAGTCCTGAACAGCCCCTGTAATGCTACGCTGCCAATTAATTGATAGAAATATGAATAAGAAAAAATAAAATGTCAACATGTATAAAGATAGCTCTTCATATAATAATTGAAATGACAAACAAGATTTTTTTTAGAACCCAAAGGTTATATAAAGCTAATTAGATAACTGTTTTGTTGATTGTGTCTGGTTTGTGTAGAAAGGAAGAATAAATGATAAAATGTAGCCAATAAGTATTTATCTAGGGCAGTGTTCCCCAACTCCAGTTCAACAGTGCACGTTTTCAGGATTTCCTTAGCATTGTATAGGTGTTAGGGTACCGTTACACGTCGCAACATTGCATGCAATTTCACTGGCAATTTGCTGGTTGCAGTGAAATCATGGACACATTGTTCCATTTGTACACAGCAACAAAATTGAGCAATGTGTCCATGATTTCACTGCAACCAGCAAATTGCCAGTGAAGTTGCATGTAATGTTGTGACGTGTAACGGTACCCTCAGAATTATTACTTGTGCAGGAACTGAATTATCACCTGTGCCATACTAAGAAAATCCTGTAAACACGACCTGTTGGTGGATCTCGAGGACTGGAGTGGGGGATCACTGTTCTAGGGCATATATAGGTCATACATTGGAGTCTCATGCATTGGACTTTCTAGATTTGCAGTTATGGAGATCCGCTATGAAGTTAGTGAAGAGACAAGACATTTCCTTTTCAGTCTATGGATATTTTTGGGTAACTAAACTTAGGTTATTAGATGCAATACCTTTTACTATGATGCAGGATTAATTACTGTGCCCAAATACAAGGTTGAATTACTCTGTTCGTCTCAGATCACTGTAACTAGGATAATTTTTAGAAGGTATCAGCTCCATGGTACATGTTTTCTATCAAATAGCAGGAAGGAAACAGATGGGACATATGGATAGGAGGGGAAAGCTTCCCAAGCATGAATGCAACGACAGAAGGCAAAAAACGTGAAGACATCTAGCATAGAGTATATCACCAACATTACATAACAAGTAAAAGTAGTAGGCAGACATTCCAAATATTAATTAAAAGTGATGAAAAATATTGCTGGAAGGCGTTACAATCAGCTCACCAACTTTATATAGACATAGAATGAAGATTACATGTGGGATAATCACATTTCAGAATACTTCTCAGAACTACAAGGGTCACAGACACACAGATATATTGGGGCCCGGCAGATTAGGGGACGTCTACCCCATACCAGAAGTCTGAAAGACAAGGAATAGTTCATCAGAACAGTGTTTTCACCACTACAGAAGGAAATATCAAAGGGTGGGTGGAAAAACAGGAAAAATGATCAAAAGGCCCAGTTACACACACAGATATCTGTGCAGATATTGTTCACAGATCTCTGGTTGCAGTGAAATCATGGACACATTGTTACATTTGTACACAGCCACAAATGGAGCAATGTGTCCATGATTTCACTGCAACCAGAGATCTGTGAACAATATCTGCACAATTATCTGTGTAACTGGGCCTTAATCAGGGGCTGGCTATCAGAATTTGTTTGATGACCGGCGGGTTTTGCTATCAGAATTTTTCAATGACCGAGGGGGGGCGGAGGGATGCTGTCAGAATTCTTCGATGACCGGGGAGGGGGGGGTGTGCTATCAGGCCACCGCAGCTCACTTGCCATGTCCGCCGCTGTCTGCAGCTACATCGCCGCGTCGGCCACAAAGCGCCGCCGGCCCATTTCTGTGGGGGGGGCGGCCCTAGATGTGGGCTGTACCACCAGCCCAGGGGGCACTTGCCCCCCTGCCACCTGGGCCAGTCCGCCCCTGGCCTTAACATTTATGAATTGTCATAATCAATTTTTGTTTTACTTCTATTTTGTGCTATTTCATATGCAGACCCTTTTATTGTAGTAAGGTATGTGATCTAAATTACTATATAATATTTAGAAGAAAAGACGGCACTCACCATTGATAGAAGTTTCTTTTAATCCATTTCTTTCTTAGAAAGTGTAGGTTACATACGTTTAAGTGGTGGGGAGGGAGGTGCGGGGAGGACGATGGGCGCATGTTTCGCCTGGTTAGGCTTCCACGGGTCCAAAACCTGTTAACTCCGACTTGAACAACTATCGTTCTACGATGCAACAACTATGTAGTTTCAACATCGTTCCTGATGCCACTTTTGAACGACGTCGGAAACGATGTTGAAAGGTGTGACGGTACCTTTAGTGATACATCATTGGATTCAGTGTTTCTTTGCCTACATTATGCTGCTGTGAGATGAGGTAGCAAAAACCTGCTGATAGATTCCCTTTAATCAGCACATGATGAATCTACAAATGGAATAAGTATACGGGGTGGAGATTTGATGTAAGGATTTTTTCTTGACATAAAAAGTCATTACAAGGTTAAAAACGTTACTGGCTTTTTCTAAAGAAATTTGGCACCCTGAACTCTACTGCAAGATTGCAGAGTCATTTATCATTCAGCTCTATTGACATTCTTATGATCCATCCTTATGAAGCCATAAATCAGCTGAACGCTTGTGTAAACTATATTTTAGAATGTAAAATTATTACATCATAATTGTATGTGCTATATATTATTTTTTATAATTACCCCAGAGAGCTGGGGCATTTTTCCTCTTCTTGTGACTAGGAATGTCTTATTTGCCTGGACCAGCGGGTACGTGCCCACCCATCCCGGTGTTTACCTCTCAGCCCAATTCGCTGTTTCCAGGGCAACCGTGGCTTTAGATTGTTACTGTCATTCTGCATTTGGTAACAGTCTACAGCCATGGTCGCTCGGGCAAGACGCAGGCGGCAAGATGGCCACATAGAGGTCAAGGGTCAATTCTAGGATAACTGCTTGTTGGTGCAGACTTGGTTGCACGCAAGGATAAAAGGTAAGACAAAGGTGAGTATATTCTCACATGTTTACAATTAATATCAGAATATTAGTAACAAATTTGGAAAATCTTTGTAAGGCGGCCGTCAGACGCTTCAATATCTTGAACGATATTGTAAGCGTTCACGTGCACGCGCGATCGCTTACAATATCGCTCACATCGTTGGTGAGCTGTCACACAGACAGACTCACCAGCGATGTGGGCCAGCGAGATCGCTGGTAACTATGGTACACATCGGGTTACTAGGCGCCGCACGGCGCTTAGTAACCCGACGTTTACCATAGTTACCATCTCCCAGCATAGGCTCTGCCGCTGGGAGATCGTTCATCGTGGTGTCATACACCACGATGAAGCAGATTGTTAAATCATTCATCGCTAGATATGAGCTCCGGCTCTCATATCTGCGATGTCATGATCAAGCGATTTTACATTGTAAAATCGCTTGATCGCACGTAGCGATTCACAAACGATATCGCTTAAGCGATCAAAAAGCAGATCGCTTAAACGATATCGTTCAAGAAATTGAAGCGTCTGACGGCCGCCTAAGATAAATCCCAACCTGAAAGGGGTCAGCACCAAAACCTTTTTCTTTAAACACTCAGAATTCTCTAAATAATAAAATTAAATATACCTGTCTAATCAATGCCCTGCTCCTCCTCTTCTAATGCTGCCATGCTCCTCTGTCAATCTTTGCAGTCTCTTTAGATATATACAGTAGTATTTAAAGGGAATCTCTCAGGTCCCTTATTCCCTCCAACCCAGCAGCATTGACTAAATTCCCTTCCTAACCAACCCTGTCTAATGTTATTCACTTAATTCATAGATTACATTTTTTTCTATAAGGTCTGCTTTCCCTATAGGTCTTTCACTACTCGATGGGTCATTGGTTTCTACAGAATGTAGATTAGTCTAGGAGGTAGAATTTCTCTAAGGTCTAAAGGCTTTTTGAACTACCAACTTCAAGGATAGGTTTAAAAAAGAATCTCTTTAAATAAACTCTTTAAAATGGTCTGTAGACCCAAACTTTGTGTACAAACAATATACAAGTGATATATACAATAACCGGAGTAGCTTACACGTTGGACATTTTTGTATAATAAACAATTAAGAAGCCTCTGCCTTTCTAAAGTCTGCCCCTGTATCCTGTTACTGCCTAACAGTGGAGGTGATAACACCCTAAAGCATTTGTGGTGCCTCCACTCAACAGTGGCTGTCCCTATAGCTGGCCCTACAGGTATTGCCTCCAATTTAGCATGATATACAGTATCACTATACAGTATCACTTATACAGCAAATAAGGAGAAAAGGCAAAACCAATCAAAAAGACATATGGGCAGACGACTTAACTCAGGTTAGAATAAACTGTCGTCTAGTCCCAGGAGTCCATACGTGTACTTTTTTACATCCTCCAGTGGTGTTTTTTCTAAAAAGGTTATTCTGTCCGTGCTTGACGCGTGTTACCTTGACTTATATGCAAGGCTCATCAGAAGGAGTAGGAGATGGTATATACATTTGCCTACAAGCAATGGATCAATGAGAAAAGAACCCAGTTAAAACAATTTCACAGACCATGAACAAAACACAAAATTCACTTCTATAAGCAAACTTCTATGTTCAGTGGATCATAGTGTAAAATGTTACAATGTCCTCTTTATTTTATATATGTATATCTGTTATAGTGTCTATAATCGGGAAGGTCAGCAATCCATACCTGTCATATGAGTCTCAGGAGTATTTTTGAATTTTTGCCTCAAGAGTAATCACCTCAATGGGAATACAGGGATGCAAATACTGAAAGGAATGTTTAAACCAATGTGATTCATTATACGACCTTAATACATTTATATACACAAGGTCCTAGTTTCTTACCAGCAGCGGCCCCAGATGACAGATTGACATCCAGCATAGGTTTGAACACTGTCCGTCTTTTAATCTACATTAGAAAAGGGCAAAGGGGTATCCTAAGTACTATTTTCAAAAAGGATGCCAGTATAAAATGTGATAATATAGCTATAATAATCTTACTGGGTATAGATGATGGCCCACTCAAAAAAACCCAGAAAGAATGGCCTTCAAGAGTTATACAGGAGACAGCAAAAAATGGCTGTAAGAAAAGGATATGGATGGACATCAGGAAAGGTTTTAACAGGGCAATACAGGGTCAAAAAAGCAGTCACTTATCTATTATCACCTGTCCATGGCTGTGGAGTCCATAATCCTGTGGAGCCAGTGTCCTAGGTGGAATGCTCGGCGTGCCGCATGTGTAGTGGCCTGCTCTGACACGAGCAATGCAGCATCATCAGATTGCGCCCAGATGCGTTCCACCATCGCAAAGGATGGCCAAACTCAAGAGTAAAGAATGTTCCAATCTTAACTCAAAGGAATTTAGAACCCTGACCAATTTATCCCAGAATGACCAGATTGTAATCAAATTGTCCGATAAGAGCGGAAATCTGGTCACAATGGACCATGATGCATATACCACCATGTGTTTCAACATCTTGAATGATACCTCCTTCTGTGGAAAACTAAAAACTGATCCAACCAAAAAATTTGCTGATGAACTACACGAGATTCTAGTAAAAGGTTTAGAAGCTCAACTCGTTTAGAAAAACGAAATGAAATTTATGATACAAGATAACCCTATGCTTCCAACTTTTTATGCCCTTCCAAAAATTCATAAGGGGCTAACCTATTGTTTCCGGTATTAACTCTATTACTCAGAATGTCGGAGTTTATCTAGACAAGATCATGACGCCCTTTGTGATCTCCTTGCCTTTTTACATCAGAGATACCAGCGATTTGATAGCTAAATTGGATGGGATCACCATGGGAGAAGAAGTTTATTTTGCATCAATAGATGTTGAATCATTATACAGCTCGATTCACCATGAGTTGGGATTAGGGGCAGTAAAGTATTTCCTAAAAGCATGGACATCAGGAAAGGTTGTAACAGGGCAATATAGGGTAAAAAAAAGCAATCACTTATCTATTATTACCTGTCCATGGCTGTGGAGTCCATAATTCTGTTGGGCCAGAGTTTCATTGATGGAAAACCCCTTTCTGACTGCTCCCAAATTAATCACAGCTGGGGTTATGATGCGGCGCCGGTGGTCGGCGTGCCGCATGTGTAGTGGTCACACCGATGACGCAGACCGGAAGTGCGTCATCGACTGTCGACCCTATGCATTTCACCACCCAGAAATATGGTAGAAAGCATAGTACAGAGCATGCGCGGAGCGACGATGACTTCCTCCCATCGCCAGCTCTGACGCGAGCAATGCTGCGTCATCATATTGCGCCCAGATGCGTTCCACCATCCCAAAGGGGTGGCAGATCGCATTGGTGCGCGCACAAATCAGAGGATAGCAATGTGTGTTATGTTATAGCAGGGATTATTTCTGGGGCAAATCAATCAGGTAGAAAAGCTTTTCCAAATACATTGTAAACAAATTAGGGGTAATGCTCAAAGATGCACTTGTGGCGGTCAGCCACGTTTTTTTTCGCGACCGCACCTGCCGCAAGTGCAAAACCACACTTGCCACACCTGCCGCAAGTACGCCTATACTTTGCATGGCGTTTACCGCAACCGCGCCGCAAGTGCAGCCGGTATGCGGTAATCGCAGCAGATGCGGTTTTTTCACCGCATCTGCCGCGAATTTAAAAAAACGCTGATGTGAAAGGGCCCTTAGCCAATCATATTCAGTAATGCCGCAGCCATCTTGGTTGTGGAATTACTATGATTGGCTGCTGTCCATCGTGATGCCTATGTCATGTATGACAGGCAAGGCTGTATATAAGGCTTGCCCCCACCATTTTGGGCACATTCCTGTGACGATCTGAGCTAGTGCTGGGCGAGTAGGGCGAGTAGGGAGACTTGGAGCAGATCAGAGATAGGGAGTGTCAGTGAGTGTAGGAAAATCACCTCAAGATTCCTCACATATAACCTAAGCCCGAAATTTATGGCGGTCACGCCAATATTACACATGACCGCCATGAATTTCTATTAAATTGTTTAAAAAAAAAACAAACCACACAGAAAAAAATTTTTTATTAGCAATTACAAAAAAAAGCCATTAGGCACTCCATCTTTAATCAAAAAAATCCTCTTCCGTCCAACGTAGTCCCAAACGCGGTGTCAGCTCTGCTACATCCCTTTACATAGAATTTTTTATTTTTTTAAAATATTCTTTAAAAGCCGGCGTCTTTTTGCGCTGGCTTTTAAAGAATAAAATGGGGAATTGCAGGTTTTTCCTCTGCTGCCAGACCCCTTATAGGGTCCAGCAGCACAGGAATCGCTGCAATACTCGTTTCCCCATTCATTAACATTGGACTCGCTAGACTCGCAACGAGTAGCAAGTTTCTGACTCGGACTCGTTAGAGTCTAGCGATTCCGAGTATTTTAGGATTCGCCCATCCCTATTGACCAGTAAGAAATAAGGATCTATGTCTATCAAAACAGCCTCATTATGGACAGAATCTAAAGGGGAGAAAAAGGATAGTTGCTCAAAGGAAACAACTGTAAGTCAGTTGCTCATTCATACCTTTAGGATATATACTTTCAAAGTTATAAATCCATCTCATCTCCTTTTGGAGTAAAATTTTGTCCAAATTCCCCCCCTCTCTGTGATGATCTAATCACCTCTAGGACTCTAAATTTTAAATCCTTTGCTCTCACATTGTGCTACTCGCGTTAGTGCCTAGATACCGCGGTGTCTCTTTTAGGTCTGATGCCCCTAAGTGTACGCCCAGACGCTTTCTTAGTTCTCTCTTCGTTTTACCGACAATGTTTTGGGCAGGAGCATGTGATAATATAGACAACGCCTTCTGTACCACAGTTTGTGAAGTCCCATAGAGGATAATTGACACCAGTGACCGAGCAGGTCACAGGTTTCGAAGGCGACACCCACGGACAAAACTTGCAATGGCCACAATTAAAAGTCCCAGTGGTTCTCATCTTGCCTACCCAGGTGTCAGATGGTTTTGGGGGTTGATAGTGACTATGGACTAACCGATCTCCTATGGAGCGCCCTCTCCTAAATGTAACATTAGGGTAAGATGTAATAAATTCTCTTAAGTCCGGATCTGTGAGCAATATGCCCCAGTGTCTCCTTAAAGATTCAAGGACTTCTCTATTGCCTGCATCAAATGTTCCAATAATTCTGGTTATAGACATTGATTCGTCTGTCCTGTCGTTATTTGAGACAATAAGGAATCTCTGGTTCGGGCCTTAGCGTTTTTATATGCAGAAGAAAGAACTGAACGAAGATAACCTCTCTCTAGGAATCTTTTTTGGAGTTTTTTAGCCTGATCATGAAATTCATTACTATTTGAACAATTTCTCCGGATACGGAGATACTGTCCTTTAGCAATACCCTTCTTCAAGTGAATAGGGTGAAAGCTCTGCCAATGTAATACATTATTAGTGGCAGTTGGCTTTCTAAAGGTAGTTGTCTCAATCCGGCCCTCTTTGTCCTTAGTGAGTAGAATGTCAAGAAAGGATAGTCTCTCCCTATGGATTTCATAAGTAAATAGCAAACCTAGAGTGTTCTGGTTTAGCTGTGTCAAAAAAGACTGAAAATGATCTACTGTTCCCGCCCACAATATCATAATCTTGTCTACATATCTTCCCCAAAACAATATGTGTTGGGTCCACCTATGCATAGGCTTTGCAAAAACGCAGGTGTCCTCCCACCAGCCCAGGAGCAGATTTGCATACGACGGGGCTGCGGAGCTCCCCATCGCAGTACCCTGAGCTGGTGGAAGAACTTACCCGCGAAGAGAAAATAATTATGTGTCAATACGAATTGCAATAAGTCCAAGACTAACTGGTTATGTGCAGAGAAATGGTTTCCTCATGCTTTTAGGAAATACCTGACTGCCCCTAATCCCAACTCATGGTGAATCGAGCTGTATAATGATTCAACATCTATTGATGCAAAATAAACTTCTTCTCCATGGTGATCCCAGCTATCAAATCGCTGGTATCTCATCATCTTGTCTAAATAAACTCCGACATTCTGAGTAATAGAGTTAATACCGGAAACAATAGGTCCTCCCTTAAGGGGTGTTAGCCCCTTATGAGTTTTTGGAAGGGCATGAAAAGTTGGAAGCATAGGGTTATCTTGTATCATAAATTTCATTTCGTTTTTCTAAACGAGTTGAGCTTCTAAACCTTTTACTAGAATCTCGTGTAGTTCATCAGCAAATTTTTTGGTTGGATTGGTTTTTAGTTTTCCACAGAAGGAGGTATCATTCAAGATGTTGAAACACATGGTGGTATATACATCATGGTCCATTATGACCAGATTTCCACTCTTATTGGACAATTTGATTACAATCTGGTCATTCTGGGATGAATCGGTCAGGGTTCTAAATTCCTTTGAGTTAAGATTGGAACGTTCTTTACTCTTGAATTTGGCCATCCTTTGGGACGGTGGAACGCATCTGGGCGCAATAAGATGACACTGCATTGCTCGTATCAGAGCAGGCCACTACACATGCGGCACGCCGAGCACCGGCGCCGCATCTAACCCCAGCTGTGATTAATTTGGGAGCAGTCAAAAAGGGGTTTCCCATCAATGAAACTCTGCATTCCAACTAGGACACTGCCCCACAGGATTATGGACTCCACAGCCATGGACAGGTGATAAGTGATTGCTTTTTTGACCCTGTATTGCCCTGTTAAAACCTTTCCTGATGTCCATCCATATCCTTTTCTTACAGTCATTTTTTGCTGTCTCCTGTATAACTCTTGAAGGCCATTCTTTCTGGTCTTTTTGAGTGGGCCATCATCCATACCCAGTAAGATTATTATAGATATATTATCACATCTTATACTGGCATCCTTTTTGAAAATAGTACTTAGGATACCCCTTTTCCTTTTCTAATGCAGATTAAAAGACGGACAGTGTTCAAACCTATGCTGGATGTTAATCTGTCATCTGGGGCCGCTGCTGGTAAGAAACTAGGACCTTGTGTATATAAATGTATAAAGGTCATATAAGTAATCACATTGGTTTAAACATTCCTTTCAGTATTTGCATCCCTGTATTCCCATTGAGGTCATTACTCTTGAGGCAAAAATTCAAAAATACTCCTGAGACTCATATGACAGGTATGGATTGCTGACCTTCCCGATTATAGACACTATAACAGATTATATTTATATATATATATATATATATATATATATATATATATATATATATATATATATAAAATAAAGAGGACATTGTAACATTTTACACTATGATCCACTGAGCATAGAAGTTTGCTCATAGAAGTGAATTTTGTGTTTTGTTCATAGTCTTTGAAATTGTTTTAACTGGGTTCTTTTCTCAATGATCCATTGCACGTAGGCAAATGTACCTTATATACCATCTGCTACTCCTTCTGATGAGCCTTGCATATAAGTCAAGGTGAAATGCGTCAAGCACGGAGAAAATCACCTTTTTAGAAAAAACACCACTGGAGGATGCAAAAAGCACATGTATGGACTCCAGGGACTAGAAGACAGTTTACTCTGACCGAGTTAAGTCGTCTGCCCGTAAGTCTTTTTGATTGGTTCTGCCTTTTCTCCTTATTTGCTGTATAAGTGATACTGTATATCATGCTAAATTGGAGGCAATACCTGTAGGGCCAGCTATAGGGACAGCCACTGTTGAGTGGGGGCACCACAAAACCTTTAGGGTGTTATCACCTCCACTGTTAGGCAGTAACAGCATACAGGGGCAGACTTTAGAAAGGCAGAGGCTTCTTGATTGTTTATTATACAAAACTGTCCAACGTGTAAGCTACTCCGGTTATTGTATATATCACTTTTATATTGTTTGTACACAAAGTTTGGGTCCACAGAGTTTATTAATAAAGAGATTATTTTTTTTAAACCTATCCTTGAAGTTGGTAGTTCAAAAATCTTTTATAGGGGTATTAGTTTCCCCAGGCTAGTTGGCCCTCTGTCCATGTTATCACACCGCTGGTTGGTGTGATAACATGATTTCGATAAACTGGTGTTACTGCAAGCTCCTGGAAATCTCACACATGAGTGTGGCTTCATTCACTCACATTGAGCCTCTGATCACGAGTGTACGCATCCTCGTCTCAGAGAGGCGCCCTGCGCATGATCGGAAGAACAGGTTCTGCGCTACTAATCATGAATTAGTATCAAAGTACTCAGCAAGTATACATCATGTACCATTTTGTATTCAAAAAGTATATAATTACCAACTTTAGTTGATGTGACTACATACAAGGGTAAATCGCTAAACTGGTAGAACAAACTGAAGAAAGAAACGATCAAAAAGCCCCATTCTTAGATATGCATATGTATTTACAAAAGACAAACAGACTCAGGAGGGTGAGGATAAAAGGCAAAATTCAGTGGAGAGACAGCACAATGCAATGGGTAGTGCAAACCATACACTGTAAGGCTCTTTTGATAATACAAGACCCAAAGCTGTGTATGAAGTGAATACTCATAGCAAGGTATAATATACCCACAAATTTGTGACACATTTCTGGTGTATTACTCACTATACGTTTTAATAGAAAAAGTAAGATGGTATGTGCATATCACACTCTATAGTTAGTGTGCATCAATTGATTGCATAATGTACAGTTAATAGTCACCAACCTATGGAGAAGTCCATATATGTACATTTCAAAGAACCTATTTATGGGAAAAGTGGAGAAGCTCATTCGATTCTCCCGCCAGAAATACTATGAATATGGTAATAAACCCCATACGATACTAGCGAGACAATTACAAAATAAGGCTACAAATGGAGGCCCTTCCGGGATTAGAGGCCCTGACGGCACCATTAGATATGATCCTGAGGGAATAGCTATGGTTTTCCACAATTATTATTCCTCTTTGTACTCATTGCCCTCCCCTCTGCCCCATGACCTCCAAACTAGAGATACAGTACTAAACGATTATCTCAATAGCTGTCAGCTACCTAAACTACCTCGGTCTGCATTAGAAGACTTAAATGATAAGATCACCACTGAAGAAATTGAAGAAATCGTGAAATAGTTGCTCTCTACTAAAGCCCCAGGCCCCGACGGCCTGCCATATCTTTATTACAAGACATACCTACCCTTACTTTCGCAGCATATGGCCTCCTTGTTTAATAGCTTCATGGCCGGAGGGGAAATTCCCGCCTCTATGCTTCACTCCTATATAACAGTCATCTTGAAAGATGGTAAGGACCCCGTAGACTGCGCAAGTTATAGACCCATAAGCCTTTTAAATTCGGACTTAAAAATCTTTACAAAAATACTGGCGGAAAGATTGAACACCTGGCTGCCTCAACTAATCCATAAAGACCAGGTCGGCTTCGTCCGGTTTCGTCAGGCAGGCGATAACACTCGCCGCCTGATGGACTTGATAGGCGTAGTGAATAAGAGGGGAGATGAGGTCATCCTGTTGAGTCTTGACACAGAGAAGGCCTTCGACAGGCTGAACTGGGACTTTATGTTCTCAGCACTATACCACTTCGGCTTGTCGGGGCCCTTCATTACTGCACTACGGGGCTTATACTCTACCCCGATGGCGACGGTCCGCTTGCCCCATGCACATTCTCGGCAACTGGAAATTCATAATGGGACGCGCCAGGGATGCCCTCTCTCCCCGTTGCTATATGTTCTTAGCATTGAGCCTCTTGCAGCTCACGTACGCAGGAGTCCCGATATAACTGGAATTCGGATTAGGTCAAAGGAATTTAAGATTTCCTTATTCGCTGACGATGTCATGCTCACACTGACTAATCCCGTAGTAACCCTTCCTAATTTGAGTAAAATTTTGGAGTCCTACTCACATCTCTCTGGGTACAAAGTGAACTCGGGTAAAACTGAAGCACTACCACTTAATATACCGGAACCTGGGCTTGGGCATCTACAGAGGTCCCATAGGTACACTTGGAGAACATCCTCCATTAAATATTTGGGAGTACATATTACTCCACAATATAGCGAGATGTATAAGGCAAATTTCCCCCCTCTGATCCGAGATACTGAGATGCGACTCCAGAAATGGTCCTCACTGCCGGTCTCCTTTCTGGGTAAAATAGCAATCATAAAAATGTCAATTCTCCCCAAGTTCCTATACTTTTTCGAAACAATCTCATCAAAAGTCCCACAGACGGTCCTAAAAAGGGTACAGTCGATTTTTCTGAACTTTGTCTGGCATTCGGGGAGACACCGTATCCCTAGAACAGTGATGTGCGCCCCCAAATCTCAAGGGGGTTTGTCATGCCCGGATATAACTAAATACTATTATGCTGCACACTTACGGCTTATCCCCTCCTGGTCGACTCTCCCCGCATTCAGCAAATGGATGGAAATCGAAAAACTGTGGCTGGCTCCCTACCACCCAGCAGCCCTGATATGGGGTCCACCTAACGAGATCGCTCGGAATACACTCCTGGGTCCTATGGCATTTACCAAGGAAATCTGGACCTCTCTGAGAATTAAATTCCAGTTAGCTTCCCATGCATCGTTCCTAACACCGTTCCTCTATAACCCACACTTGGAGAGCGTTATGGCTTCGGGGGCGGGACCTAGTTGGGCTTCAGCGGGCCTCTTTACGTACAGGGATCTGGTAGACCCCCTGACTAGAAAATTTAGAACCTTCCCTGAGCTATCCCAGAAACATAGCCTCCAGAAGACTTTGTCCTACTCATATCAACAAATATTACGCTATTTCAGAATGAAGATGGGTTCCCCAGAGTCTCTTGTCCCGACGGATTTTGAGCGGCTATGTGCAAATCATGCCTCAACTAAGGGGCTTATTTCTGATATGTACACCCTACTTCACTACCCCGGCTCCCAAACGTCAAGCTTTCATACATATATGATGAAATGGGAGACGTGGTTGGGATACCCACTGACTCAGAGCCAGCGGCAAACGGTCTGGTCGAGAGCTCACAAGACCTCTATCAATACCCTCCACAAGGAGAACCAGATTAAACTCCTGATGAATTGGTATTGTGTTCCCGAAGTTCTCCATAGGATGAATAGGTCCATACCAGATATATGTTGGAGATGCGGTACCACTGGGGCATCTCTCTTCCACATTTTCTGGGAATGCCCGACCTTGGAGGGCTTCTGGAAGGAGGTGGGGAGACTGTTGAGCGCGGTATTTGAAACTAAAGTGCCGGTCGATCCCCATATGTTTTTGTTAAACCTTACACCTAGGGGATGGGACAGACCCCACACGAAATTGCTGATCCACCTTTTGACAGCTGCCAAGTGCCTCATCCCACTGTACTGGAAAAAAACAGCAACTCCTACAATGCTAGATCTTTACGCCAGAATCCAGGATGTATATGTTATGGAGAAGATGACAGCCTCTCTACAAGACAATATAGATAGGTTTGACAGGGTTTGGGCTCCATGGACTTTATTTAGAGGAGACCCATTGGGGTAACGAGGAGAACACCCAGACAAAAAAAAAAAAAAACGGTAGAGAGTGAATGCTCAGGACAGGTCACAACCACGCAATTAAAAGAAAAGGGAATTCGGGTGGACTCCCTAGGTTCGGGACCTACTCCACAGGAGCTTAATAAATTGAAACTTTACCTGCTGGGAAACGATCATTAGACACGCTGAATGTATTACTACTGTTCTGTTTATGTATATTTCTTTTTGTAAGAGACGAACGGAGATTGTATATTTGCCAGACTTTGGCTTTTGTTATATGTTATGAAAAACAAAAATCTCAATAAAAACAAAGTTGAAACAAAGAACCTATTTATATGCAGTAGTGGTATTTCACATTTTATTAAGGCCATCTTAACAACAAAAAGTCTAGATAGACATAATGACTCACTATCACAGTGATCACAATATAACAATAGCAAACATGGCGGATTACCTTGCTATAAAGCCCCCGTCACACTAAGCGAGATCGCTAGCAAGATCGCTGCTGAGTCAGAAGTTTTGTGATGCAACTGCGACCTAAACAGCGATCTCGCTATGTGTGACACGTAGCAGTGACCAGGCCCCTGCTACGAGATCGCTGATCGTTACAAACCGTTCTGGACCATTTTTAGGTCATTGCCCTCCCGCTGGGCAGCATGCATCACTGTATTTGACAGGGACAACGACCACAATCTCAATACTACACCCAAGAGTGACAGAGTCCCAATGACCGCTGTATCATTGCTGTGTCGCTGGTGAGATCTGACTGTTTGACATCTCACCAGCGATCACGTGGCGACGCACCAGCGGTCCCTATCAGGTAGGATTGTTGTTGGGATCAATGGTGCATCGCAAAGTGTGACGGTACTTTTACACCAATGAACTCTGACTGCCCGACACGTGCTTCGGTCATGGGGCGTCATGCAAGGTACTTTATAAACAGCTTTGGGTCTTGTATTATCAAAATAGCCTTAGGGCCCTTTCACATCAGCGTTTTTTGAAATTCGCGGCAGATGCGGTGAAAAAACCGCATCTGCCGCGTTTGCCGCATAACCGTTCCACTTGCGGCACGGTTGCGGTTTTTTCCATAGGAAGTATAGGGGGACTTGCGGCAGATGCGGCAAGTGCGGTATTGCACTTGCGGCAGGTGCGGCAGCGAAAAAAACCGCGGCTGACCGCGGTTTTTTTCGCTGCCGCACCTGCCGCAAGTGCAATACCGCACTTGCTGCATCTGCCGCAAGTCCCCCTATACTTCCTATGGAAAAAACCGCAACCGTGCCGCAAGTGGAACGGTTATGCGGCAAACGCGGCAGATGCGGTTTTTTCACCGCATCTGCCGCGATTTACGAAAAACGCTGATGTGAAAGCACCCTTACAGTGTATGGTTTGCACTCCCCATTGCATTGCACTGTCTCTCCACTGATTTTTGTCTTTTATCCTCACCCTCCTGGGTCTGTTTGCCTTTTGTAAATACATATGAATATCTAAGAATGGGGCTTTTTGATAGTTTCTTACTTCAGTTGGTACTATTAATCATGATCAGTGCGTCTCTGTGAAGCCAGGACGTGTACATCCTGCTTCAGAGGCTCAATGTGAGTGAATAGAGCCACATGCTTGTGCGAGATTTCCAGGAACTGGCAGTGACGCTAGCTCCTAGAAACCATTATCACACTCACCCAACTAGTCTGGAGAAACTAACGCCCATTGACTAGTCAAAGCCCTAATTAGCATAGCGAAAGTGAACCCTATATACACTTTTTTAAAATTGAGTTAAAGGGGTTTTCCCACGAACAAAGTTCATTTAAAAGTTCATTTTAATCAATAGATCTTGTAATATTAATAATTTCCACAATTAATTGTGATAAAAAAAAATGATCCTGTGCTGACATAATCTTATAAATGTGCCTCAGCTATGTAAAGTTTAATTTTTGTTTCTGACCGTGCACGGAGCATCGGTTTGATCCTGGGCAGGGGAGGACGAAATAGAGTATACAGACATTAAAACATGGGATTACAAATAATTGTTTCTTTGAGGTAAAAACATTTTCTAGAGACAGGTAGAGAAATGTTTTACCTCATAAAAAGAATCATCTGTGATCCTATGCTATGTTATGTCTATATACTCTTTTACTTCCTCCCCTGCCCAGGAGATGTGGCATGATCAGACCATGCCCCTGTACGGTCAGACACATCCATTACACAGTACATAGCAGGAACAAATATATAAGATTATCTCAGCACAGGAACATTTTTTAAAACACATCCAATTGTGGAAATTATTATTAATCCAAGATCTTTTGATTAAAATTAGATGTATTTGTTGGAAAACCCCTTTAAGTAAATTATATTAGTCAGGGCTGGTTAGGCAGGGAATTTAGTTATACAGTTGTGAATGCTGCTGGGTTGAAAGGCATAGTGGACCCAACAGGTTCCCTTTAAAAGAGGGGTGTCCGGTAGCTTACAACCCCTTTCTTTTCAGCCAGGCTTGTCTGCTGCGACAACACTTTTACAAAGCATTTACATAACATATTTATTTTCTTCATCGTCACATTCTAGGAGATATAATATTTTCATTGTTTCCTTGACATAACAATATCACAGCTTCATTTTTTGGGGGGATTAATTGTATTTATCAGGGCCATCATTTTAAAGTACATATAACATATTACCAAACTTTAGTTAACTGTTTATGTTGAAACATAGAAAAAAAAAACATAAATTCTGCTAAATTGACTATGGGGTAATGCCCTCTGACTGTGCACTCCTACCCCAATAACTTTAGGTGTTTTTAATTCTCTATTTAGCACATCCGCCCATATGTTCCAGGTTGTTTGAATCCAAGAGAGGCATTTATTAGGTAGGAACCCAGTAAAGAGATACGCCGTGACGTGGCTACTGGGCTCAAATAAAACTGGCCTTTTTTATATGCTAAGTATCTTAATTTTTTCAAAAAAATGTTTTAATATTTTTCCTTAGCAGTGATGCATGTTCATATTCCTATATTCATTGTTTGCGTCCCTTAGCATTTCAGAGTGCAATCTGTTTCTTAATTATTGTACGTTATGTTCATTATGCACTTGTTCAGACTTGCAGATTAGGAAGTGCTGTCAGTTTTGTCATTTAGATTACGTGGTCATACCCTCTGACTGTGCTCTTTTCCCCTAGTAGTTTTTGGTGTTTCTAATTCCCTGTTTGCAGGTTCCTGCCTGTCCATATATAGTTTTTTTTTTAACTCAGAGATCCACTTCCTTATGTAGGAACCCAGGAAAGAGATATGCCATGACGTGGCCTGTTCTCAATAAACTGGCTTTTTTATATGTAGTTATCTCATAAAAAAAAAATAGTTTTTTCATGATTTTTCCGTTAGCAATATATGATGTTTTTAATACTGTTTATTCTAAGTATCTTTGTTTAGTTATATACGTTTCTTATATTCATTGTTTGTATGTCTTAGAGTTTCAAAGTGCAACTGTGTTTCTATTACGCTATTTTCTTGAAGACAGTCAGATCATAGAACCACATTGTATATTTACTGCTCCTCACACTCATAATCCCAGGCGGCAAGCAGCAAATATCCCAGCAGCAGATGTCGCTTACAAGTTGAAGTCAGTTGTTGGCAACAGAGGAGTACACCGCGCACCGAAGAAGCAGTGGGAAGTGAGTAGAATTGTTTTTTTTTTATGTCTGCAGTGTGGTGGAAGTCATGAACACCTGGATGTGGCCATATATACCAGTATGAGGGCCATATATACAGGATGGGGTCATGTATACCAATATGAGGGCCATATATACCAGGATGGGGCCATATATACCAGTATGAGAGCCATATATACCAGGATGGGGCCATATATACCAGTATGAGGGCCATATATACCAGGATGGGGCCATATATACAAGGATGAGGGCCATATATACCAGGATGAGAACCATATACTGTATGCCATGATTGGCCCAGGAGGAGGGCCATATATACCAGGATCTGGGATCATAAATACCAGGATGGGAAAAGGATGGGGAATATATATACCTGGAGAGGGCCATATATACCAGCGTGAGGACCATATATACCAGAATGGTGCCATATATATCAGGATGAGGCCAGGATGATGGCCATATATACCAGGATGAGGGCCATATTTACCACAATGAGCCCAAGATGAGGGCCATATGTACCAGGATCTGGGATCATGTTTACCTGGATGGGAAAAGGGTGGTGAAAATATATACCAGGATGGAGGACATATAGATCCCCCTATAACAGTGCGTCTTATAGTCCAAAAAATGGTTTATAGGATGTGTCAGTATGATTATAGTGATACCCAATTTATATCAATCCATTACATTTTGCTACTTTTGCATACGTAATCCACTTTCTAACAAACTTTTTTTGCATTATGTTTTGAGAGTAATAACTTTTTAATTATATTATGTATACTGATGGGCAAACCCAAACTGTAAAGTTCGAGATCCGCACCGAACATCTAGTATTCGGGCACAGATCCTGAACACAGACTTCCCTAAGAAGTGTTACAGTTCGTTCAGGGGTAAGGGAGCTGTAAAAATGAAGAAAATAATTATTACACGACGGCATCATACTGGCATCCCGCTGCTTACCCTTCTGGGCCGCTCATTAACTTTCTGGATATTCACTGCAGAGTGGCCAAACAGCCAATCACAGATGCTGTTGGACCCCTCTGTGTGTTTGTGATTAGCTGTTGGAGTAATCTGGAAACTGTCCATATATTCTAGATGCTAGAATGTAAGGGTTGGTTTCAGGTTACTTCAGCAACCAATCACAGACATTCATTCTCTGTGACAGTGTATGTGATTAGCAATTGGGCCCCTCACTCATTGACTGACATCATAGTACTGTAAAAATAAATAAATAATTAAATAAAATTTGCATAGAGCTTTACTGTATTTTTTATTTTCAGCACAGATAAAATGGTGCCTGGCTCTACCATGGCTGGCAATCAAAATACAAGATAGCCCATTATTTTTAAAAAATTATGTAAATGAATAATTAAAAAATAAAATGTGTGGGCTTTGCTCTATTTTTGTTCGCCAGCCAAGGTAAAACCCAGGCAGCTGGGCGCTGGGATTCTCAGTGTGGTACGGCCTAAGTCTTCTGGGCCCCACACGCTGAAAATTGCAGTCCACAGCCGTCCCTGAAAATGGCGCATTCATTTGTAGAACACTTTTTGAGGCACTTTACCCAGTGCTTCCAGCAACCCTGGTGGCGGTGGCACGCTGGGAAATAAAAGGGTTAATGTCAGCTTTGTATTGGTACTAAGCTCAAAATTCATAGTGTCAGGCCAATATTAGACCCAACCACTATGAATTTCTAGGTAACAGTAAAAAAAACAACACCGAGAAAAAAAACACTTTAATTGAAATAAAACACAAAACACATCCCTGGTTCCCATCTTTAATGACCTAAAACCAAACCCCCTGATGATAAATCCACAGGCAAACATGTTCAGCTGTGCTACATCTCTGTGAGCATGTAAGAAAAAGAGAGAGAAGGGGCGCATGTGTAGGATCACTATAGCTCAGTTAATATGGCGTTATTACAGGTGGCCACTCACCTGTTTGGGTTGTGCACGACCTGCACAACCCGGTGTAATAGCCTCTGATATATGGGGGACCCCCGGCAATGTGCACACTCCGCTCCTTCGACCTCGCTGGTCCCCAGCTGTCCGTACAGGACCTTTCCGGTCACGTGGCGCCGGTCCCGGATGTGCGTCACTGCTTTTTATCTAGGGAACGCCAGATCCTTCACGACTGTGCCCTCGCTGTGCTGCTCCAGCCGCTGATCCCTCAGGGGGAATAGAAGCTTGTAAGAACATACATACATCTCTGTGAGCAGACACACATCTGCATACAGTGACTAGCAGGCTGTCACTGACAATCGGATGCTGTGAGAAAGATCATTCAATTTCACAGCCGAGCTGCGTTAATGGTGAACTTGGGTGACCCCATGAACAGCATCACGGCACCCAGATCCCAGCCATAAAGTGAGCGCTTCTCTCGCTCACTTACAACAGCAGGTTCGCCCATCACTATGTAGAGAGTTCTATGGGAGTTTTTTTTTTTTTTTTACTTAGCTGTAGCTTTTATTGCTACTATTTTCGGCTTCGTAATACTTTATGATCATTTTCAAGTTAACTCTTTGTTAAGCCGGATGAAAAAAACAACAGTTCCTGCATTGTTTTTTTCTCTATATTTTTCAGCATCACCAAGCGGCATGAATAATGTTATAGCGTCATAGCACATGTGTATATGGATGCAGCAATACCAAATATGCTTGTTAAATGAGTTTACTTTTTCTTGATTAAACAATTGTTTTTATGAGGGAAACTGGATATTTACAGACAGAGTTTTAACACTTTTTTTTAAATACTTTAAAACATTTTTTATACTATCCATTAGTACCCCAAGAGCACATGCATGTGATCTTAGGAATGCATATGAAGTAGAATACCGTAACTAAAAGAAGTATAGAAAATGTCACTCATTTTCTAAGTAAATATAGTTCTAAAGGAGCTATTGACATGAATTTCTCCCTAGCTGTTGGTAACAACCCATCCAATCAACACAAGCAAAGAAATTAAACCATACACGTCTATAAATTTAGTAATGTATAATATTGAGAAAGAATGTCTCGGATCATCAATCTATTAATCCTTCCTTACATTATATGACATTTGCCATATGCTGCTTATGGAAAACTGCCCCATGCCTGCTTATTCTAGGTCTTTCTTTAGCTCTCCACAGGTGGTCCTTGCCTCTTGGCCAACTTTTCTGATAATTCCTTTCAATCTGGTTGTGGCCAGTTTATGTTGAAATGATGTTCCTTCCACTTCTGGATTATGACCCCCATCAGTGCTCACTGGAACTTTCAGTCGTTTAGAAATACCTCTGTAACCAATGCCATCATTATGTTTTGCAACAATAAGGTTTCAAATGTCTTGTAACAGCTCACTGGTTTTATCCATCATGAGATGTTTCTTATGTGTCACCTTGGTAATAAGACACCTTTTTATTTGCCATCAATTGAAGCAGCTGATATTATTTTTCACTAAATAGTATGATTGATTTCTAATTACTGATATAGTTCAGCTGATGGAAGATACTAAAGCAGAAATAAAGTGCAATAGGGTTTTAACTGGTTGAAATATGGGCATAAATAAGACAATGATCTCCTCACCTGGTTGGTTTGAGTGTGATACAACCACTGATTGCTTGACTGTTTGGTTCTGCTAGCCGATCAGGCCCTGCTTCTGGTGATCTGATAGACTGTTGTGTGAGGCAGACCTGGAAGCCATTATCAGACATCCGGCTGTCATAGCAAACCATAATCATGGTTCAGGTGTGTTGATGAGTTCGGGGAGAGAGCACTGTCAGATGCCTCATTGGCTGCTGTAACTTTTCAGAGGAGTACATTTTGGGATTGGCAAGAACATAGATTCTGTCAGTTACAGTGGGAGCTCGGCATTGTAAAGTAGTCAGGCGTCCGTAGCTGATTACTCTAGTTCACATGTTCAGCATAACTGATGCATCCATTCATCCTGGACACTAAGTGACCTGTACTCATGATGGATATGTACATCATATAATGTTAACACACATAACTCTATGACTGACTCACCCCAGGGCTGGGGTACTCGGATCCCGGGCGTCTGTTATGTATGCTGTGTCACTGGTGGCCGGTGCCCAGGTCTGTGGCCCTGGTGGTTGCTAAAAAGGGGTTTAGTAAACATAAAATAAAGAATAGTTTGTGACGCCACCTGCGGTTTCTGGGGATGGCACCAGTGCTGCCAGCCGACCTCTGGGGATGATGGAAAGGCAGCCAGACGATGTCACTCCCTGCTGGTGGAGCAGAGTCCCCAGGGCAGCTCTCTGTAGTACTAGTTGTCGTGGTTGTTCTCACAGCAGCTCAGCAGGATCAGAGAATGACACAGTCTCTTCGCTGAGACTGGAATGCAGTTTACCAGCTTAGTGGAAATGAGACACAGGAGACTTTCTTGCTCTGCACGGGTATTTACTGGCAACTTGTCAAGGCAGTTCTCATCGATACACAGTCACACAGTCACGGGTAGCTGGCTGGGTAGTCACCAAAGGATGCAAAGTCCCTCTGAAGCCCCAGTGATGTTCCTTCAGGTTTCAACCTCTGTCTTTCTCTCTCACTGCGCTCTCCTTACTATCCGTGCATTGCCCTGCATGAAGCCCTCTTACTACCAGGCCCGTTGGGTATGTAGATGTTACCCTTCTCTCTAAGGGGGTCAAACCGATTTGGAGCTCCTGGTGGAGATGTGCATATCGGACCAGGTCGGAGCTCAGAGCTGAACTTTCCTGCACCGCACTCGGAGCCGGTTCTCCGTCTTGGACTGGGTTCCCTCCCGGACTGGTGATCTACAGTTCGGCACGGGCATGCACAAGCCAGGGATCCCTGTTCTGTCTGTGTTCCCTTACTTTACAGGCACCCTCCTCTGCAGTCCTCACAGGGTCCTCCTTCCTAGACTTCCCTCAGGGTTCTAACTAAGCAGGGGCGTAACTAGAACTGGCAGGGCCCCATAGCAAACTTTTGAACGGGGCCCCCTCCAAGACACGCCCCCAATGACACGCCTTCTTCAAGACACACCCCCTTACCGAATCTGTGTTAACAGTCTGACGCCACCCAGTTTACCGTATATACTCGTGTATAAGCCGACCCCCCTACTTTTGCCCCCAAAACCTGGGAAAACCTATTGACTCGTGTATAAGCCGAGGGTGGACCCCAGCATAGGTATACAGCCCCCAGCAGTGTGGTATACAGGCCTCCCCAGTGGTAGTATACAGCAGCCTCCCCAGTGGTATATACAAGCCCCAGCAGTATATACAGTAGCCCCAGTTGTATACAGCAGCCTCCCCAGTGGTATATACAGGCCCCAGCAGTATATACAGTAGCCCCAGTGGTATACAGCAGCCTCCCCAGTGGTATATACAGCAGCCCGAGTGGTATACAGCAGCCTCCCCAGTGGTATACAGCAACCTCCCCAGTGGTATATACAGCAGCCCCAGTGGTATACAGCAACCTCCCCAGTGGTATATACAGGCCCCAGCAGTATATACAGTAGCCCCAGTGGTATACAGCAGCCTCCCCAGTGGTATATACAGGACCCAGCAGTATATACAGCAGCCCCAGTGGTATACAGCAGCCTCCCCAGTGGTATATACAGGCCCCAGCAGTATATACAGTAGCCCCAGTGGTATACAGCAGCCTCCCCAGTGGTATATACAGGCCCCAGCAGTATATACAGTAGCCCCAGTGGTATACAGCAGCCTCCCCAGTGGTATATACAGCAGCCCGAGTGGTATACAGCAGCCTCCCCAGTGGTATATACAGCAGCCCCAGTGGTATACAGCAACCTCCCCAGTGGTATATACAGCAGCCCCAGTGGTATACAGCAACCTCCCCAGTGGTATATACAGGCCCCAGCAGTATATACAGTAGCCCCAGTGGTATACAGCAGCCTCCCCAGTGGTATATACAGGACCCAGCAGTATATACAGCAGCCCCAGTGGTATACAGCAGCCTCCCCAGTGGTATATACAGGCCCCAGCAGTATATACAGCAGCCCCAGTGGTATACAGCAGCCTCCCCAGTGGGTATATACAGGCCCCCAGTGGGTATATACAGGCCCCAGTGGGTATATACAGTCAGGGCCCCAGTGGGTATATACAGTCAGGGCCCCAGTGGGTATATACAGTCAGGGCCCCAGTGGGTATATACAGTCAGGGCCCCAGTGGGTATATACAGTCAGGGCCCCAGTGGGTATATACAGGCCCCAGTGGGTATATACAGGCCCCCAGTGGGTATATACAGTCAGGGCCCCAGTGGGTATATACAGGGCCCCAGTGCGTATATACAGGCCCCCAGTGGGTATATACAGGCCCCCAGTGGGTATATACAGGCCCCCAGTGGGTATATACAGGCCCCCAGAGGGTATATACAGGCCCCCAGTCCCAGTGGGTATATACAGGCCCCCAGAGGGTATATACAGGCCCCCAGTGGGAATATACAGGCCCCCAGTGGGAATATACAGGCCCCCAGTGGGAATATACAGGCCCCCAGTGGGAATATACAGGCCCCCAGTGTGTATATACAGGCCCCCAGTGTGTATATACAGGCCCCCAGTGTGTATATACAGGGCCCCAGTAGGTATATACAGGCCCCAGTAGGTATATACAGGCCCCCCCACTCCTCCTCTGCTGCACACGTCACCTGTAAAGGAATACATCATACTTACTTATCTCTGCCGGCTGCCGCCGCTCTGCACCGCGCTCCGTCTTCATCTGGCTTCTTCCTGGTTCTGACCGCCGGGCGCAGGCAATGACATCACAACCAGGAAGAAGCCGGATGAAGACGGAGCGCGGTGCGGTACCCCTGTTAGGGTGTAGTATTCGACTCACGGGTACTAGGGGCACAGACCGGTACCGGGACACCCAGGCCACGCACTGCACTAGGTCCAGGTCAGGGTTAGGGCGAGATTGCTCCTATGGGAGAGCACAGCCCCTGATCCTGTCTGAAAGGAGGAACCAGGGTAGTGGGGAAGGGTGGAGAGGAAGTAGTTAGAGGAAGCAACTGGGAGGAGTGAAGTTAGGAAACACACACATAGATGACGTAGGACACGTGACAGAGGGTGTAAATAGAGTGGGAAAGATTTAGAAGGTAGACAGTTGAACAGCAGGAGAGAGACAGTTGAACAGCGAGAGGCGAGTTGGAGGGAAGCTGGAGGAAGAAAGCCTGTCAGAGAAGGAAAAGAACTTGAGAGAAGTGTCCAGAGGAATGGAGCTAGTGAGAGCTCGTCCTGAGGCCTGACTGAAGGGCAGAGAAGGAGAACCAGGTGGTTCCAGGAGGAGGAGAGGATTCCAGAGGCACAGGCAGTGAGCAATCTGCCTGTGGGGCTCGTATCCATTGTCAGGCGCAGGCAGTGGAGGGACCAGGCCGCAGAACAGGGGCACTGAGACCCCAAGACTAGTGGAGAGGACAGATTATGCTCAGCTAGCAACCTTCAGGCTATGGTACTTCCATGGTGCCACAGTCAATAACCGCATACATCTGCTGAAATGGTGGCAAAGAGAGGGTTAAGGGAGATGCTACAAATTGGCCCTAAGAAAAACCCACAGCTGCTGCCTCAGAGCTCTGTGTGGCGAGGCACAAGGCAGGAGGGCAAAGCAAGGGCAGTATGAGACAACAGAGGTAGGAAAGTGAATGGGTACCAGTTACGTGTCATCCTACTACCCGGGAGTAGCTGGATCCCTGCCTCTGAGAATCCAGCACTCAGCGGGCTTCTGCACACATAACAGTGAGTAAAGATCTGAAGACTGCAACCCGCTGCATCTGTAAACTTTCTTGACACACCGTGAGCACCAGAGACATAACTACCAACTCACTCAGGTACCATCTGCTGCCATGGGGGTCAGCCCTACCCATAGAGGGCTTTACAACACTGCTTCTCCGTACCATCGGCCCCCCGAAGGAACTGTTGTGCAGCGGCCGCCATCTATAGCCGCAACCTGCGTGTGGCGTAACATAAAACAGTTATGCCCAGGTTCAGTCGTGCACCCCCTAACAGAACCCTCCTAGCCTCATGACCTTCGCAGAGAAGAGAGCCACCCACACCGAACTTTTAATGACACCGCCAGGGTCATGGAGCTGGGTCTCGACCCCCGTGACTGCTGTGAAGTCTGAAAGCCCGGTTCCGAGTATCCTAAGGCCATGTAGGGGCGTGTCAAGTACGGTTACTCCATTCTCTCTCAGTGGGTCTACCAGAGATAGCTGTGATCAGTGCTCATTTGGTCTTCGTCATTCCCTAAAGAATAAACGCAGCAGCTGTGCTCATGATCTTTGGCTGCATTCACATGAGGCTCTTCAAACCATCAATTCTTGGGATTGGTATGTGTGCCAGAGGTCAAGCTATCGGTAATTGAAAAGTTATTCCATAGGGGATAACTTCCAAACTTGAGAATACCCCTTTACAGTATTTGTCTACATTGCCCCTATCACACCTATGCACCTACCAATATTGACCATCTCTCTTTATCATTGTAAGCTCCTTTCATTGGTTACGGAAAATAGTTGTCACATACAGTGTAGGACTGTGGTGCCAAGGACCCACCAATAACACCGATTTTGGGGGCATCTGTTCAGCTACTTGTAAGTATTACATTAGCATTACAAGTTTACCTCTGCTTCGATACATTAATATACTAGGTAGTTTTTTAAAATAAATGATTAGATCTTTGCTTTGTACATAGTGAATCAAGCATACAGTTAGGTCCAGAAATATTTGGACACTAACTGATTCTTCTTGATTTGGGCTCTGTGTGAAAATATTTATTTTATTTAAAATTAAACATCTGAGATGCAATTGAAATGTAGACATTTAGGAATTGCAACCATTTTTCTACAAAACACCCTCATTTCAGAGGGTCAAAAGTAATCGGACAAATTTATTTTACTATAAATTAAATGTTAATTTTTTTTTTTTTTTTTAACCATTTAAATTTTTATTAACATAGTTGCAACTATACAACGAGATTTCAAACATCAGACAATGAAATATAGGGCAGTAGAGGGAAGGGAGGGGGGAAAAGGGGGTAGAACAAGACAACCAAACTGCATAGTAAGCTCATCAAGGACGCAAACAGAGAGATAGTTATAAACGAGATCCTCAAAAAAGCAAGATAGAAGATCTAAGATCCATTAAGAGATACCCTGTATGGATACAAAAATAAAAGGTAGACATGACATTGACATTAAGAAGAGGATAAGGCAAGGTGTAAAGCAGAGGCAATGGGTGATGAAACCCACGGGTCCCACCAAGTCAGAACTTTGTTTTTCTTAGAGAGGGAGTCTGCTGCCGCAGTCTCATAACAGTAATGGAGGTTGATTTTGGCTATAAGTTCCGATCTGGAAGGGACTGACTGTAATTTCCAGTGACTAGCTAAGCATTGCCTGGCCGCAACCAGAATATTGGAAATTATAGGTTGCAGGGGGGAATTTAATTTGGCCAATGTTGGGTGCATACACAGAGGCAATAATGTAGGGAATGTTATTAATAACACACTGAATTATGAGGTATCTACCCAGCGGATCAGGAATAGTTCGTGCTAATTGAAAAGAGAGTGATTTGTGGAAGAAAATAGCTACCCCTGCTTTTTTTGATTCGTTGTTAGCAAAAAACTGGTGGGGGTATAAGCCATATTGCATTCTCACATTGTCCTGTTTAAGAAGATGTGTTTCCTGCAAACATATAATGTGATGACGAGACTTCACTAATTGGCGCCAGACTAGGGATCTCTTACATGGTGAATTGAGGCCGTTTACATTAATCGAAGATAATGAAATACTCATTGTAACATGCCAACAACATGCTTGTGATTACAGAGAGTTTGAGGAGTCTCACAGTGGAGGGGAACCGTTTTGACAACTTCTGCAGCAGCCTAAAATCAGAAAACAGGAAGGGAGGGGGGAAGACGAACACGACAAACAAACAAAGAACAGTAAAGTGAAAGTTCTTTCAGATAACCTGAATGCACAGGTGAAACAAAACAAATTCACCAACGGTGCTTTAAACTGAACAAGTTCAGTGTTAGGCAAGGACCATCCAAGGAAAGTCCAGAACAAGTCCAGAAGTGAAACAACGGACCAGAGTGACAACGGGAAAAAGAGACCAGGAACCTGTAGCTACATGTCCCTTCATGCGACTTCCCAATCCGGATTAACGCGGCGTCTGTTCCGCTTGCTGGAATCAGATATTGGGGAGTCCATAATAGCAGGGGAGCCGGACGGTTTAAGTCCCCACTGAGATAGGATTTTTGCAACATGAGGTGGCGTCAGGCAGGTGGTCACCGACCCATCCTTTCGGATCAGAAGCTTTGTGGGGAACCCCCAGCGGTAGGGAATTTCCTTGTCTCTCAACACTGCCGTGTAAGGGGCAAATGCCCTGCGGAGAGCTAGAGTCCCAGGAGATAGGTCAGGATAGACCTTGATGTGAGCAAAACGGTCTTCCAGAGTGGGGTTACCCCCTAAGGCAGAGAGGAACTCCTCCTTGAGTTAAAAAAAATGCACCCGCACCAGCACGTCTCTAGGGAGCGAAGGGGCCAATCCCGCCAGTTTGGGAATGCGGTGGATGCGGTCAATAATCACAAACTGTTTGTCTGTGTGTGGAAGAGCTGCCATAATAAAGTCCTGAAGGAATGCTTTCAGATCTGAGTTAGGCACTGATTCTTCTATCCCCCTGAGCTTCACATTGTTACGCCTGGACCTGTCCTCCAGGTTCAGGATTTTAGATTGGGTTTGTAAGGCCATGGAGTGTAGAGCTTCGTGGGCGTCCCACAGCTCGTTGTGAGACGCAACTAGTTCCTCCATCTTGCGTTCAAGCCTGTCAGTGCGGCCTCCCAGCTCCTCCACCTCTCCCTTCAGATCCACCATCATAGACCGCATGTCAGCTTGGAGGGATGATCTGAGATCCCCCAACATGATTTTGAGGAGCGCTGCTGTGACTGGGGCCTCAGGGTTAACAGCAGCAGCTGCGGCAGAGACAGTGGGCTAGGAGCCTCTGCGGGCAGCGCGGGCTGCTCTGGGTGAGGAGGGCGCCATTTTCTATCCCTGAGAGGATTGCAGGGGGGGCCACAAAGAAGTCCGCAATGCGCCTAGCCGGTTCGCGGGAGCCGGGCTTGAACTTCCCCATACACTCACCGGGGTCTCAGCAAGCGGTGCCTGGAGTTTAGGAGCAGGGACAACGTTTTCTGCCGGTTTACGGGTCCTGGTCACGGAGCTCCCGCGATGTGCGACCTACTCCATATGCAGCTAGGCCACGCCCCTTACATGTTAATTTTTATACATTGTAGAAAATTATTTGCAAGCAGTGACTGCCTGAACTCTAGAAGCCATGGACATCACCAAACACTGGGTTTACTCCTTTGTGATGGTTTACCGGCCTTTACTGCAGTTGACTTTACTTGTGGGCCTTTTTGCTTTAAGTTTTGTCTAAAGCATGTGAAACGCATACCCCATGGGGTTGATATCTCGTGATTGACTCGATCATTGCAGAATATTCAATTTTTTTTGCCTTAAAAAACTCCTGAGTTGATTTTGCAGTATGTCCATCTGTACTGTGAAACGCCGTCCAATCAACCTTGTTGCATTTGAATGAATCTGAGCTGAAAGTATCACCCTGTACACTTCAGAATTCATGCAGATGCTTCTGCCTTTAGTCACATCATCAATAAACACTTGTGACCCAGGGCAATTGGGAGCTATGCATGCCCGTCCATCACATTGCTTCCACTACGTGCTATAGAAGATGTGGTGTGATTTAGATCATGAATCATTCGAAGCCTTGTCTATACTTTCCTCTTCCCATCATTCTAGTACAGGTTGGTCTCAGTGTCTTCTCTCCCAAGTATGCTTTTACAGAACTGGGCAATTTCTTTAGATGTTTTTCGGCAAAGTCTAATCTGACCTATTTGGAAAGTTAGAAGTTGGGGTGGGCACCACCAATGTATGTATATAATGTAATCAAAAAGAGTCCGTTCACTGGGCACTGCTAAGTTTAGGAGAAGTGCTTATTTTTTCATCATATGGGTATATACGAGGTGGGGCATTGCTGACCGCCTCTGGGTGCCCGCTATATATCACATCAATAATAGCATAAAAAGAAAAAAGATAGCGGCACTCACCGGGCGTGTTTCAAAGGTGCTTTATTTGGGTACCCTCATTCCAGGGTCCCACTCGGAAGGGAGGGGGTGCAGAGACAGCAGAGATGACGGATCTCCGTTTTGGGGCTCCTACATTGAGGTCCGTGGAAGGGGTAGGAGCCCCGAAACGGAGATCCGTCATCTCTGCTGTCTCTGCACCCCCTCCCTTCCGAGTGGGACCCTGGAATGAGGGTACCCAAATAAAGCACCTTTGAAACACGCCCGGTGAGTGCCGCTATCTTTTTTCTTTTTATGCTATTATGTATGTATATAATGGACTAGGGATCGCTGGGATAGTAGAAAATTATCAAAGTAAAGAGACAGAAAATCCCAAAAAGCGATACTACATTAATATATATGTATCAATATTAATACATTTATTTAATGAAAAGACTCACACTCAGATGAACACACACAAGAATAAAAACACTTAAAAAAGCCACATACGGCTTATAACAATTCATATGAAAAATGGTATTTCATAGAACACATCAACACCCTGTGTTGCTCCGTACTTTGTCCACTTTCGTTGTCTCTTGTGTGTTATTTATATTTACTATGCGTAATATTCCCCTACATTTATATGGGTTTATCTTTGCGCTGTTTCACACCACTGTGGACATTGCCTGTCTTTAGGATTATGTATTTGAGTTGCCTCATTGCTGGGCTGGGCATCCTGTGGCTTCTCTCCTTTCCCTGCTTCTATATCTTATGCATTATTCTAATGTACCATAGTGGGTTCAAAACGTTTTTCCCTCTGTGTAATTATTCTTAAAAACGCTAAATTAATGTATTCAACCATACATATATATTGAGGTAGTATCGCTTTTTGGGATTTTCTGTCTCTTTACTTTGATAATCTGACCTATTTATTTTTAATGCTGATTAACTGTTTGTATGTTGTGGGGAACCCTCTGCATTTGCAGTCATGAAGTTTTCTCTGTATGATAAACTTAGATACTGGAGCACCTAAACCGTGGGGAATGTTCTTTACTTGGGTGGATGTTGTAAAGGAGTTTTACTTCAGCATGAAAAGGATTCTGTGATCATCCACCACTGTCGTGTTCCAGTCCTTTTTAAGTTCCCAAACTCACCAGTGCGCTTCTTTTTGCAGAATGTACCGAACTGTTGATTTGGCCACAAATGTTATCTCTCTGATGGATTTCATACTTTTTCAGGCTAATAATGATCTGTTTTCTTTCCATTAAGAGCTCCTTTAATCGTATGTTGTGGGTTCACAGCAACAGCTTCCAAATGCAAATGCCACACCTAGAATCAGCTCCACACCTTTTACCTGCTTAGTTGATGAGAGATTAACAAGGGAATAGCCCACACAGCCCATTAAAGAGATTGTAAGATAATTGTCTAATTACTTTTGTTCCCTTGGAAAAGAGGCAGCAACATAATAAATAGTTGTCATTTCTAAAACCTTACTCCAATTAAGATGTGAATAATTTCATATTAAAGTCAAGAGACTGTACTTTAAGCCACTATTGCTTATATAACTGTGTCTTGAATATGTTTTGGTAACAGCTGAAATGCCAAAACTTGTGTTACTGTCCAACATTTTCTGGACCTAACTTTATTTAACCAACTTCCTGGAGATTTCCCAGTCCCCCTGTTGGTCAGTCTAAGCTTGGTCATATAGTAAAAGACCCCATTCGTTAACCTATGCACTAAAAAGAAAATCTTCTGAAACCAAGCAAATGCAAGCATGGTTTTAATTCATAAATTGCAAACCTCTGTGCTTCAACACTAGAAGTCCCAGAGAGGGGTCATTTAACATTTCTACCGTTGGAACCCAGAGACGGGTCGAATGACCTGAAGGATTTTAGCTAACATCCTCTAATCACCGTCTTTTGTTCTGTAATTAAGGCCATTACTGTCACAACACAGAAGGTTGTTGTTTTCCATTGAATTAGCCATTTAGTTTCTAGTTCGTTCTATTCAGTTTGGACTAAGGGTCATTTGACCCTCTTTTGGGACTTCAGGGAGGAACTCGAAATTTCTGGGACTTCTAGTGTTAAAGTACTTTAAAGGGATCCTGTCACCCCAAAACACCTGTAAACCTATTAAAACCTGTCCCTAGAGCATATTAACACTTTCCCTACAGTCTTTTTACCTCCTAAATGCAGTAAGTGACATTGAATAAAAACGTTTTATAAGTACCTGATTACTGATGATAATGAGTGACTATGCTATTCATAGTCACTCATCAAGACTGCCCCTCTGCTTCATATCACGCCTGAATAGGCGTGATCTACAGCCCACATTCAAATTGCCGCCTCCCTGCTGTGCCCTGTCTCGTCCGAGGCTGCAGTGTGGCTGGTGATGCGATCCGCGTCATTCCCGGCGCCGGGTGACGTATTTACACCGGCGCCGCGCTGTCAGCTTCAAAATGCGCACTGCGCATGCGCATGGGCATGTGCAGTGCGCATTTTGAAGCTGACAGCGCGGCGCCGGTGTAAATACGTCACCCGGCGCCGGGAATGACGCGGATCGCGTCACCAGCCACACTGCAGCCTCGGACGAGACAGGGCACAGCAGGGAGGCGGCAATTTGAATGTGGGCTGTAGATCACGCCTATTCAGGCGTGATATGAAGCAGAGGGGCAGTCTTGATGAGTGACTATGAATAGCATAGTCACTCATTATCATCAGTAATCAGGTACTTATAAAACGTTTTTATTCAATGTCACTTACTGCATTTAGGAGGTAAAAAGACTGTAGGGAAAGTGTTAATATGCTCTAGGGACAGGTTTTAATAGGTTTACAGGTGTTTTGGGGGTGACAGGATCCCTTTAAGTTCATGCACAATGTTTCCTTTCTTGAGAAATAAGATAAATGTAGTCTAACAATAGTGGGTGCAAACAATGCTCTGTTTAGGATGTAGTAGAATAGAGTTTCAGGGACTGAAACTTTCAGTTATAGAGATAACAAACTTCTTGACTGATACATTGATCCCACCGCTATGATAAATTAGCCCCCTACCTACTTGGAGGTAGCTTAGGCTGGTTCACATTTGTGCTGTGAATGCAGCGACCCTGAGCACTGCAAAACGCAGGCATTATGCGTTTCTGTGTTTAACATGGGACCGCATAGTGCCTGCGTGTGGCTGCCTTCAGGTGCGTTTGATTTTGGCTGTGCATAATTTATGCGTATGCTGAACGAAAAAAGTTGGATTTTTTGTGCGTGGCGGTGTGCTTGATTTATACACAAGCAGACAGCCATGCACAAATGATGAATGAGATTCAATCTGAATGCAGTGTCATCTGCTGGCAAGCGCACAGACGCAGCGTAAGATTACATCATCCAAGGTCATCCGCAGGTGAATCCTGTCCTGGCGTCCTCTCTTCCTCTTCTTTCTTCCTCTTCTTCCTTCTTCTTTCTTCTTCTTCCTCCCAGCTGCCACCGCTAATCTCCTTCTTCGTCGCCGCTGATCTCTTCCTCCCGGCTGCAGCCGCTGGTTTGTTTAAAATAACCAATGAGAAAGCCAGTGATTAAGTCTTTTCACTGCCGGCTTTCCCACTGGCTATTTGAAAAGATCAGTTGATGCACTGTTCATTTGAAATAGCCGGCGGGAAAGCCGATGGTGAAAAGACTTAATCACTGGCTATTTTAAACAAACCAGCGATGGCGGGTGGGAGGAATAGATCAGAGGTGGCGAAGAAGGAGATCAGCGGCGGCAGTCAGGAGAAGGAGATCTCCGCTGCTGACTCCACCTCCCAGCCGCCGAGACCGCTGATTGGGCGGCCGATTAGATTCACTGACATTTTCATGTTAACGCATTTGGACAATCACCGATGCGTTCACATGAAAATGTCTGCGTTCGGCATTGTGTATGCACATGCGCCCCATACACAAATGTGAATCTAGCCTTACAACTTTGCATATGTTGTCATGTCTTGTTTTCTACTGATTTCAGGCATAGCAACACACTTTATTTTGTTCCTGTAAATGTCAAACATGCTATTAACAGTGAAGTTTTGCCTGGATTTAATGTTTTTTTTTTTATAATGTGAATGTTAAATGCCACCTTCTCTTTCTCAGGCAGCAAATTATTCTTTGTGTTCTTGGCTGGAATGTTAAATAGCCAGGAAGCCTCCTAATTTACATGTCTGCTGCCTTTATGAACGAGATTTAACCGTAGTAAGTAATGTTATTGTGCAAAATAAACAATCCATTATGTAAAGTCTAATAAATATTCAGTTGTGGATTGTTCGTGTAGGCTGATGGCTAGATTGGCTTCTTTCTGACAGTGATTGGCATATGAATATGAATACTGTAATGATGGCTTAGCATATAAAAGTGTTGGCTCTGTTGGGTTTAACCTTCTGGTTGTCAATAGAAAGTACTTTTTGCAAGTATATTTCATGTAGTAGAGCACTAAACATTTATAAATATTTCTATTTTTCAGTGAGGCTTCACTATTGGATCAAGGTATTTCATCACTATCAATGCTCTAAGTGATTGATATGCATGTTAAGACATAACATAACATATAAACTGCTTTATATTTATGGCAGGCTTGGCTCCATGACTACATGATGTAAAGTAACAGTTGGATCATCTAGGTTCTCAAGAGCAAGATACTTAGTATTTGCTCTCTTCTTAGGTGACGATAAGGTTTCTGAGTAGGGATTATTCTCATTATTATTTATTATTATAGCACCATTTATTCCATGGTGCCTTACATGTGAAAACAGGGCATACATAGACAGGTACAATAATTATCAACAATACAAGGCACTGACAGGTACAGGACAAAGGAGGGGCTCACAGTCTACAAGGGATGGGTGAGGATACAGTGGGGGAGGAGAGAGGACCCTGCCCACAAGGGCTCACGGTCTACAAGGGATGGGTGAGGATACAGTGGGGGAGGAGAGAGGATCCTGGCCGCGATGGCTCACAGTCTTCAAGAGATGGGTGGGGATACAGTAGGGAAGGAGAGAGGAACCTGCCCACAAAACCTCACAGTCTGCAAGGGATGGGTGAGGATACAGTAGGTGAGGAGAGAGGAACCTGCCCGCAAAACCTCACAGTCTACAAAGGATGGGTGATGATACAGTAGGAGAGGGTTGAGCTGGTCGTGGGTGGTTTAGTGGACTGAGGATCACTGCAGGTTGTAGGCTTGTCGGAAGAGGTGAGTCTTCAAGGTCCCTTTAGAAGGTTTCCACAGTAGGCGAGAGTCTGATGTGTTGGGGCAGAGAGTTCCAGAGTATGGGGGAAGCACGGGAGAAACCTTGTATGAGATTGTAGGAAGAAAAGATAAGAGGGGAAGAGAGAAAGCAATCTTGTGAGGATCGGATGTTATGTGCAGGTAAGTACCGGAAGACCATGTCACAGATGTATGGACCTTTATCATCTCAATTTGTAAATTGAGCATTTCAATATAGGTTTTCAGTTCGATAACCCTAGTAATTTGAGACCAAAAGTGAAATTTGACAATCGATCATGATAATGGTTTTGTAAACATACTTTACTATAAGAATATTTTAACCAATGGAAAACAGAATGTGTTCACGTCTTTCCAAGATATGGCAAATACACTGCTGCATCTAGTTTTTACTCTAGTTGCATATTTGGGTGTACCCACAAAAAATGTAATACCTATCCAAGGAATAGATGATAACTGAACTCAATGATGTGGGGCCTAAAATCCCCTGATTGAATGAAGAGGTAATGTGCTCCCATAACTCCTATACACTGTGAATGGAGCACATGCTCACTAATGTTTCATTCACATAGAAACTTTAGGCCCCTCATTCTTCTGATCAGTGGAGATCCAAGATGTCAGACAGCAAGTGGCCATAGATGCATCATCTGCTCCGTGGATAGGTGTAATATAGTTTGAGTCAAATTCATTCAACCACCGTTACAAATTACAACTCCAATTCCAAAAAAAAGTTTTGACTTTGTGTAAAATGTGAAGAAAACAATTAATACAATGATCTGTTAGGGTACCGTTACACCAGGGTACCGATTTCGCAGGCGATGCAGAGGCGAGGCCTATCCCCGGTGACATCGCCAGTGAGTCGCCCACTGTAAAGCGGCGATAATTATCAGCTGAGAGTGGTCGACTGGTTTCACAGCACTGCTCTGAAACCAGGCGACCACTCTCAGGCGATGTGTACACATCGCCCCATGTAACATGGCGATTGACGATGTTACAGGCGATGGGAGCCGTAGGCTCCCATGTTACAGGATCGCCACTGGGGTTTGTAGACACCCCAACGGCGATGTCGCCTGTAACATAGCTAAAGCGTCGTGTAAACACTCGACGGCGACACTGGTGGGGTGCCGGCGATATCTTCGGCGATGTCACCTGGTGTAACGGTACCCTTATAGCTATATTTTATTGACAATGCAACCTAGAACACAGATCAGAAGTTACACATTACGCCGCCTTCACACCACGGTTTTCTGCTGTCAGGCTGTGTCCGGTGTTCTCCTGGATGCACCGGACACAGCCTGACAGCTCCGGACAAAAAGAACCCCCTCTGATCCTGTTTTCTCTTGGAAACGGCACTGCGCGGCTGCTGCTGCTGTTCAGTGCTGAAATTTCAGAATCGCGTCTAGCGGGGAGCTAGCCACAGTTCTAAAATTTCAGCCGCTTCAGCACCCGGCATCCGGCAGCCAGTTCCGATTCTCTGTTGGATCCTAACATGGGAGGCTATGGGTGCCAGATCGCATCGGATCTGGGAGGATCCAATTTGGTTCGATTTTTGCACCCGGACACAAAAAGACTGCTACCTGCGATTTTGTGTCCAGGACAAAAATCGATGCAGCCTAATGCTGCTGGACAGGGACAAAACCAGATGGCAAATAACTGCCATCCGGCTCCATAGGTATGCATTAGTCCAAAATCAGGTCCGGGGCTGTCAGGTTCACACTGGACAGCTCCGAACCCGAAAAAACCATGGTGTGAAGCCAGCCTTAGACATTTTTCCTTTTCATTTAAAAAAGTTAACTCATTTAGAAATTGATACCAATAACAGATCTCAAAAAAGCTTGGACATGGTCCTGTCTGCCATTGTGCATCATGTGCCCTCTTCTCCATACAATAGTATGTAACTCCTAAATAGTGAGGATTGTTTTCCCATTTTGTCCCGTTCTTGTCTGATATAGGACTTTTGCTGCTCCACATTCCTGCGTCTTTGCCAGATTTTTTGCTTTATAATACGTCAAATGTTTTCTATCTGGTGAAAGGTCTGGACTGCAGGCGGCCAAGTCATCACCCCAAATCTTCTTCTGTGAAGCCATGCTGTTGTAATGAATGCAATATGTGGTTTATGTGAGTTAATTTATTCAAATGAATTGGAAAGATGTCTAATGTTCACCTACTGAGCTGTACTTTATGTGCTGTTGCGCATAATATATGGCCATAAAAGATTTCCAAATCATTACATTCTTGTTATCGTTACATTTTACAGCTTGTTTTTCATTGGGATTGTACATTTATTAGCAACATTTTGAAACTTTTGGCTGTGTACAATCAACAAATGAAACAAAAACAATTTAAATGAATTTTGCCATCAGGTTTTTGCTGTGTAATCTGAAGACAGCAGGAGATAGAGACTAAATCACAGATTTTCATATAGATGTAATTTATTAAGTTGTGTGCTGTTTTTCACTTACAGTGAAGGATTTATCACTAGGACATTATCATTGCTATGATTAGCTGCCTCCTGTGATCCGAAACACACTCCCCCCTCTGATAAGCAACTCACTTTCAGTAGACTATGTACACAGAAAACTGTGGTGTGGGGGGGAGGGCTTTCTAAGCTCTGCTACATGCGCTACATCTAAAAACTCTGATTGTGTGACAACTGCTGCACACAGTAAATTAAAGTAGATAGCTGGAACTTTTCCTACGTTATGCGACTTTCAGATGAGGAAGCAAAAATCTGATGACAGATTCTCTATAAAAAAAGAAACCTTTCAGGTGTTATAACTGGTAAAACCCGCTACTATAGAGGTACATATGTCAAGTCTTGTAGTATATTTCAGTCTTTTATGTAACATAGTAAAAAAATATAAAAATTAAGTTTTAATTTTCAGTATTATGTATGCTAATGAGCAAGACTATTAGAGGGGCATCTCTTCACTTCAGAATAGTTCTGCCTTGGGTTCCACTGGGCATGACTAACATCCTAAATGTACCGTATTTTGTGGATTATAAAGCACAATCCAAATTCAGAGGAAGATAGAAAAAAAATATTGTTACTAATGAAAAAGGAGGTCCGTCTAATAATCATAGAGTCCACCTATAATCAGTGTAGTTTACCGTGGGGTGGGGGGGAGTGGAGTCACAACAGACAGGGTCGCCGCTATAGGATGTCAGTGATGGCATGAGTAGGGCAATACTACGGGGCTTAGGTTGGGAAAAGAGGGTGTCAAGGCGGCGCAAGGTGGGCACCATTGGTCTCCCAGCAGTGGATGCCATGGGCTTCAGGAAAATGGCTGCACACGCGTAGAATGAGATCTTCTCTCTCCTCCCAGTCTCAGGCAGTATTGCCCCAGGAGTATTGCTGATGACTTCCTTCAGTGGCGACTCTGCCTCTAGTGACCCCGATGCACAGCCACCGTGCCCCTCAGTAAGCTATATCTGGATTATAAAATGCAGCCCCTTTTTCCCCAAAAAATGTTTGATAAAAAAAGTCAATTTTATAATCTAAAAGATATGGCAATTCCTTTCTTGCTAGGACTGTCAGTAAACTTGATTGAAAGATTTGGGGAAGAGATGGCCTACTGAACTGCTATTTCTTCATTAGCATACAATGCTGCAGATCAAAATTTCTTTTTTAAATTATAGCCATGATTTTTCCACTCAATATACTTCACTAAAATACAGGATTTGGCATATGTTCCACTATAGAAGCGGTATGGAACAGGTATGGACCTGACAGATTCCCTTTTAATAGCTCAACACAAAAATATAACATATGTTTTCTACAAATTCAATACAATATGTCAATTTTATTGGTAACTTTAGCCTCAGGATTATCCAACACCTTCATAACATGATTCTTCAGTCCTTAGTAGAGCACTCTTGAGCTGTTATAATATGCTGAAAATGTGATCCATAGCCAGACACAAGCTTTTGGGGGGGAATAGGTGTTTGTGGTTCCTGAGAAATTTCAGCCCATTCTTCATAGGCAGTCAACCCCAGTTTAGTAATATTCTTGATCCAAAAGGTTAAAAAAGTTAATTGACTTGCACAAACAAGAAAACACATGCATCTCTACTGACCCAAAAGCATAAACAAGTTAACTCCAGTATCAAAATCATGTAAATAAGTCAAAGACATTTGGGGTTATTGTTCTGTGAAGTGATGAAATAAATGTAGCTTTCAGGTCTACGAATCAGCAGTATCTTTGGAGGAGGAAGAGTAAAGTATACGCTGAAAGGAGCACCCTGCCTACAGTAAAAAATGGTGGAGGCTTAGTGATGAGCTGGTGCAGATTTCATTCTTTTAACACTGGAAACCTGCAGCGTATAAAAGGTAAAATTGAAGTATCATGAAATCCTAGGATAAAACATCATTCCTCCTGTGAAGAAGCTAAAGCTTGGGTGTCACTGACATTTACAATAGTACAATAATTCACACATACCTAAGGCTGCGTGCACACGATCCAGCTCAGCAGTGTTTTTGATGCAGTGTCTTACCATTGCGTTCAAAATGCTGCATTGTACAGTATCAGCACAGTGGATGGGCTTTCAAGATATGCCATGCTCACTGTCTTTCTCCCCGACGCAGTGTGTTTTCACCTGCGGTGCAGATTGCCGGATTTTCACATATCCGGAGCATGTTAATTTCATGCTGATGAGTAAGGTGCGATCTCCTTCAAGTGAATGCAGTGGAAAGCTGACTGGCACCCAGATCGTGGGCATAGGGTGGTTGCAATCTCCCTGCATTCACCAGTGGCTTCTCACAGGTTTAGAGGCACTACAGCCAACACGCAGTACCTCTGGATCGTGTGCACATACCCTGACCGTGGCTCATTATAAGAAAATGTCCTGACTTGAAACCCATAGAAAATTAGTGGTTGCAGGCTGGTTCATGCTGTCCTTTGCCATATTTGTGCCAACTTATCAAGATATTGCAGCATTGTTCTGTTGAAGGAAATAGAACATTGCTGCAATATCTTGAGTCACCACTAAACCAGTGGATCAATACTGACAAGAGTGTGTCACATCCTGATGTGATCTGAGATCAGAAGTTCACAATGCATAATTGATCACAAATCATTGCTGCTGCCCGCTTGATTATTATCATGTATTGGAGTGTTTTTTCTTTCTTTTATTACCAATGTAATGTTAATGAAATTTATCTAATATTAAGAAAAAGTCATCATATTAAAATGGCTGGATAACTCCACTGAAAAACAATAAAGACAATTTTCGATGGATATCAGTCAAGTAATGCCAAAATGCCTCTATTGTAGCAAATGTTTCCCTTATGGAAACCTACTGAAACATTACAATATATGTTGGGATATGTTACTCTGGTGTCTAAATATATATTTTTAAAACAGATGGGAAATTTTATGAGCACCTATCATTTTGACTGACATATTTACACATTCCTGTCACAACCTACATACATACACTAGTGTAAAGGTGTTCTTCTAAGCCATGGATGGAAGTCAAACTTACATGACATTGAGCATAGTATCCAGAGAAGGACTTCTCTGCTTCTTATTATTTGTTCCAATACAGTGTAAGGAACTGTACTTCCTACCATATTGTTTCTGTGCTGGATGAGTTAGGGTATGTGCACACAGGAAGGTTTAGTTGCGTTCAAACCGTCAGAAAACCGCTGGAAATTATCAGTTCAGAGCTCTGACGTCTCCTGCTGTGTCCGGTGGTTTCCCGGCGGTTTTTCCGGCGGTTTTCCGGCGGTTTCCCAGCGTTTTTTTCAGCGTTAGCACAGCGTTTTTCAGTCGTTTTTTTCCAGCGGTTTAGAAACAGTTTTCTAGGTAGGATTTTGTTGATTGTAGGTTAGAGTTTGTAAATAAAGTTGATGTGCTTTGGAAAGAAAAAAAAAAAACCATTTCCTGCCACACACTCTTAGCTACATCCTGCTCTTTGTCCTGAAAAGATTTCTCTGCAAAGCCTATCCTGCTACCATTCTGCAAAACATGTCGCTCACATGAATTAGAACCTTGCCTAGGCGGTACAAGGAATTGCTGCTCCGCATAATTCTGCAGGACCTTGCCGAAGCTGAAGAGGAGCAAAATGAGGTAAGAAATATGTATGTGTCTCCCCCCATACATGGATGCCCCCCCCTCCCAAAAAAAAAAGGTAGCTTTGTAGCGAAATGTACCGTAAGGTCCAGCAACGTTGTGCTACCATGGTGAACCCGCGGTCACGTGACTGTGACATCACCGCAGGTCCTGTGTACAGCAGAGGTACACCTCTGCTGACACCGGCAGCCTGCAGGAGCCACCGGGAACCTAGAGGAAGATGGCGGTTGACGGCGGGGGCTCGGGGGGAGGTGAGAATAAACTTTTTTTTTTTTTTTCTTTTTTTGCAGCCCGGCGCCGATTTTATGCTGGAATCGGGTGCCTATTTGGCACCCGATTCCAGGCATCAGAAGGGAGCCGATGCTGTCCGATTTATATCGGACAGCATCGGCTCCCTCAAAATCGTGGTGTGAAAGCACCCTAAGCCACTGATCGGAGCTTAAAATGCTATTTCCCTTTTGTAGGTAAACACAGGCCTATTTGATTGAAAACTCAGTAATCCTACTAGTATGTTTTTTGTTTGTTTTGAAACTTGTGAAGAAATGCAGATAAAACATTCCTACTCCCTGTAGGTCCTGACCGGGGTTGGATTCAAAACTAAGATCTCATTAGTACGAAATGACCTGTTAACCCCTAAGCCTCTGTGCTGTTCTTTATATATTTCTACTATACTTTTGCCTCTAAACTGTCAAAAGCCATTTAAGAGATTTCAAAGTAAAAAATAGGGGGGGAACAAGAGGCGCAATAGTGCCCTATCACTAGTGACACTAATGTATGTGGTGGGTATGAATTCACTCACCTAGTCCAGTTGTGAGACCCACAACTGGTGTAAAAGCATTTAGCATTAAATGCAGCTGCTGCAGGACTTTCACCTTCCACATGCACGTGGGAACCATCCAGAAGTTACTTCAGGGGAAATGGTGTATCAGTGTCCGCGCTGCTGAAATCCCAAGAAAACGATCCAGAAACCAGATGTAGGTTGCATCAATCATCCATTTATTCCTTTCCTACGTGTTTCGGCACTGTCCTAGTGCCTTCCTCAGGGATATAGAATATCCCTGAGGAAGGCACTAGGACAGTGCCGAAACGCGTAGGAAAGGAATAAATGGATGATTGATGCAACCTACATCTGGTTTCTGGATCGTTTTCTTGGGATTTCAGCAGCGCGGACACTGATACACCATTTCCCCTGAAGTAATTTAAGAGATTTGGCTTTTCTTGGGCCCTCATGGTGGGAATAATACTCCTTATATTTGCTGACGTAGCTCTAGACAAAGGAGGAAAAATGGTGGCAAGATTTCAACTCCTCTTTCATTTAAAGAGTCTATCCAAGATGGATATTAATGAGCTATCTGTACTATAGGCCATAAATGGCATATCACTGGGGGTCTAAGAATTATTAATCCTGTTAGGGTGGAAACACTATCCTACTTAGGGGTACTTCACACACTGCAACATCACAAGCGATGGCGCTGAAACGTCACAGGTTTTGTGACGTAACAGCGACCTCTCCAGCGATGTCACAGTATGTGACATGTAGCAGTGATCAGGCCCCTGCTGTAAGGTCGCTGATCGCTGCACATCGTTCAGGACCATTTCTTGGTCTCCCACTGGTCAGCACTCATCGCTGTGTGTAACAGCGAGAGACCAACGACCAGTGACCTCACAGCCAATGCCCAGCGCCGCACATCAGATGCTGGGCACTGGTAAACAGGGTAAACGACGTGTAACTAAGTAACTCATAAAGTAAATGAACAATTGCACACTCTCATTTTTTCTCTTGCAAAAGGTGATTTTTTTTATTGTTTTGGGTAGCAACAGGGAACCTGTTCCCTGTTGCTACCCAAAACAATAAAAAAATCACCTTTTGCAAGAGAAAAAATAAGAGTGTGCAATTGTTCATTTACTTTATGCATATTGTGAGTCTACCAAACCTTTCAATTAGCACCTCAAACTACATAAGGAAACTCAGAGTACACGCCTTATACTATATTACATTATGGATTTTACTCATAGTCATATCTCATATCTCTATACACCCTCTTAGGCCGGTTTCACATTTGCATTTGTCAACGCAGCGTACCGAACGCAGCCAAACGCATGCGCACTGGTGTTCCTATGTTTAACACGGGAACGCATGGTGCCTGCGTTTGGCTGCGGTCAGTTGCGGTTGCGTTCGGATGCACATAATTTGTGCGCCCTCCGAGCGCAACATGTTGCATATTTTGTGTGTTCACGGGCGCTTGTTTTATCAGCAAGCGTCTGCAAGCGCACAAAAAATGCATGGATTCCAATGGATCCGCAGTGTCCTCCGCATGATAGCGCAGGAGAATGCTGCGGATCACATTGAAACCTCTCCTGGTGGCCGCCTCTGATCTCCCAGGAGAACAGCGGCGGCCACCGGGAGATCAGCTGGAGATCCCGCTAATCTCCCGGGGGTGTCAGCGCGGGAGTTTTGAGGAAATAGCTGATCTGACAGCTATTTAAATCTCTCGTGCCAACATTACCTCTTCGGGAGATTTTTTGGTAAATATGTATTTATTAAACAAAGGAATAAATTGTTTACAAAACAATCAGTAAGAAGCATTTACATCAATTACATAGTGTTATTGTGGAGTCTAACACATGTTCCATATAATTAAAGGGATCCTGTCACCCCCAAAACACCTCAAAAGCTTTTAAAAGCTGTCCCTAGAGCATAGTAACACTTACCCTACACTCCTTTTAGCTCCTAAATGCAGCAAGTGAAAATGAAGATAAATGTTATTACACTACCTCATTAGGGATGATAATTAGTGACTATGGTATTCGTAGTCACCCTGGCAGGCTGTCCCTCTTCATGATATCACGCCTCAATAGGCATGATCTTCAAATCAGATTCAAATGCGCCGCCTCCCCGCTGTGTCCTGAGTCGGCCGGCCTGTAGTGGGGCTGGGTGACGCGGATCGCGTCATTTCCGGCGCCGGGTGACGGTATGTACACCCGCGCCGCTCCGTTAGCTTCAAAACGTGCACTGCGCATGCGCATGCGCAGTGCGAGTCTTGAAGCTAACAGCGGCGCGGGTGTGCAATTGTCACCCGGTGCCAGAAATGACGCGGTTCGCGTCATACAGCCGCACAATGCAGCGGTCCGGCTGCCATAGGAGAGAGGGGAGGCGCGCATTTTAATGTGATTTGAAGATCACGCCTATTGAGGCGTGATATCATGAAGAGGGAGCGCCTGCCAGGGTGACTATGAATACCATAGTCACTAATTATCATCACTAATGAAGTAGTGTAATAACATTTATCTTCATTTTCACTGGCTGCATTTAGGAGCTAAAAGGAGTGTAGGGTAAGTGTGAATATGCTCTAGGGACAGCTTTTAATAGTTTTTGAGGTATTTTGGGGGTGACAGGATCCCTTTAAAGTACATAGATAAACTACGCTGTGTGATATTTCTTTGAAACTAGAAAAAAAAAAGTTGAAAAAAAGAAAATAAGAACGTGAGAAAATATTTACAAGTAACCTCAACAAGGCGAGGAATGATGTAAGGCTGCTTTCACATCAGCGTTTTTTTGAAATCGCGACAGATGCGGTGAAAAAAACGCATCTGCCGCGATTACTGCATACAGGCTGCACTTGCGGCCCAGTTGCGGCTCAGTTGCGGCAAACCCCATACAATATATATATGCGGGCTTGCAGCAGGTACGGCAAGTGCGGTTTTGGCACTTGCGGCAGGTGCAGCCACGAAAAAACTGTGGCTGACTGCGGTTTTTTTTCGCGGCCGCACCTGCCGCAAGTGCCAAAACCCCACTTGCCGCACCTGCCGCAAGCCCGCATATACATTGTATGGGGTGTTGCTGCAACTGTGCCGCAAGTGCAGCTGGTATGCGGTAATCGCGGCAGATGCAGTTTTTTCACCGCATCTGCCGCGATTTAAAAAAAACGCTGATGTGAAAGTACCCTAAGCGGAATATTTAATCGCTTTTATCCCGATAATCCTTCAATAAGTCTTCCTGACCCTCAATCAGACCATTAACCTATAGCTGCCCAGGGAAAGAGACAGGGGGGTGTTAGAAAAGGGGAAAAGAAGGAAAAGAGAAAAGATTAGAAAGTCAGATCACAGTGATATAGCAATGAGAACAAATAAGTGTCGATTGTGGGGATTGGCAGAGACCTGTGATAAGGAAAAAACAATCTCATTTCATAAGAATAAGTCATTATAGTTAATGGCGTCTTTAAATAAGATCCATTCAGACCAAGTGACTGAAAAGGAGGGCAGAGTCTGAAGTAATCCAGCCGATATCTCTTCCATTCCATACAAGGATTCCATCTCCGAGAACCATTCAAGAATGGTTGGCGGATTCCGGTCCTTCTGATGGCGTGGAATCACCGTTCTGGCCGCAGAGAGGCAGAATCTCAAAATGTCCCTCTTTTGGGCCCTCACCGAACCAGGCAACACAGATAACCAGGCCATCTCAGGAGTTCCCACTACGTGTTTACCTGTAACCAGCCTATAGTTTTGGAAAACTTTCTCCCAAAACTCTCTAATCAAGGAGCAGTCCCACCAAATATGTAGCAACGTACCCTCTTCGGACCCACACCTTCAGCAAAGCTTGGAAGCCGTTAATGAGAATTTATGCAACCGGTCTGGAGAGAAATACCATCTGAATTGAAGTTTATAGCACTTCTCCTGTGCTTCGCCTTACCTGGGCAACTTATGAGCCATAAGAAAGCATCTCTCCCTGTCTTCACTGGAGATGGGCCTCTTCAGTTCCTTCTCCCAGGTAATCTGATATTTATGTTTCTCGTTGTTGTCTCTCGCTGATAAGATTTGATAAATGGCTGAAACTCCACAGGATGGCTGAGCCTCACATGAAAAAAAGAGTCTCCATGGGTGATAGTCAAAGCTCATGGCCCCCTAACAGCTTTACAGATCTTAGGAAAGATCGTAACTGTAAATACTCCCACCAAACTAATTTTGTGCCAATGTCATAAATATAGGAATCAAAGTGCTCTCCAGGTTCATATATCCCACCCTTGGTTTTTTCCCTTTCCATATGAAACAAGAGAGCAGAGAGCGGACCCTGGTAAAAAATAATCTGTACGGCCAGATTGGAACAGATTGTAATACATACAGAAACCTCGGCAGGATGTCCATCTTAATTACGTGAATGCTACCCACCCAAGAGAGTTTTAGAGGCTTATAGGGATCTAGAAGAGCCCCTACTTTGTCTAGGATGGCTTGATGATTCAGGGGGAAAAGATTATGTAAATCATTAAGGAGGTTCACACCCAAGTAGGAGATCTGACCCTTCTTTCATCTAAAAGGAAAGTCTTCCATTAGGGAGGCTTCTACCTCTGGGGGCAGAGATATGTTCAGCACCTCCGTTTTTGAGTAGTTAACCTTAAAATTGCTCAATGCCCCAAAAGTGTCAAACTCCTGTAGTAAAACTGGGAAACAAATAACAGGTTGGGAGACGTATAGGAGCATGTCGTTTGCAAACAAGGCGGTCTTTTGGGTGGTAGTACCCACCTCCAACCCTCTGATATCGTCATTGTCTCTAATGGCTTTTGCCACGTGTTCAATTACGATGACGTATAACAAAGGGGATAACGGCCACCCCTGTCTAGTCCCATTCTGGATAAAGAAATGTTCAGACAAAGACCCATTAATACGAACCCTAGCTGATGGCCTCGAATACAGGGACATGACTCCTCTCAGAAATTTTTGCCGCAGCCCAATGTGCTCCAAAGCTTCCCGTAAGAATCCCCACTGGACTCTGTCAAAGGCCTTTTCTGCATCAACTGACAGAAGACAAAGAAGGGACTTCCACATCTTAGCCCAGTCTATAATTAGAAGGGATCTAATGATGTTGTCCAGCACCTCTCGGCCTTTAACAAAGCCCACCTGGTCTAATTTAATAATTGGTGGTAGTATTTTGGATAGTCTGTCGGACAAAATTTTTGCAAAAAGCTTAACGTCCACGTTTATTAATGAAATCGATCTATAGTTTGCCGCCACTAAAGGGTCCCTATTGGGTTTTGGGATCACATATATATGCGCCTCCAGAGCCTGGCAGTTAAACAATCTCCTTCCACAAAAGCATTGAACGTAAGAAGCATTTGGGGCAGCAGACTGTCTAATAAAGTTTTATAAAAGATGGACGAGAAACCGTCTGGACCTGAGCATTTAGATGTAGGGGTGGCACTAATCACCTTCGACAATTCCTCTGCGGTTATGTCTTCTTCCAAAGATATTAAATTGTTTTCTGACAATGATGGGATCTTGACTTTTTTTTTATGTATTTTCTAATTTTAGTTCTCAGCATGGAAGGGTCCATTAGAAAGTATATAAGAAGAAAAGAACTTGCAATCAACAATAAAGTAGCCCTCATATTACGATGTGCTTATTGCTATTGGAACTTCAGGGAATTCAAATTATAGATATGCAGCCCAGTGATGGCAAAAATACTATTAACCAAAAAGAGGGACGTACTTAACAGGGAGTATGGGCATACCTCTGAGTTTCAAAAGCTAAGTGGCTCTAGTAAATGGTTACAAATTGTAACCACACTAGTTGTCTTTAAAACCGTACGATAGTACTAAGACTGTCCTCCGGCCAGTATTTAGGGTGGAACAAAAATATAAGCAATAGAAAACCCATGCACAAGGATCTCTGGATATTATGACCAGGGGAGTAGGACTGAAAAAAGCAAAAAAGGGGGGGGGGAGAGAAGGAAGGGAGGGTAAGGAGAGAGGGGGCAAAGGGAAAGAAAGGGAAGGAGAGGGGGGGACAGACCGGATTCAGGACAGGGTGAGAGGGGATAGAAACGTTGTATGCTGGGGACTGAGTGACTAGGGCAAAAGGTTCCCACTTAGGGCCCTTCAGTAAAGTACATGGTGAACTATTGGTTACAGTTCATAGGACAAAATACTGATAACTAAAAAATCAAAGCAAACCAAAAACAGAGACTTGAAAAGTCCGCCATCTTCCGATCTGTTGTCATGACTATTTCTCAGTCTCTGCGACCGTCCGCCACCTTTTCCTCTTCTATGTTGGGATCTTTGTGAGCGCTGAACATTGGAGGGTATCCGGAATTCTGAGGGTTCAGCCAGTTTGCAAACTGAAGTTCCGGGTCTGAAAGGTCCAGTATGGACAAAAACTTTCAAATTTCTCTGTGGTGGGAAAGAAAGGCCATCTGGTTTCCTCGTCGAATTTGTAGGCGGAACGGGTATCCCCAGGCATACGGTATCTGACCCTGTCTTGGAAGATCCAGTAGCGGTCTCCACGCACGTCTCTTTTGGAGGGTTCTTCTAGACAGGTGCGCCATTAGTTGTAACTGGCCAATTTGAAAGCTGATCTCATCGTTCCTTCTGGAGTAGTTTAGTATCTCCTCCTTAACTTGGTACCTATGTAGACAACAAATAACGTCTCTTGGTCTCGCTATGTCCGTAGGGGGTCGACCGAGCGATCTATGGGCCCTGTCAAACTCTATGGCAGTCCCAGCAGGTGCATTCCTGATAGCATTGAATATGTCTTGTAAAGTAGAATTCAGCTCACCATGTTGGACCGATTCAGGGAGGCCCCGGACTCTAATATTCTGTCGTCGTTCACGGTTTTCCAGGTCTTCCATGGAATCCCAAAAGGTGTTCCTCCAGAACCTGGACCCGTTGTGATAGCTTTTCAACGATTGAGTCAGTATGAGAGACCTTAGTAGAAAGAGCAGAAACTTCACCCTTCAGTGCCCCTGTCTCTTTTTTAAATTAGGTCTCAAGTCTGGATACAAAGTCCTCTAGCTCTTCCTTGGTGGGGATATTTAGGATACAAGCTCTAAAGGAGTCCCACATTTCCCCTCCTGAGATATGGCAGTCTCGTGATTTGTCTGTGTGGGGAGAGCTGATGACATTAGTCCCCTTCCAGGTATCTATCACTGGGCTTCCCTCTATCTCCAGCGTTCCCTCTTTAGTGCCCATATGGCAGGATGCAAAGTGCTCCATGGTGTCACTTAACATATTGCGATCTGGTTGTGGTGCCACAGAGACCGGTGGCAGCTGCTGGACTTGTCTGCTCATATGATGAGGGGGTGCATTATATTGAGCTGTGCTGGTACTTTGTGGATCAGCCACAACCTTATCACACAGCATGTCAATATTGCCTACCAACTCCTGAGAGCAACCTTTATCACCTGGGGCCGTAAAGCTGTGTCTCTGGACCCCTGCCCTCTTCCCACTATTACCTTGGCTCCCTGGAGGAAGATGATTGCGGGTGGGCTCCTCCGACATATTGCCACTCTCTTCCGCCTCCGCCATCACTCCTGCTGCGCTCGTCGCTGTGGCTGAGTTTCTGCCTTCAGCATCTGACAGGAGACGCTGAGGGTCTAGCGTAGGGCTCAGTGACAGCTCACCAGCTTCTTCTCCACTGCCTCCTGCCATGTTCTCCATGCAGCTGGGCCAGGGGGAGGGATCCGCCATCTTGCATGCGGTGCTATCCTGGTGTCTCTTGGTAGAGTTCCTCAGATACCGGGTTATAATTGCGGCAAACTGCACTGGGGGTCCCATGGTGATAGGTTGGCTAGGCTTCTTTTTCGCTGACATAAGACGAAGTTAGATGAGGTTGTAGCTCAGGAATCAGCGTCTGTCCCCTCTCATGGCCAGGCCACGCCCCTGGCGCGTGAGATTTAAACAGCTGTCAGATCAGCTGTTTCTCCCGCACCGACACCGTTGGGACGTCAGTGGCAGCCGGGAGGAGATCTCTGCCTCCCGGCCGCTGCCGAGATCACTGATTGGCTGGCCGGACGCCATACCGATGTGAACGTATGCGGAGAATCTCTGCTGCGTTCACATCAGGTTGGCAGCACTTTCAATGCGTTTGCGTCTGCATGCCTTCCGCATGCAGACAAACGCAAATGTGAAACCAGCCTTACAGTAGGATAGTGTGTTTCCACCCTTAGGCCGGCTTCACACCACGTTTGTGGGGATCCGGGGCTGTCCGGTGTGAACCGGATAGCTCAGGATCCGATTTCGGCCCCATAGTGACCCTATGGGGTCGGAATACACTGAATGAATGTCTTTTGGCATCCGTTTTTGCCTGTCCTAAAGATTCCGGGAGCTTACGATTTTTATTCCCAGACACAAAAACGGAACATGCAGCTTTTTTTGTGTTCGGGGAGAAAAATCTCCCCTAATTGAATCCTCCCGGATTGTCCCGGATTCTCCCGGATCCGGGCAATCTGGCGCTCCCTAACATGGGAGTCTATTGGCCTGGATTGCCCCTATCCGGGAACCGGACACCTGTGGCTGAAGTTCAGGGACTGAGGAATCGACACACACACCATAAGTTGTTTCTGTACCTTTACTGGTGGAATTGCAGGTAATGTCCAGGGTACTCTCTGGTGGTCGGGAAACACTTCTGGATCTCCACAGTGAGTAAGTTTAAGGCCTCCTTGTCACTTTTTCCTTGTTGAAGCCCCTGCCCCATGTAAAATTTGGCCTGGCCTCCTCTGCTCTTCTGTCACCTGTGTGTTGTAGTGGGAAACCTTTGTGTGGACTACTGCTGTATCCTCTCCAGCGGTACCTGGCTCCCTTCTTGGTTGCTACACAGATTCCAGGGAGACTGGAGTCTCCGTGGTGAACTGGTTTCTCTGCTGGGCTAAATGCTCTCCTGCAGACTTGGACTCCGGTGTCCGGGTGGCTTTCTGAGGTGAACCGGTATGGCTCCTCTGTCCCCAGTCTGCGGTCACTTTGTTCCTGTCGCCTTGCCTTCGACCTCACTCCTTGGTCCCTGCAGTGGCTAGGCTGATAACTGCTCGGTCGTCAACTGGCTCGGGCCTAGCGTGGCTCCGACACCAGGACGTCTTCACAGTTCTCCTAGTGACTGCACACTCTGACTAACCGGTATTTATAGGGGATCTTGCTTAAAGGCAGCAAGTAGGGATCCCCCTACAGGTCTGGGGTGGAAGGTGTTGTGTGTGTTTGGGATACCCACTGTGGAAATCCATCCATGTTTTAGGTAGGTCTGTGGTTACCTGTGCTGGCAGGGCGCCACATAAATTACATACAGGTGGACCCAATTTACTAATTATATGACTTCTGAAGTCACTAATCACTCAGAATTTTAATTAGTGGTATAAGACTAAAGGGGTATCATGGATTATTTCCTTTAGGCCAGTTTCACATTGCGTGTCTGATGCGATCTGTGGCTGTCCGTGTAAACCGGACAGCTCCGGCCTGGATTTTGGCCCTATAGTAACCTATGGGGCCGGATAGAAGCCGGATGGCAGCTCTCTGCCATCCGTTTTCTATCTATCCGGGACAATCCAGGAGAATTCAGAATTCTTTCACGGACACAAAAACGTTGCTTGCAGCGTTTTTGTGTCCGAGAGGAGAATATCTCCTCTAATTGCCTACTCCCGGATTTTCCTGGATTCTCCCGGATCCTCCCGGGGCAATCCAGCCCTCCCTAACTTAGGGGCCTATGGGGACGGATTGCATCGGTCCGGGAGGATCCGGGAACTGGACACCTGCGGCTGCACGCCACAGTTGTTTCAGGACTGCGGCTAGCTCCCTGCCAGCCGCGGTCCTGATTCAGCAGTGGTGCCAGCTGTGTGCGGCAGCACACCGGAGCGGAGGGCATATGAGCCCTCCCGTTCTGTGTGCTGATCCGATCCTGGGCTGTCAAGTTCATCCTGACAGCTTTGGATCGGATCTGACCCGCAGTGTGAAACCGGCCTTACATTTCATAAATACTTGCTACTTAGTGTTGGTATATCACAAAAACCCAAATAAAATACATTGAGGTTTGTGTGTGTATTGTGAAAAAATTATCTACCGTATATACTCGTGTATAAGCCGACCCGTGTATAAGCTGACCCCACCTACTTTTGCCCCAAAAAACTGGAAAAACGTATTGACTCACGTATAAGCCGAGGGTGGAGTCCAGCACAGGTATACAGATCCCAGCACAGGGTATACAGGCCCCCAGGCACAGGGTATACAGGCCCCCAGGCACAGGGTATACAGGCCCCCAGGCTCAGGGTATACAGGCCCCCAGGCTCAGGGTATACAGGCCCCCAGGCTCAGGGTATACAGGCCCCCAGGCTCAGGGTATACAGGCCCCCAGGCTCATGGTATACAGGCCCCCAGGCTCAGGGTATACAGGCCCCCAGGCTCACGGTATGGCGCCCCCCCTCCATGCTGCCGCTGCTCAGTGTACAATAAATAGTGTTATTATCTCACCGGCCCGGTCTCAGTGCATCCTCCCTCCTCCCTGCGAGGCTGCGTGTCATGTGACCGGCCGGTGACGTCATCGCCGTGAGCCCCGGTCACATGACACGCAGGGAGGAGGGAGGATGCACTGAGACCGGGCCGGTGAGAGATAATAACACTGTATTTATTGTACACTAAGCAGCGGCAGCATGGAGGGGGGGGCGCCATACTGTGAGTGATGGGGGGGCTGTATACCCCGTGCTGGGGGGCTGTAAGGCGATATGCACTGCTCCCCCCGCGATGGGCGGGTGATGCAGTGCATATCATGAATAAGTTATGAGCGGCTCCACGTCACGAGCCGCTCATATTGCAGCCTTCCCCCCAACTCCTCCAGTCTCTTCCTGCCTCCTCCTGCTCCCGGACACAGCCCCCACTTCACAGAAAAGTATATGACTCGTGTATAAGCCGAGGGGGGGACTTTTCAGCCCAATTTTTGGGCTGAAAAAGTCGGCTTATACACGAGTATATACGGTATATAAAAATGGGTAGGGGAAAAATACATACTTACCTTTATCAACAGATCCAAACTGTTTTTATTGCATACAACTGGGTAGATGTACTACTGTACACCTTTCTTACTTTGTGCTTGCTTTGTTTATAAAGAACTAGTTAAAATTGAATTTATTAACCTGGCAGAAGTGTAAATGTTGCTCATTGGCCCATGCAGCACTCAGCACCAGCACAACCTCATACTTGACAGTTACTGTTTACACCAAGTATTGTTTGGTAAAATAAAAATAGCACAAAAAACAACTTACCATTATCATTGTTAGCTGCATGCACATTTTCTACTTTTAAGAATCAGAGTGCCACACACATCTGTTTTTTTCTTTTTCTTTCATTCTGAAAATAAGTAGTAAATAATTTGCATAAAAAATGATCTGAAAACCAGGTGCAGACAGTAATAAACCTATCACATGTTCTCATATTGCTGGTTTAAAGGAAAACTTCAGGATTAAATATAATGATAGGGCTGATTTACTAAGGCCCCTTTCACATCTAATGCAGGTTTGCGTTTTGCTTCATTTGTGTTTCTATGCGTTTTTACCACTAAAAACGCATCCAAAACGCATGCATTTTGTCCCCATTGATTTAAATGGAAACGCATGCAAAACGCATGCAAAAACGCAGCCAAATACATCGGCCAATGCGTCTAGGGCTGCGTTTGCAAAAACGCATGCGTTTTTGCATTAGGAAAATGCACGTGTTTTTGCATGCATTTCCATTGAAATCAATGGGGGCAAAAAGCATGCGTTTTGGATACGTTTGTTAATGTACCGTATATGAAAACCCAAAGGTCATTATCTCCAAAACTTAAAGTAGGGAGGATGAAGGGTCTGAGAGATAAAATATGACCTAAATAGGTATCAGAGGCTTCACCTTGTGTGGTTGTGAGAATCACAACCACTATAAAAGCATGTCACAGCTGCTGCAGTCTCCAGGGTGGTGCATATAGCATAGGGAGGATGAAGGGCAAAAACCACGCTGCCGTGTTCCACGAGTAATCAAAGGGGGAATATAATATTGATTTATTAGTCTATTAGCGTTTCAGGGCTCCCTGGCCCCACAAATCAATGTCCTATTGCCATGTTTAAGGGCGTTTAGGGAGCCCTGAAATGCGTTGACTAGTAAATCAATATTATATTCACCCTTTGATGTCTCGTAGAATACGGCAGCACAGTTTTTAACCCTTCAATCCGCCCTACTCTATATGCACCATATCACTTTATATGACCTGTGCATGTTACTGGGCAGTCTAGGTCGCAGCTGTGGGAATGTTGGCACCATTTTTGTGATACCCAGGAGAAGATGTGGAGGGCAGAGGTCCAGGAGGAGGTGAGTACCGGTGGTGGGGAATGTTGATCGCAGCCTGACATCAGTAGTACAATACCAGGCTGCAGATTACCACTCACCGCCGCCATGTTCAGAGCACAGCTGAGAAATCATCATACTGCTGTGCACTGAACATACTGACACAGTTCTGCTATATCACTGTCAACTAATATAACAGAGCCATGTACTGTATGGAGCTTTATAGGGAACATTATACAATTGAGCCCTATAAGGTACATTATACTATGGAGCACTATATGGGATGCATTATACGACGGAGCACTATATGGGACACATTATCATTTGGAGCACTATATCGATCACATTATACTGTGGAGCCCTATATGGGACACATATACTATTGAGTGCTATATGAGACACATTATACTATGGAGTACTATATGAGACACATTATACTATGGAGCACTTTATAAGGCACAATATACAGGGTGAGCCATTTATATGGATACACCTACATAAAATGGGAATGGTTGGTGATATCAACTTCCTGTTTGTGGCACATTAGTATATGGAAGGGGAAAACTTTTCCAGACAGGGGGTGACCATGGTGGCCATTTTGAAGTCGGCCATATTGGATCCAACTTTATTTTTTCCAATGGGAAGATTGTCATGTGACACATCAAACCTATTGAGAATTTCATAAGAAAAAGAATGGTGTGCTTGGTTTTAACATAACTTTATTCTTTCATGAGTTATTTACAAGTTTATGACCATTTATGAAATGTGTTCAATGTGTGGCCCATTGTCTTGGATCAATGCAACCCTCTTCTCCCACTCTTGACACACTGATGGCGACACCGCAGAAGAAATGCTAGCACAGGCTTCCAGTATCCGTTGTTTCAGATGCTGCACATCTCTTATCTTCACAGCATAGACAATTGCCTTCAGATGAGTGATGAGACAAACTTTTGTGTGAATGGTGAAGTTACCAAACAAAACCACCTCTATTGGTCTGACACTAACCCACAGTGGATAAATCCCTCCAAGACTGCTGGAACACAAAAATTGATGGTATGGTGTGGAATATGGGGTACAAAGATAGTGGGGCCATTCTTCATCAATGGAAACCTCAATGCCACTGGATATCTGAAATTGCTACATGATGATGTGTTGCCCTCTTTATGCACTGAAGATGGCACATTCCCAGAGTTTTTCCAACAAGATGGTGCACCACCACATTATGGGTGTCAGGTCCGAGCATTCCTATGTAAGAGAGTAAACTAATAAGCTGCTAAAACCAAGCAGACTGCCATTTTGTAGTGGCCCAGGAAAGTGAAAAGCACAGTCTCTGGTTGCCATGGTGACTGCTCTGTGTCTAGGAAAGTGAAAGCACGGTCTCTGGTTGCCTTGGTGACAGCTCTGTCAGTGGCTCCTGTTGTTGTTGATCTCTCTCTGCGGTGGCCATTACTAGTGTAAGGGCCCTTTCACATCAGCGTTTTTTGAAAGTTGCGGCAGATGCGGTGAAAAAACCGCATCTGCCGCAATTACCGCGGTCAGCCGCGTTTTTTTTCGCTGCCGCACCTGCCGCAAGTGCAAAACCGCACTTGCCGCACCTGCCGCAAGTACGCCTATACTTTGCATGGCGTTTACCGCAACCGCGCCGCAAGTGGAGCCGGTATGCGGTAATTGCGGCAGATGCGGTTTTTTCACCGCATCTGCCGCAAATTTCAAAAAACGCTGACGTGAAAGGGCCCTTAGGGTGCTTTCACATCAGCGTTTCTTTCAAATCGCGGCAGATGCGGTGAAAAAACCGCATCTGCCGCGATTACCGCATACCGGCTGCACTTGCGGCACGGTTGCGGCGCGTTTGCGGTAAACGCCATACAAGGTATAGGCGGACTTGCGGCAGGTGCGGCAAGTGCGGTTTTGCACTTGCGGCAGGTGCGGCCGCGAAAAAAAACGCGGCTGACCGCGGTTTTTTTCGCGGCCGCACCTGCCGCAAGTGCAAAACCGCACTTGCCGCAAGTCCACCTATACCTTGTATGGCGTTTACCGCAACCACGCCGCAACCGTGCCGCAAGTGCAGCCGGTATGCGGTAATCGCGGCAGATGCGTTTTTTTCACCGCATCTGCCGCAATTTGAAAAAAACGCTGATGTGAAAGGGCCCTAAGGATTACAGCAGAGCCAGTGCAAGCTATATGGGCCTTTAAAGTTGTTTGCAAGCCCTGTTGTGTGGACTAAAGACTTTTTCTTGAACTGAGCAAGTGTCCAGCATCCGAGGAGGCTGAGGAGATGTTCCCCCTGATGGAGCGAGTGATTGGCGTCCAGGAAGGCCGTGAGTGACTTCGAAAGGAGAGCCGGCGTCCGGTGCCATCCACATTGGGAGGATCCTGACAAGGTCCTGACAAGCCCTGGAAAAGAGTGCTCCACAGATTGCACCCCAAGCTTACAGAACTAAAGTACTGGACATGTGAATCTGGCATTGGCTGGTAAGCTGCCAAATTTTGCTCTTTTACAATACGTTTTTTTTTTTGCACAAAAGGTTTTTGTTTTTTTTTTCTTTTTCTGGACTTGCTGCAGCCCACGTGGAATATACACCGGTGTAAAGCTACATTTGAGGTTGATGGTACCATAGTTTTGAGATACCCGGGTATCCCTGTGCTAAGTGTATAGCCAGCATTGATATAGTGTAATGTATTGTTATTAGTTGTGATAAGTTATACTCAGTGTGCCATCTCCGAAGTCCCATCAGACCGCCCACAGTTGATGTACATAGCCTTTAGTTAAGTTAAATCCTTGATAAGTCTAAATTTGCTCCTGGTTCTGAGTGTGATTTACATACCCTGGGAACTCTGAGATCGGTGCATTGATGTCGGCTAACGCTGAGTGTGTGAAACTGTTATTGGTAATATTTTAAGGAGATTTTTACATTTCATACTGAACCATACTTTGATCTCCATATCAGTAAAAATACTGTTGTTTATTTCTGCCTCTGTCTCAGTCTGTGACTCACTGGATCTTAATAGGACCTCTGGTCATTACACCTACATGAACAGTTTCATGGAAAGTGGATTGGTCGTTGTGGGCCAGTTGAATGGCCACCAAGGTCTCCCGGTCTGACCCCCTTAGACTTTTATCTTTGGGGCATCTGAAGGCGATTGTTTATGCTGTGAAGATACGAGATGTGCAGCATCTGAAACAACGGATACTGGAAGCCTGTGCTAGCATTTCTTCTGTAGTGTCGCCATCAGTGTGTCAAGAGTGGGAGAAGAGGGTTGCATTGACAATCCAACACAATGGGCAGCACTATAAACACATTTCATAAGTGGTCATAAACTTGCAAATAACTCAAGAAAGAATGAAGTTATGTTAAAACCAAGCACACCGTTGTTTTTCTTATGAAAGTCTCTATAAGTTTGATGTATCACATGACTCTCTTCCCATTAAAAAAATTAAGTTGGATCCAAAATGGCCAACTTCAAAATGTTCGCCATGGTCACCACCCATCTGGAAAAGTTTTCCCCCTCCCATATACTAATATGCCACAAACAGGAAGTTGATATCACTAACCATTCCCATTTTATTGAGGTGCATCCATATAAATGGAGCACCCAGAACTATGGAGCACTATATGGGACACATTATACTGTGGAGTACTACAGGGGACATATTATACTATGGAGCACAATATGGGACATGTTATGCAATGGAGCAGTGGCGCACCCAAGGGGGGGGACCTACGTGTCTGGACCCCCCCCCTTTGGACGGCCTTGAGAAGCTGAGAAGCCGTTTTCGTGCAGTATTAAGCATTAATTTGGTATTCAAAATTACAAAAATCGCTTGGCTTTTAGGGGGGCTTTGCTCCCCCAAACCCCCCCACCGGGGGCTTTGCCCCTCGGAACCCCGCTGGGGGGTGACACCCCCCTTTCAGGGCCGGTGTGTGTTTCTTGGACCCCTACCTTGGGAAATTTCTGGGTGCGCCACTGCTATGGAGCACTATATAGGATGCATTATACTATGACACACTATATGGGACACATTATTCTATGGAGCACTATATGGCACATGTTATACTATGGAGCACTATATGGGATGCATTACTCTATGGAGCACTATATGGGGTGCATTATACTATATAGCACTATAGGTCATATTATACTATTGAATACTATATGGGACATATTATACTATGGACTACTATATGGGAAGCATTATACTATGGAGCAATATATGGGATGTGGTATACTATGGAGCACTATACTGGGCGTATTATACTATGGAGCACTATATGAGACACATTATACTATGGAGCATTATATGGGACATGTTATACTATGAAGCACTATATGGGATGCATTACTCTATGGAGCACTATATGGGGTGCATTATTCTATATAGCACTATAGAGCATATTATACTATTGAATACTATATGGGACATATTATACTATGGACTACTATAAGAGATGCATTATACTATAGAGCAATATGGGTGATGTGGTATACTATGGAGCACTATGTCGGACGCATTATACTATGGAGCACTTTATGTGGCACGTTATAATCGTTATAATATTGAGCACAATATGGGATGCATTATACTCAATGGAGTACTATATGGAGGTAAATTATTTTGTATACAAGAAGAGTTGTCTCCAGCGACCACAGGATCTTAAAAATTGACGTTTATTTGGCCATCATGTTAAAAAGCATGGACATACAGAAGCAGGCAATCCCAGTGCAGGGAACGGATCCTACACGTTTCAACCTACATGATCTCAGTCATGCCAAGACCGTGTAGGTTGAAATGCGTAGGATCTGTTCCCTGCACCTGTATTGCCTGCTTCTGCATGTCCGTGCTTTAAGAACCCTATCTTCTGTGGTTGCTGGAGACAACTCTTCTTGTATATTGGATTTCCTCACCGCCAGGACCAGGGCGGCTCCGTGCGCCGATGACCAGCCAAGGAACCAGGACATAAAGGGGTGAGCTGAACATTTTTCTTTTTAATTATTCTGTACTAGCTGGGAGCCCGATGCACATGCATCGGGATTCTAGTACGTCGAGACTTAGAAGTGCTCGCAATGGCCGCTTCGCGGCCAATGCTTCGCGCGTATCCACATGACCACGCCGGCTCGCATTGCGAGTCGACTTTGAACTGCTCGCAATGGCCGCGCCATCACATGACCACGCCGGGGGCAAAAAAGCTATTCGCAATTATATAATAGATGGAGCACTATGTGGAGCTCATTGTATTATATGGAATGCAACGTGTGGCCCAATATAGTATATGAAGGACTTCATATCTAGGTAGTTCAATGGGAAATGGTGCATTGAAAGAGCACCAAAGTTATGAGATATGCGCTTCTTCCGTGATCCCTCTGAATTATATATTTTATGTCGGGGTGGGGGGGGGTGTTGAAATTAGAACTTCTGCCATTGGGCCCCATTATTTCTATGCATGACCCTGATGAGGCCTCCCAGAGCCTTGTATCTAGTGCCAAATGCATTACACCACTGCTCCCATTGAAGTAGACAACAAGGGGTCACACGTGACACCACGTCTCCCATAGGAGTAGACAATAAAGGGTAACACATCACACCATTGCTCCCACAGAAGTAGACAGAGTGGGATGTCACACATTACTCCACTGCTCCCATAGAAGAAGACATAGCGGGAGTCACACATTACTTTACTGATACCATAGAAATAGATAACAAGGTGGTCACAATTTACACCCTTGCTGGTACCACAGAGCAAGGTGTCACACAATACACCACTGCTACCATAGAAGTAAACAATGAAGGGTCACACATTACATCACTGATACCAAAGAAGTAGACAACGAGGGGTCACACATTACACCACTGCTCCCATAAAAATAGAGTGGGGGCACACATTACACCACTGCTCCTAAAGAAATAGACAGAATGGCGATCAGACATTACAAAACTGCTCCCTTAGAAGTAGACAGTTCACACATTACACCACTACTACCATAGAAGTAGACATAGAATGGTCACACATTACACCACAACTCTTATAGGAGTAGACAGGGCAGGATCACACATTACACCACTGCTCCCATAGAAATGGATAGAGTGTGTGTGTGTGGGGGGGTCACACATTACACCACTGCTGCCATGGAAGTAGACAGAGGAGAGAAATCACAAATTACACCACTACATGTATAGAAGTAGACAGAGAGGGGATCACACATTAAACCCCCGCTACAGTAGAAGTAGACAGAGCAAGGGGTATACACTTTACATCTCTGCTCCCATAGAAGTAGACAGAGTGGGGGGTGTCACACATTACACTTCTGCTCACATAGAAATTGACAGAGCAGGAGTGGTGTCACACATTACACCACTTATCCCACTGAAGTAGACAACAAAGGATCACACATTACACCACTGTTCTTATAGAAATAGATAGAGTGTGGGTTCACACATTACTCCACTGCTCGCTTAGAAATAGACAGAGCAGGGGTTCAAACATTTCACCACTACTACCATAGAAGTAGAAGAGCATGATCACACATTACACCACGACTCTCACCGAAGTAGACAGGGTAGGCTCACTTATTACCCACCTTATAGACCCACCTGTTCCGCCAAGCCTACCACCTGCAATAAGACCCGGTCCACCACACCGCCTCATGACTGGAATTTCCCCCTCCTACTGTATCCCCACCCGCCCCTCGTAGACTGTGAGCCTTTGTGGACAGGATTTCTCCCCTCTTGTTTCTGTACAACTGAATTGACAACATTTATTGTTACTTGCATTGCTACTATGTTACTTGTCCCTAGTCTGCCCTTTTTAACATGTAAAGCGCCATGGAATATAATGGCGCTATATAAATTAATAATAATAATAAAATAATAATAATTACACCAATGCTCCCATAGAAGTAGACAGCAAGGGGTTACACATTACACTACTGCTCCCATAAAAGTAGACATAGCATGGGGTTATGCATTACACCACTGTTCCCATAGAAGGAGAAAGATTTGGGTCACTCACACATTACACCACTGCTCCCATAGAAGTAGATAGAGTTGGATCTCACATTACACCATTGCTTTCATAGAAGTAGACAGAGTGGGGCAGGTCACACATTACACCACTTATCCCTATAGAAGCAGACAGGGCAGGGTCACACATTACACCACTCGTCCCATACAAATAGACAGTGGGGTCACATATTACACCATTGCTCCCATAGAAGTACACAGAGCATGGTCACACATTACTCTACTACTCTCACTGAAGTAGACAGGGCAGTGTCACAAATTACACCACTACTCCCATAGAAGTAGACAAGGGGTCATACATTACACCACTGCTCCCATTGAAGTAGACAGAACAGGGGAATCACATATTACATCACTACTCCTATAGAAGAAGACAGAGTGGGATCACACTTTTGACCACTGCTACAGTAGAAGTAGACCGACCAACGTGGATACATATTAACACCTCTGCTCCTTTAGAAGTAGACAGAGTGGGGAGAGGTGTCACACATTACACCACTTCTCCCATAGAAGTAGACAACAAAAGGTCCCACATTATTCCACTGCCCCCATAGAAATAGACAGAGTGGGAGGGGGAGTCACACACTACAACACTGCTCTTAGAAACAAACAGAGCATGGGTTCACACATTACACTATTACTCTCATAGAAGTAAACAGGGTAGGGTCACACATTACACTAATGCTACCATAGACATAGACAACAAGGGGTCACAAATTACACCACTGCTCCCATAGAAGTAGATGGAGCATGAGGTTACACATTACACCATTGTTCTCATAGAAGTAGACAGAGAGTGGGGTCATACATTACACAACTACTTCCGTAGAAGTAGACAGAGCAGGGCAGGTCACACCTTACACCACTTATCCTACAGAAGTAGACAGGGTAGAGTCACACTTTACACCACTGCTCTCATAGAAGTAGAAAGACCAGTGTCTACATCACTGCTTCCAAAGAAATAGACAAAACAGGGTCACACATTTCTATGGCATCAGTAGTGTAATGTGTCCCCTTCTATGTCAGTGTTAATCTAGTGAATGGAGTGGGGTTACACATTACACCACTACTCCCATAGAAGTGGGCGGAGTTGGAAGTTGTGGAGGCCACTGGGATGGGGTACTCGGTACCGGATCGGGGTACTGCTGGGGATATCACGGCGGTTTTGGTCCGGACCGTGTCCCGGGTTCTGCAATAAATGGGAGATATTTACAGGGGAGTTTGTCGTGACGCCACCCACGGGTTGTGGTCAGTGAGGGGACCACCACTGCTGCAGAACTTCCGGGGATGATATTTGGCAGCTGGAGATGTAATGGCTCTCTGCAGGTAGAGCTTGATTCCCCGGGGCAGTGGTAGTAATAGACTATAAATGGTGCTATGGATGTTGTAGGATAGGGGTAGTAGTAGAGATGATGGTAGTTTGTGAGGGCACGCAGGGTTTGAGCACAAGGATCACACACACTCACGGTTTTGAAGTTTTCCATGGCTTTACTGGAGTTGTTGTTCAGCAAGTACTGTCCAAGGAGTCTGTATAGGGGCCGGGTTGCTCCCACCCTGTCCAGGTCCTCAGCTTCCTACTCCTGCGCCTTGTGTGTGGCCCTGCTGCTGCTTTAGCTGAGCTGCTGGCCCTGTTTCTCCTCACAGGTACCCCCTTTGCTAGGCAACTTGAGTCTTTCCGTGTGCTTCTGACCCAGCCGTGTTGCTTTGCTGAGGTACGGTGTAGGTATGTAACCTCCACTATCCCGGTGTTTTCTGTGCTGCGTGTTTCAGTCACAGATTCGGATCCCGTATCCAGCTTCTGCACTCCTCTGGGGCGAGTTATGAGGTAACGCCGTCTCCCAGATATGTTCCTCTGTTTCTTGTACTCCTCTCCTCAGACCCTGGCTTCAGGCCTGAAAGTAGTCAGTGGTACCTGTCAGGAGCTCAGCACTGCTCCCATTTACAGGTCCTCCTCCTAGTGCTCCCTGCACTCAACTGAACTGTCAACTATCAACTCTCAACTAACTACTTCCTCCTCACACCAGAATATATAAGGGAGCTGCTTTACCTCCCCCTTCTGGCCTAGAGGTGCTAGTTCAGTGTCAGGTGTTGTGTGGGGAGTTAACCCAGGTTGATGTTACTGTGGCACTTAAACCCTGGGGTGCCACAGATACACTTTATAAATATTAGATATTGTGTATCTAATCCCATACTGTGTGATACACTTTGCTGTGCCCTAAAGATAATTCCAAGAAGTGATGTACTACACTGAACTGAATTCCAGCATGTGTTACTCTAAGCATATCTAACCCCAGCTTATGGTACTGTGAGCAGCACTCACTATCAGAATCAGTACTGCCAGCCGCTCTCCGTGACACTGTCTACTTGTCAGTACCACTTTGCAGTGACCAACAAAATGGCTCTGCACTGTGATCCTGAAATTCATCCTCTCTTATCCTTTTGCAAACATCCAAAAGGTGAGGGGTTATATGGAGCAGAACCAGCCTACATTTACAGCAGTTGTAATGCGAGTTAGCGGTACACTAGATTTTCATGGCAAATTTCAGCAGCTGCTCCCTCATGTGTTTAAACATTAAATATGTTTAATTTTTATATATTTTACTCCATTAAAAACAAATAATATTAAAAAATGTAAACATTAATCCTTTATATGTTTTCAATTGTTGATGGCACCTTCCTTTAAATTTGTGCCAATAAAATCCTGATCTTTCATACCTTGCATTACACCACATATATTGTGTGCTTTAAAAATATTTTTCAGCATGCCAGACATAAAGACTAAAACCCTGGTCTATCAGGACGATGATGTAAAAAAAGCCATTTGCCAATATGGCACCACAATTTGGCTTTAGTTGACCAAATAAAGCCAACTAGAGTGGAATAAGAGGTCAGTATAAAAACATGTCAAATTTATCCACTGCTAAATCTGGCACTTAGGAAGTTTTAGTCTAAGCTTCTAATGTCTAAAAGATAGTTTTACTTAATCAGACCTGCCCCCAATGTGTTATGCTTAGTTAATAATAATAATAATAATAAAAAAACTTTATTTGTATAGCGCCAACATATTCCGCAGCGGTTTACAGTACAATGGTTCATATAAGAAAAATATGCAATACAGAATGGTAGATACTACAGAATAGTAGTTACATACAATAAACATAGAATCAATTAGTGATGGGCGAGTCCTAAATTACTCAGAATCGCTTAACTCTAGCGAGTCCGAGCCCGGGATTCGCTACTCGTTGCGAGTCTAGCGAGTCCAATGTTAATGAATGGGGAAGCGAGTAATCGCGAGTAATGTGCGATTTACAAATCGCAGATGTGTCTCGGAAGCTTCAGGCTCTATCTGCTAGGACTCGTTACTCTGCGAGTTTCCCAGAGTTTACTCGCACAGTAACGAGTCCAATGCAAATCAATGGCAATCCTAGTTTTGTCAGAGACTCTGACAAAACTAGGATTGCCATTCACTTGCATTAGACTCGTTACTGTGCAAGTAATCGCAGGGAAACTCGCACAGTAAGGAGTCCAGCTGTCTGCTCTGTGTCGGGCTGCAGGCTGCTGCAGCTCCAGGGTCCTAGAGCCCACCTGCTGCCTGATGTAGCAGAGCTGAGATTGTTCTCAGTCTGCTCATTCCCTGTGCATAGACATCTATATCTATGCACAGGGGATGTAGCAGAGAGGACATCGCGTTTTGGACTACGTCGGACGGAAGAGGATTTTTTTAATTAAAGATGGGCCTCCCTGCGCTGCGGATTCCAGCCCCCAGCTGCTTAGCTGTACCTGGCTAGACATAGAAATTGCGCGGAGCCCGACGCATTTTTTTTTTTATTTCATGAAATTCATGAAATAATAAAAAAAGAGGGCTCGCCTATATTCTTGTGTCTGGCCAGGTACAAATAGGCACCTGGGGGTTGGGGGCAGCCCGTCGCTGCCTGCTGGATCCAGCTGGTTCCAGAAATACGGCGAAGCCCACGTAATTTTTTTTCTGAAAAATCAATAAAACAATCCTAAAAAAGGGACTGCATCTTTATTAACCCCTCGCACATGGTCCAGGGGTTAATAAAGATGCAGTCCCTTTTATTTACATTGTTTTATGGATTTGTCAGAAAAAAATTTGACGTGGGCTTCGCCGTATTTCTGGAACCAGCCGTATCCAGCAGGCAGCGACGGGCTGCCCCCAACCCCCAGGTGCCTATTTGTACCTGGCCAGACACAAGAATATAGGGGAGCCCTTTTTTTTTATTATTTCATGAAATAATAAAAAAAAAATGCGTGGGGCTCCGCGCAATTTCTATGTCTAGCCAGGTACAGCTAAGCAGCTGGGGGCTGGAATCCGCAGCGCAGGGAGGCCCAAGCTTTCTGGGCACCCCCCGCTGCAAATTGCAGCCCGCAGCCACCCCAGAAGATGGCGCGTTCATTGACGCGCCATCCTCTGGCGCTGAACCCCGCTCTTCCAGCGGCCCTGGTGGCGGTGGCACGCTGGGTAATAAAGGGGTTAATACCACCTTTGTTATACAAGCTGGTATTAAGCCCGGGATTCTTAATGTCAGGCCAGGTTTGACCCGGCCACTAAGAATCTCCAATAAAGGGTTAAAAAAAACACAACACAGAGAAAATTTTTTATTAGAAATAAAAAAAAAAGCTATTAGGGACTCCATCTTTAATTAAAAAAATCCTCTTCCGTCCGACGTAGTCCAAAACGCGATGTCCTCTCTGCTACATCCCTATGCACAGGGAATGAGCAGACTGAGAACAATCTCAGCTCTGCTACATCATCTCTGTGCACAGGGAGAGAAGGCGGGCTCTAGGACCCTGGAGCTGCGGCAGCCTGCAGGCTGAGAGCAGACACAGAGCAGACAGCTGGGCTCCTTACTGTGCGAGTTTCCCTGCGATTACTTGCACAGTAACGAGTCCAATGCAAGTCAATGGCAATCCTAGTTTTGTCAGAGTCTCTAACAAAACTAGGATTGCCATTGATTTGCATTGGACTCGTTACTGTGCGAGTAAACGCTGGGAAACTCGCAGAGTACTGAGTCCTGCGAGTCCCTTACTACTCGCAGAGTAACGATTCCTAGCGAGTAGATTCGCCCATCCCTAGAATCAATGTAGGAAATACAACAAAAAGGCAAAAAATAAAGGTGACCCTGCTCGAAGGAGCTTACAATCTAAGACGGGATGGGAACACAAAGTACAGGGGCTTATAACAATGAATATCTTATGTCTAAATGATTACTGTTAGGGAGAAGGATAGGCCACCCTGAAGAGGTGTGTTTTTAGGGAGCATCTGAAGCTATGCAAGTTGTGGATGGTCCTAATTTCTTGGGGTAGAGCATTCCAGAGGATTGTTGCAGCTCGAGAGAAGTCTTGGAGTCGGGAATGGGAGGTTCGGATTAATACCGATGTTAGTCTGAGGTTGCATTCAGAGCGAAGGGGACGGTTGGGTGGTAGACAGAGATGAGAGTAGAGAGGTAGGGAGGTGCCGCACCATGAATAGCTTTGTGGGTGACAACAAGCAATTTGAATTAGATTCTATAGTGTATGGGCAACCAATGCAGTGACTGGCACAGAGCAGAAACATCTGAGTAACGGTTTGCTAGATAGGTGATCCTGGCTACTGCATTGAGGATAGACTGGAGAGGGGAAAGCTTACTGCGGGGGAGGCCAGCTAATAAAGAATTACAGTAGTCAAGGCGGGAATGGATCAGGGCCACGGTGAGGGTTTTAGTTGTTTCCATGGTGAGGAAAGGGCGAATTCTGGAGATATTTTTCAGGTGCAATCGACAGGAGCGGGTGAGAGATTGTATATATGGGGTGAAGGAGAGATAAGCGACCAACATAACACCCAGACAGCGAGCCTGCTGATTGGGCGTTATCGTGATGCCGCACACCAAGAGGGAAATGTCAGGTTTAGGGAGGTTGGCAGAGGGTGGGAGCAGAAGAAGTTCAGTTTTGGAAAGGTTGAGTTTCAGATAGAGAGCGGACATGATACTGGAAACTGCGGTTAGACAGTCATTGGTGTTCTTTATTAGAGCAGGAGTACGGTCAGGGGAGGAAGTGTATAGTTGTGTGCCATCAGCGTAAAGATGGTACTGGAAACCAAATCTGCTGATGGTCTGTCCGACTGTGTAGAGAGAGAAGAGAAGAGGTCCAAGGACTGAACCCTGAGGGACCCCAATAGTGGGAGGAAGAGGGGAGGAAGTGGAGCCAGCAAATGATGCACTGAAAGAGCGATCAGAGAGATAGGAAGACAACCAGGAGAGAGCTGTGTCCTTGATGCAATGGAGTGCAGCATATAGAGTAGGAGATGGTGGTCAACAGTGTCAAAAGCTGCAGAGAGGTCAAGAAGGATAAGCAGAGAGTCACTTTGATAAGGACAGTTTCTGTAGAGTGTAAGGGGCAGAAGCCAGACTGTAATGGATCTAAAATATAGTGAGTGGCAAGGTAATGGGTGAGGTGGGTGTAGACCAGGCACTCCAGGAGTTTTGAGATGAAGGGGAGATTGGAGACAGGTCTGTAGTTATTTGTGCAGGATGGGTCAAGGGACGTTTTCTTTAGTAGTGGAGTAATAATAGAGTGTTTGAAGGAGGAGGGGAAGATGCCAGTAGAGAGGGAGAGATTGAAGATTGTGGTTAAGTGACTGGTGACCACTGGAGAGAGAGACTGGAGTAGGTTTGAGGGAATGGGGTCAGTGGTGCATGTAGTGGGACATGAGGATGAGAGGATCCTGGAGACTTCTTCTTCTGTGACTGGGTCAAAAATGGAGAGTGAGCCAGAGGGGATGTGGGGACAGATGGGAGTAACAGTACTTGAAGGTTGGGAGCTGATTTCCTGATGGATGTTTTCTATTTTCTCTGTGAAGTAAGAGGCCAGATCATCAGTACACAGGTCAGTGATAGGGGCCTGCACTTTCAGACTGAGGAGAGAGTGAAAGGTGTCAAAGAGTTTCTTTGAGTTGTTGGATAGTGAGGAGATCAGGGTGATCAAGTAGGTCTGTTTGGCGAGGTGAAGGGCAGAGTTGTAGGTTTTGAGCATGAATTTATAATGGATAAAGTTTTCTGGTGTGCAGGTTTTCCTCCATAGGCGTTCGGCACTCCTAGAGCATCGCTGGAGGAATCAAGTTTGTGATGTGAGCCAGGGCTGTTTTACTCTGTGTTTGGAGATTCTGAGGATGAGGAGCGCTACTTGGTCCAGGATACTGTTGAGAGTATCAGTGTAGTGATTCACAGCCAGATTGGGGCAGGAGAAGGAGGAGATTGGGGACAGTGATGAGAGAAGAGAGTCTGTGAATGTATGAGGGTTAATGGCCTGTAGATTTCTGAATGTGTGATAGGTCGGACTATGCTATGATGGGCGAGGGTGTGTGAGTGTGAAGGAGAGAAAGTTGTGATCGTAGAGAGAAGGAGATGAGTTGTCTAAGGAGGAGGTAGAGCAGAGCCGGGTAAAGACCAGGTCAAGGATGTTACCATCCTTGTGTGTCTCAGAGATTGAGAACTGCAAGAGGCCAAGAGAAGTGGTTAGAGATAGGAGCTGGGATGCAGTTGTGGAGTTGGGGCTGTTTATGGGGATGTTAAAGTCTCCCAGGATGAGGGTTGGTACTTTTGAGGACATGAAGTGCGGCAGCCACGCGGAGAACTGGTCGAGGAAGTGGGTGGGTGAACCTGGGGGGTGGTAAACCACCGCTACTCTGTGGGGGAGGGGATGGAACCTCAAAAGAAGGGAATGATAGTGATGGAGCGGGGGGGATGACCTGGAAAGAACATTGTGGGGACAGGAGTAAGCCAACTCCACCACCACGTCTGTTCCCAGGTGTCGGGGAATGGGAGATAGCAGCAGCGGAAGCAGTGTCTGAGTCCTGGATCCAGGTTTCAGTGAGGGCTAAAAGGTTAAGAGTAGGGATGAGCGAGTACCGTACTATTCAGAATCGCTATACCCTCAACGAGTAGGTCTCGGTACTCGCTACTCGTTGCGAGTATAGCGATTCCGAGTACTTTTGCAATGTATCAATAGATACACTGCAAAAGTCACGTAAAAGAGAGGAAAAGTGGTTAAAAAATAAAAAAATCGGATACTCACCTTAACCGACGGCTGTACCAGGACCGGCCGATGCACATCTATTCATGTAAAAGGACCTTTCACTCTCTCAGCCAATCAGATGGCTGGGAGAGATCTGGCCAATCAGATGCCGCCACGTCACAATGACGTGATCGCTAGCGGCCACATGATTGGCCAGATGGAAAGGTCCTCGGTGTACCTGAGAGGACCTTTCCATCTGGCCAATCAGGTGGCTGCTAGCGATCACGTGATTGTGACGTGGCGGCATCTGATTGGCTGAGAGAGTGAAAGGTCCTTTTACATGAATAGATGTGCATCGGCCGGTCCCAGTACAGCCGTCGGTTAAGGTGAGTATCCGATTTTTTTTATTTTTTAACCACTTTTCCTCTCTTTTACAGTAGATACACTGCAAAAGTACTCGGTACTTGCTACTCCCGAGTAATCCTAATTTACTCAGCGAGTAGCGAGTACACGAATACCGCTAATATTCGGCGAGTTCCGAATAGTAGCGAGTAGACTCGATCATCCCTAGTTAAGAGAGTTAGTGAGAAAGTAGTTGTTGATAAAGGGAAGTTTGTTGCATGCAGACCGTGTATTCCAGAGGGCACATTCAAAAGAGGGAGATGAAGGTGTGCAGGTAATGCTAATGAGGTTAGTGGGATTTCTATGTGAGGTGGGCGGGGGGTTGAAGTTGGAAGAGGTTGGTCCAGGATTGGGAGAAATATCGCCTGACATGAGCAGTAGTAGAAAGAGAAGGAGGGAGTAATTTTTGGCTCTATGACATTGTTTTTGTTGATACAAGTTATTAGTACAGGGCCTGAGGGGTGGTGCGTGACTTAAAGAACACATGTAATCTTGCCTCATCCCATCAGGCCTTGCGTGAAAGTTGAAACACTACAAGGGCGTAAATTCAAAAAAATCAATCAAAATTGTATTTAAAAGGGTTTTTTTATAACTTAATTTCAAATTGAAATTCTAAAATTCAATATTTTCTCCAGCCCAATTATTATCCATGGCAGCAAACTTAATGAACACTTCTGGAATCTCTTATATGCTGTCATCTTCCAAGCAGGAAATCAATCAAAAAAGCTTCAAAAAGCTTACCAAAAATCTGTTATCCATTGCATTCAGCAGGACACAGTAGGCCCAGTGATAAGGCAACACTAGTGCATAATACCAATGCAGCAATCACTCTCATCCTGCCACAACATGGGGGAGGTGATTGGGGATATTTTATATGTTCACTGATGAGGTTTCCATAGGGTGTCAGTCATACATGAAAGTATGACGCAGAATGACTGTATTCAGCCTATTGGCCATGTCCATACTATTAGATCAGGCTGACTGCATCACCCTGGACAGACAACCCAAGGGACTCCACTGTATCCTGCATAAAGATAACATAGTGCAAAAAACTGATGAATGATAATGTGAAGTATTTTAGGATATTTTGACCAAAATACATAAGCTTGTAATCTCCGTCAAGGATCCTCACGCTTACGAGTCCCTAAATCCTATATTCAGGAAAAAAAAACTACAAGGACAGAAATTCATGAATTTAGCAAAATCTAATGTAACAATAGATATGCTATATTTTAAAAAATTGATATTTCATGTCCCAGTTATTACCAACCAGATAGGGGATAAATATTAGGTTACTTTGGGGCTCCTCCAGAGAATCCTTATGTGTTCTTTGGTACGGGGGTACTAAATCCTGTATTTCTTGCACCAACACAAATATGGAAAGGAGGAGTACACAAAAAACAACAGCTGAACAAGCACATTGCTGCTCCACACAACTGAATTTGTTTATAGAAATCAAATGCATTGAGTTCCCAAACATCAATGGTAAATAGTCCTTGTAAAGTTTTGGAATGTGGGAAAAGCTTAGACACTGTCCGCATGGCCACTATGGCAACCAACATTGTAATTTTCATGGAGTGTCAACCTTTGTGGAAGCAAAGCAAAGCTGAAATTAGCCTACTTGAGCTGTGTTTGATTCCTCCAACAAACATAACAGTGGTGTGAAACTACAAATTGTGTTCTGTTAATGCATATGGCAGAGGGATATTTTCTGCCATATGCATCTCCATAGGGGCATTTGAAGCTTTGCATCATTAATCTGTCTGCAGCACTCAACAAAAACAGCTCAGCTATGCTGGTCTCACCTCTGTTATGCTTCCACAATGGTTATTTGAAAAACCTTGGTGATGGAAGAACAGAACAAAATGCAGAAAAGTTAATGTCTGATGAAAAACAGCTAAGGCTGTGGTCACAGTTGCCATGCGTTTTTTTTAATGATTTTACAAAACTCATGCATTTTTTCATGTCAGCATGAGTTTTGTAAGGTGTGTGATGGCTCCCTGCGTTTTTGGGTGCGGTTTTGAATCTGCACCTAAAAATAGTGCTTGTAGTATTTTTTTGAGCGTTTTGAAAAACGCATGCGTTTTTGTAGAAAACGCATGCGTTTTTATAACATGGGTTCCTATGGGAAACACATGCAAAAACGCATGTACAATTAGTACCTTTTAGTGCCATTCAAAAACGCATGCGTTTCCCATAGGAGCCCATGTTAAAAAAACGCATGCGTTTCCGAAAATGCATGCGTTTTTTTAACATGGGCTCCTATGGGAAACGCATGCGTTTTTGAATGGCACTAATTGTACATGCGTTTTTGCATGCGTTTCCCATAAGGCCCCTTATTAAAAAACGCATGCGTTTTTGGATATGCTTTTTTGGATATGGGACAGTCACACATGCTTTTTGGCTATTAGGGCATGCGTTTTTTAACATGGGGGCCTAGGGGTGTGTTTTTTACATGCGTTTTTGAAAACGCAGGTCTCCAAGAACGCATGTGAAAAATGGTACTGTGACCCCAGCCTAACAAATCAATGATGTATAAACATGTTGTCTATGGCAGAAGATAAAACCAGGCAGACTAGTGTACAGAACCGTATGATGTTCAGAAGAACATAGTATTTTCTAAACATAATTAGCTCGATGATGTGCCATATACTTGTGGTAAAGACACTGCTGTGCTGAACATACATAGTACAAAGAAGCAAAACAAGTGTTATTTTTCACAATTAGATTAGTCACCCAACTTCATCACAGCTCTTTGCCATCATCTCAGGGAGGTGGGGCTAGTAAGGAGCACACAAGGGCTGGAGGAAGGGGCCTGCAGCACTGAGGAAAAGCAGTGTGCTGCTAGGAAATGTAATTTTAGCCTTAGGATACACAGAGGGGCAAATGGAGATGAGAAGAGATATTATTAGGAATTTTTATTTTGGCATGATCTGATATGTACAATAATAACAATAAGTATGCATTTAATGTTGTAAAAGAGTGAATGATTCTGGGAACAATCCTTTAACAATGTGCCCAGAAATTAGTGAAATAAATTGGGGAATTTCCAAAATATGTCTCACTTGAAGCAGCTGAATTGCACAATACTGGGTTGCCAATCAGAAGGTTTGTTTTTCATTCCAAAGTCCTCTCAATATAATGCAGGCACAGCTGATCAGGGTTTCCAACTTTTTTCTTTAATTAATCATTGTTTTTATTGACATATGGGAACATAAATCATTAATATTTTATGTTATATATGACCACAGTCTATAGTAATGATATAAACACATAGGTGCATTTATTGTAAATGGTAAAGTAGGAATAATCTAATACGGTATATATAATTGTGAGTTGTCTGCTCCACTTCCTGGATGTCCACCTGTGTCATTTCCAGCCGCCATATTAGCACACCCAAGTGATGGGTATGGAAATATGGGGGCCACAGCCCGCTACATGCTCCCCCCCCCACTTCCAGCTGACTCTCTGACATTTTTTATCCATTGGCTCTTAGCAAAGGATCAGTTAAAATAGATGAAACTCGCATGGATCTGTGATATCTTCCATGTTTCTTCATTTTTTAAAAGATCCTCATATCAGAATATGACCTGCTCTGAGTCACATGGATCTCTTGAGTAGAGATTAGCGAACCTTTCAAAGTCCGGTTGAGGTCACGGAACTTCCCAGTGTTGTTTGAGTTTGGGTGATTTACATTTGTAAAGCACTGGAGTGAGCATCGCTGTGGTCGGGTTTAGTTGGTGATTGGCTCAGTGCGAACCGCGTGCAGTGTTTGATCAACTCGCACTGGGCTTAAAGCACAATTTGTAGGTGTAGTGGGTGTCCAAAATTAATTTGAAAAAAAAAAAATACGTCCAATCCAGGGATGGGCGAATCTACTCGCTAGGACTCGTTACTCGGCGAGTAGTAAGGGACTCGCAGGACTCGGTACTCTGCGAGTTTCCCAGTGATTACTCGCACGAGTCCAATGCAAATCAATATCAATCCTAGTTTTGTCAGAAACGCTGACAAAACTAGGATTGCCATTGTTTGCATTAGACTCGTGCGAGTAATCACTGGCTACTGTGCCAGTGATAGCAGGGAAACTCGCAAAGTAACTGCTGTTTCTTTGCGAGCCGAGTCCAGCTGTCTTCTCTGTGCAGCTCCAGGGTCCTAGAGCCCGCCTGCTGCCTGATGTAGCAGTGCTGACATTGTTCTCAGTCTGCTCATTCCCTGTGTACAGACATGAATGTCTGTGCACAGAGATGATGTAGCAGTGCTGAGATTGTTCTCAGTCTGCTCATCCCTGTGCATAGACATCTATATTTATGCACAGGGGATGTAGCAGAGAGGACATCGCGTTTTGGACTACGTCGGACGGAAGAGGATTTTTTTAATTAAAGATGGAGTCCCTAATGGCTTTTTTTTTTTATTTCAAATAAAAAATTTTCTCTGTGTTTTTTTAACCCTTTATTGGAGATTCTTAGTGGCTGGGTCAAACGTGGCCTGACATTAAGAATCTCGGGCTTAATACCAGCTTGTATAACAAAGCTGGTATTAACCCCTTTATTACCCAGCGTGCGTAGGGCTCCGCGCAATTTCTATGTCTAGCCAGGTACAGCTAAGCAGCTGGGGGCTGGAATCCGCAGCGCAAGGATGCCCAAGCTTTCTGGGCACCCCCCGCTGCAAATTGCAGCCCGCAGCCGCCCCAGAAGATGGCGCGTTCATTGAAGCGCCATCCTCTGGTGCTGAACCCCGCTCTTCCAGCGGCCCTGGTGGCGGTGGCACGCTGGGTAATAGAGGTTAGGGCCAGCTTTGTATTATCAGCTGGCCCTAAGCCCGAAATTTATGGCGGTCACGCCAATATTAGACATGACCGCCATGAATTTCTATTAAATTGTTTTAAAAAAAAACACAACACAGATAAATTTTTTTATTAGAAATAAAAAAAAAAGCCATTAGGGACTCCATCTTTAATTAAAAAAATCCTCTTCCGTCCGACGCAGTCCAAAACGCGATGTCCTCTCTGCTACATCCCCTGTGTATAGATATAGATGTCTATGCACAGGGATGAGCAGACTGAGAACAATCTCAGCTCTGCTACATCATCTCTGTGCACAGACATTCATGTCTGTACACAGGGAATGAGCAGACTGAGAACAATCTCAGCTCTGCTACATCAGGCAGCAGGCGGGCTCTAGGACCCTGGAGCTGCACAGAGCAGACATGACTCTTCTCTTATCTGTGTGAGTTTCCCAGCGATTACAGTTGCAAAGTAAAAGAGTCCAATGCAAATAAATGACAAAACTAGGATTGCTTCAGGCTGAAGCTTCCGAGACACATCTGCGATTTGTAAATCTCACACTACTCGCTATTACTCGCTTCCCCATTCATTAACATTGGACTCGCTAGACTCGCAACGAGTAGCGAGTCCTGTGCTCGGACTCGCTAGAGTCAAGCGATTCCGAGTAATTTAGGATTCGCCCATCACTAGTCCTATCACCTCCGAAGTGTTTTACTTATGGGTGGCTGTTTGTGGGCAAAGAGCTGAACTACCAATCAGTGACTTCAATTAGGGTTCTGATCAATTTTGGGGTCTCAAATAGTGCATCAAAAAGTTCAGCTGCACCATGCAAATCTAAACCTCAAAAGATCCTCTTATCACTAGTCTCAAGCTCTAATCTGATTTTAATGGATGTGTTAATAATACATCCATTCTACTTTAAGGGTGCTGTTACACACAGGTATGTTCCAGCGATCCCAACAATGACCAGGATTGCTGGAACATCGCTGTGTGGTCGCTGGGGAGCTGTCAAACAGGCAGATCTCCTCAGCGACCAGGGACCAGTGAGCCGACCTCCACATTGCTGGGTAAGTGGGAGGACGCTGGTAACCATGATAAACAGCGGGTATCTAGGCAGCACGTGCTGCTTAGTTACCCGGTGTTTATCATGGTTACCAGCCTGTGAGGTCGCTGGTCGTTGGTTTCTCGCTGTCATACGCAGCGATGCGTGCTGACCAGCGGGAGACCAAGGACCAAAAAATGGTCCTGAAGGATGTGCAGAGATCAGCGACCTCACAGCAGGGGCCTGATCACTGCTGCTTTTCACACACAGTGATATCGCTAGCGATATCGCTGTGCGTGACGTACCCCTAAAGGTCCAAGTGCTGTCCGATAAATAATCAGACAGCACTATGATGTGTCACACAGATGTGTGAATGCAACCAAAAATTGGGTTATACAAGTCTGTTTTGTGAGTCTTCTCAGGAAAAAGAATGTAATAAAAATATCATCCCTTGTGCAGAAATGGGGTTTATGTTAATCTTGGACTGAGTTTCTGACAGCTGATATTGGCAGTACTGTGACAAGAGGTGGCACATGACAGTGACGTCATATGTCATGGCGCGCACTCTGGTCAGCTGCCAGCCATTGCGCGCTGACTTCAGAGGACTATGGGGGACGTGGGAGCGGAGGAAAGGTGAGTAAAATGTTTTTTGTTTTATTATATGTTAGAGACAGAACAGGGACATATATACTAGGATGGGGACAATGTATACCAGGAGGAGGACCATATATACCAGAATGGGGACCATGTGTACTAGGATGACAAACATATACATCAGGATGGTAGACATATATATCAGGATGAGAGACATTATACTAGCATGGGGACATATATACCAGGATGGGTACATATATTCCAGTATGGTGACCATATACACCTGGATCTGGACCATATATGCCAGGATGGGCCCTTATACAGTATACCAGGATGACAGACATACCAGGAGGGGGACATACTATACAGGTTGAGGACATATATTCCAGGATGGGGACCATATATTCCAGGATGGGGACCATATATACCAGGATGAGAACCATATATACTAGGTTGGGGGACATATATACCAAGATGAGGAACATATATATCAGGAGGTGGACCTATATTACAGGATAAGGACATACAATCCATGATGGGGACCATATATTCCAGGATGGGGACCATATACACCATGAGGAAACCATGTATACTAGGATAGGGACCATATATACCAGGATGGGAGACATTATACTAGGATGGAGGTATATATACCAGAATGGGCCCATACACACCTGGATGGAGACATATATTCCAGGATCAGGACAATTATTCAAGGATTTGGATATATACCAGGAAGGACCTGTATATACCAGGAAAGGGAACATATATACCATGATGGGGAACATATCTACCAGGATGGGAACATGATGGGGGACCATGTATACCAGGATGGGAACAATATATACCAGGAAGACATGGGTACATTATTACATAATGAAGAGGGAGGGGGTCAATTCGTAAGTCTTTATAGGATCTAGAATCCTACAAGGGACCATACATTTGACCCACATGCAGGGAAGGGGGGCGCCAGGTCCAAATTTCACACTTAGGCCCATCGGACTCTAGTTATGCCACTGCCTTTGTCCTATGAAAAAAAAAAAAAGCATAAAAGCAATTAAATAAAAATAAGAGGTACGGTAATAAGTACACAACAATAAGCCCCCAAATCATATTTCCCGGATCCCAGATTTGCAGTACTTCAGTTTTATTGACATTTAAGAAAGAAGAACATGAACTCATTTATCTCTTTTTGGATGTGACTGTATGATGAACATTATGTTCGAATGTCACCTGAAGAATGACCTTACTGACATAGAAGACTTGGAAATGATCCCCAAACCTTAGATTTCCCAGAGGATTTTCTCTGTCTCTCTGAGCAGTAAAAGGCCATGTGCCGATTCTCACACCCAACAGCACATAATCTCTTACTGTTTAGTGAGACAAGAGTCTGAGGTGGTCTTCTTTATCTGTCTCCTTTCACTTGTTATAAAGATCCAGGATACAAGAGCTGAAATAAAAGGGGAATTAAACAGTGTGTTAATAAAATGATGAAACATTATCTCTAATATGTTCATATAAGTAGTAAATGGATATTATCATTGTGCTTTGTGCCACAATCAAAAAATATTACTTGTAGTGGTATTTAAAAAGATAATTTAACATACTTTTTAGAACAATGCATAGTGATGTTCCTCTATCATTCCTCCTGGAAAAGAATGGCTAAACTGACAAATAGGTGTTGCCCTCTCCAATAGGATTCCCTTAACAATCACTACAGATACAATCCGAGGAAGAAGGTAGCGCTGACAAATTACTGACAGGACAGACTCTCCTGAAGTACCCGGGAAGTTACACGGGTAGGAAAGAGCCCAGTGATCCCTTGCAAGACAGGGATACCCAAGGCTAGGCTAGAACCAAAGTGTCGGCTCTGAGGGGGACTGAAGTCTCATACCAGCTCCCCAGACATACTGACGGAGAACACAGATTCCAGATCTGTGTTCCCACTATACGGTTGGGGGCATAGCAGCAATTAGGAGGACCCGGCATACCGCCCATACATTTAGGGGGAAGCTACATAGAGGGACCGAGCTGCCGCTCCACAATCCACCCAGAAGAAGAGAGAGAGAATCAGCCTGAAAGGACATATAGAAGGAATGAGGGGTCTAATATTGACAACCTGGCTGCAGAGGGTTTAAGTGTTACTGGAGTCAATTGTGTAAAGCTGTTAAGAACTGAATTGTACTGTGCACTGTTTGACCATGAAGAATTGGAGAGTAAACCCGGTGAACCCTGCTTCAGTGTCCGTGTCTGATTTCAGGTATACAGAACCATTGTATTGCACCATTTTACCAGTCAGGAGCTGTCCCGACCCGTGGTGGGCTCATCCACCTGGCTGCAGCATTCATCCATGCTCCTGACAGAAGTACATTGCAACGGTGGTCTCCTCATTGACCACAACCCGTGGGTGGCGTCACGACAAACTCCCCTGTAAATATCCATAAAACTAAGGATTATTTTTATATATATTAGGAGGTAACAAATTATGTTTTTGTCAGAACCAGATGAAAGCAACTTAATTGAGTAAAAAACTTTTTTATTAGAATCAAAGTTAAAAGTAACACCTACAAGTATAGACAAACATAGCACACGTAAATGGGAATCAGAAACATATTGATTTATAAATATGCAGATGAAAGCTGCTTTGATAAGGAAGGTCAACCTTTTCCCACAGCAAATTATGGGTATACCACATTAGAAAAAATACTTCAATTTGTATTTTATATGAGTATTCTGGTGTCAAAAGATGGATATCTGTCACCAGAGAGTAGTCATATACAGGAAGCAATGTATACAATACACGTGGTCTGATATAATAATTAAGCAATATCCTGAGACATCAGGGATTGGTAACCTTCCTTTAGTTTCATGGATTCCCCAGTATTATCAATGAAACACCCAACGCTTGACGCGTTTCGCCTTTCCAAGTGTTAGAAGGCTCATCAGAAGTCTTTTTGGGGTACATATGTAATATTTGGTCTCATAATTCTATTGACCAACAAACAATTGGTGTTATAGTAGGATAAAGGAGACCATGTAGAAGAAGTTACTCAATATGAATAAAATGATCATAGACTTCTTCCAGGGTATGAAATTGATGTCATACAATGTATGTATCAATTTCATACCCTGGAAGAAGTCTATGATCATTTTATTCATATTGAGTAACTTCTTCTACATGGTCTCCTTTATCCTACTATAACACCAATTGTTTGTTGGTCAATAGAATTATGAGACCAAATATTACATATGTACCCCAAAAAGACTTCTGATGAGCCTTCTAACACTTGGAAAGGCGAAACGCGTCAAGCGTTGGGTGTTTCATTGATAATACTGGGGAATCCATGAAACTAAAGGAAGGTTACCAATCCCTGAGGTCTCAGGATATTGCTTAATTATTATATCAGACCACGTGTATTGTACACATTGCTTCCTGTATATGACTACTCTCTGGTGACAGATATCCATCTTTTGACACCAGAATACTCATATAAAATACAAATTGAAGTATTTTTTCTAATGTGGTATACCCATAATTTGCTGTGGGAAAAGGTTGACCTTCCTTATCAAAGCAGTTCTCATCTGCATATATATACATCAATATGTTTCTGATTCCCATTTACGTGTGCTATGTTTGTCTATATTTGTAGGTGTTACTTTTAACTTTGATTCTAATAAAAATGTTTTTTACTCAATTAAGTTGCTTTCATCTGGTTCTGTCAAAAACCTGTAAATATCCCCCCATTTATTGCGGAACCCAGGACACGGTCCGGACCCAGACTGCCGTGACATCCCCAGCAGTACCCTGGTCCAGCACTGAGTACCCTGTCCCAGTGGGCTCCACATATATCATTTCCAGGAGGAAAAACAGAGGAACATAGGGCTCCCCAGATTCTGACAAAAAAGCTGACTGATCCTCTTTAATAAGACTTTCGATTCCCAAAGCATCCCATATTTTCATCTTCCTAAAACAATGTATTATCTTCAGAATCTGAAGTAAAAATATACCTTTTTTTGGTATCTTAAGTTTTCAGTTTTCACAGGCTCTTACAAAAGGGGTTTTCTACTGATCAGACAATCTGTTCTTAATCATTATATTTTCCCCATGTAAAATAATAATAATCTGTACTCACGTCTGGTATCAGCACCATCCCAGTGAAGTTCACGTCGGGTCTCCCAGGGCTCACATACCTTTTTATGTCATGTGAGCCCTGCAGCCAGTGAGAAGTTGCTTTACTTTCACTTTTTGGCCAAAACTGACAGGCTTATGTAACACAGAGCCCATGTTGACACTGTAAGGACCATCATGGTACTCGAGCTCATTATGCTTTGTCCATAAACGCTTCAATGTTAGCAGTCAAGGTCCTGCTCCTTTTTCAAATAAAGAAAGAAAAACAATGTTAACTGGAGCGACTGGCTCATATTATATGAAATTTAGTATCAGAAAATAATAAAAAAAATCAGAATAACAATATAGGGTCCAGATAGAACATAAATAGCACCTGGGTATCGTAATAAGTTGTAAATAAAGGAATGTCAATGGAAGTGAAATGAAGGATGTAAAAAAAGACAATAAAGTAGGGGGGGCACTATCATAAATAGAAAAACAGCACAGCCATAAAATGTAAGCAGCCAAGGTGTGTTTAATTGGAACTGCCGTGTCTACTAGAAGCACGAGAAAGGAGATGCACCGCAGTATGGGGGCATTAACCAGCACCTGTACCAAGGCCTCATTTTAATTTTTGTCATAAGGCTTCCTACCCCACAATAGGGGTAAAATATGCATTGGTCCTGCATTGACCAGTGACATATATGATTTCCTGTTCACATGGGCTGCAATCCATCCGGAATATTATAGGGGTGTGCTTTTCTCACCATCTCCCAGTGTCTGCTATTGTTTGAACACTGAAGTCACGTTGACAGCACTACAGCCAATCAGTAAGTGCAGTGGCTTTGTTGCACTAGCCTCTGAGCTCAATGATCATCTGCAGCGCTGTCAACATAAAAGGGAGAGGGAGTGCACATAGTGCTTTTAATGTACCAATGCAGACACACCTCTCTGGGTTGCGACTCACCTGGTTGTATGAGGTACAACGGGCTGAAGACACACATAGGAAGATGGCTGCTGCAGATCCCCATGGATGAACGTCAATAGATTCTTCTGAAAGATCGGGTCTAACTCTGCACAACCAAAGAAGACAATTCAGTAATACTCACATAGCGGAAACCAAATGCAGCCACAAAAAATGTATCAACTAGTGCAATAGTTGATAGATTTTTTGTAGCGGGATACAGTTTCCGCTATGTTACTGTAAACTAATGGCCCTGATGAAGTAGCAGCAGCTACGAAACGCGTCAGCAGGATTAAACACTTTGTGAGTATTACTGGATTGTCTTCTTTGGCGGTGCAGAGTGAGACCCGATCTTTCAGCAGAATCCATTGTGCACTATCAACACAATATCAGTACTGCCCGAATTTAATAACAGACACTGGGAGCAGCGGTGCTACTCAGTACTGGATCCAGGGAGCGTGGACAAGACAATCTAAGCCCCCTAGGTTAAAGCACCACTACAGCATTTTTTTTAATTGCACTGCTGTGCTGTAAGTCACCTGCCCCTAGTGTTATACTCACCTTCATCATTTTACAGTTGTGCTTTGGTCAAAAAGTGGCCAGCAGCTCCAGTGTTTTATGGAGGCACTAGAGGTCACAAATCAATGCATCTCTGAAAGCCTCATTCTGGCTTCATTCTGGCCCTCATAGACTTGCATTGAGAGCTTCCGGCTAGTCAGAAGCTACGGGCATAAGATGGCGACACGTGACCAAAGTTGTGCCAAAAAGGATGTAAACACCGGAGGGTGAGTATATGACTTGGGGCAGGGGGGCTTACACTACTCCAGCGCTGAAAATAAAATGCTGTAGTGGTGCTTTAAGTTCAAATTAGTGTATAAAAAAAGTCACCGGATATTCATAAAATAAAAACAGATGATTTTTCATCTGAGTTGAAATTCATATTGCATTTTATATATTAGCAGTGAATAAGATTGACAAGACCAAAAACAGTTTTGCAAGTTAATAATGGTACTACATCTGAAAGAATTGGATGCTATACAGTTGATGTGTATGGGATCCTATTTTTTTTTGCACACCCACAGACTTGAATAGGCAAATCTCATCCAAAATATAAAAGAGACTAGTGCATGCTCTTATCTTTTTAGGGCAGAGACACACTATGCGAGCTGCATGCAAGTATCTCACATTCATCTCACATGAGTCACCAGTCCCAGCACCTGTCACTCTGAAAGGGAGAGTGGAGCTGATTGTGCCTCTATGGAGATCCACACTCCTGTTCAGAGAGGCAAGGGTCGGGCCAGGTGACTCATGTGAGATGCATGCGAGCTACATGCGTATTGACATTAGGCCAATGTAAACAAAATTGCCATCTGAACAGCCCAATTGAATAACATTGGGCTCAGTAGGGTCAATTTTTTCACAGACGACACACTAGATCAAAAATACGGTGTGTAAGCATAGCTTAAAATCTATCATCTGTACTGTTATATAGCCTATACAGAGTTATACACAGATGTATCATTTGTACACACACAGAAATGCAAGTAAATTTCTACATTACCCAAAGTCAGAATCAACACATGACGCAGCTCCAAAAAATAAAATGACTCATATTGCACAACTCGCTCCAACATTACTATGCTAGGTCTGAGAGCCATAGTGCGAAAAATCAAGACTATCCCTGATACAGGCTTTCTATAACATGATACGGTATGTAAGGTGGTGTTATATACAATTCTAATACTTTCTGAAAGTAAACCAATTAAGTTTCTTTAATTAATTTCACATGTAAGTGCACAAGATTGAAGGAAATCTCCCTGATTTCCCTTGAGAACATGTGGATATTGGACACCTGCAGTGGAAACATACCAATGTGGCAACAATGCATGCCATATAGTTCAACAAAAGCTACACAAACAAGAAAAGGGCAATGGAAAGAGTCCCTGGAGAAATCAGCTGGCCATGATGAGCCGTCCCATGCCCATGTCACATTCACAGGGTCCGATTGGTATATACGGATGTATATCACAGGATCAGGTGTCATTGGGAATTTTGCGTATTATCCGTTAAAAGAAGTCACCGCCTGTTCTCCCCATGTGAGGACCCCGCCAATACATTCCCGAATTTTGGCTTTTTGGTCCAATATAACATAAAAAGACAGACACCTGATATTGAACTGAAGTTTAACATAAAGTTGGATGACTTTTATGGCTTCATGAAACATCAGGTAGAAGTCAAACACTCACTGTTGTGTTTCAGTAGGGATTTGGCACAATCCTGATATTTTTAATGTCCAAAAAAAGTACGAAAATTAATTACTTAAAAGAGCAAGTAAAATATATAAAATAAACTAAACAAATAAAATTACAATTAAAAGTAGTGTTAGACATCTCAGCCATAGTTTGGAAACATTCCAGTCTCTGGCTAGTATTAATGATATCTGGAGAGATAGACAAGACAACATTGTCCTACAATACAGTCACTGTTACCTGCAGGGATGACTGATGCCCACGTGTGCTCCTGCTATCCGCTTCATCCATGCAACCTGTAGCTTTTTCCAAACTTCTCCTCCTATAGGTAGAAAAATAAAGATGACATGAACATCTTGATGCTACAATCTTTCTTCAAACTAGTTAAGAACCGAGACAATAGTAAGGTCAAAGATCCGTGTCCCGTTGTTAGTGAAGGAACAACATCTGGATGCAAAAAGGATAAACCTCTGGCTCCTTCTAGACAGGTCGGTCTACTAAAAAACAAATATACCGCCAATAATGGTTGCCAGGAGCCCTGCATACAGAACGTTCAGTTTATTGTAGGGATTTGGTGTCACTCTTAGTTTTCCAGCTGTTTCATCTCCAGTCCCTTTTGTCCTCCTCCTGTAGATGTCACTTTCCAGGTACCACCACATACCCCTCCTAATTCACCTCTCAGCTGAGAGCTTCTATGGCTTCCTGAGAAGAGACTGCACTAGTTCAGGCTCTGGCTAAAAAAAATCATACGCCCCAACATCCCTTTGTCAACAAGGTTGCACAATTCACCCTGTTGTGAAATAATGATATAAAAAAAATTCCATAGAAGAGGAGTCAGGAGCGTAGATTTCAAGAATAAAAATCTGTCCAGGAAGTTTCTGGGATCTATTTGCACTTATGAAAACCATGTGTAGCAGAGCAGTGCCAGGGGACAAAGTGATTCTTCTGCCATCTGGCGGAGGTCCTCCGCACCCCACCTCTTTCTGTAGCTCCACTACCTCTGAGAGTCCCATTGATGAAGCGCAGGAAGTTACACGGTTAACCCAGTCTATTCCCGAGACTCCTGTTATGGTTCATACCAGGGTTATGTTGTTCGGTTCCTGCTTTGTCATATATCACTTTATTCAGGAACTCAGCTGTTTGTTTAACCTCTTCCAAGCCAAAGGCTTCATGATTGGATAAATACACAACAAACTGTCTGGAGAGTTTATTAAATAGTAAAAAATTGTGAATTGCTGTATAGTGCGAGGCCTTCACTTTATTAAAGGTCCAGTAACACATAGAAATCAGTCACACAAAAAAATATAATATTCTTCTCTGCGATGAACAGGGAGTAATATTCGTGTATTCTGCATTTATCTGATATGTATAAATAAAGCCAATATTGCTTATGGCCTTCTTGAATATACAGACTTATTCACACACTGCTTTTTTTGCTGCGTATTTTTAAGCACAAGCTCAAAAAAAGCCAGGAGTGAAGCAATCAAAACCGGGAGTGTCACACTCAGAGGAAAGGTCTAATAGAAACAAGTGCTCCACTGATATGTTTAATCACCCACTCCTGGTTTGTGATGAGCTTGTGCTTAAAAATACGCAGCAATAAAAGCAGTGTGTGAATGGGACCTTAAGAGGCAGGGGCGCAACTATAATAGGTGCAGGGGTTGCCATCACACCCGGGCACTGAAGCATAGGCGGCACCAAAAGTCCTTTTTGGTCCATATGAAAAGACCAATACTATTAAAGATTTACAATAATTGGGTGCCCGGTTGGTGCTTTTGCATTGGGGCCTATAAGCTACAAGTTTTACCAGTCCAAAGGCAGTGGCGTAACTTGAAGCTCATGGGCCCTGATGCGACAGCTCCAATGGGGCCCCCAATTATTGCAAATCTTTAATAGCAGTAGACTTTTTCTACAGACCAAAGGGACTTTTGGAGCCCCCAGGCTCCAAGGCCTGGGTACAATTGTGTGGTTTCCATGCGGTTTGGCGGCCACAGATGGTATTTCTCTAACACTGATTGTAATGTAATTGTAAAGGGAGATTTGGAACAACCTCTGTTGGAAGAATCAAGTATCCAACACAACCCAAACTTCAATCAGGAAGGTGGGATCTGAAAATGCTCATATTGGACAGATCCTAGTTTCTGGTTAGAGGGAGGGGTTAGGATAGTAGGGTGGAGGCAGGCAAGAGGAGAAGTTCAGTCTGCAGCAGGCCGGGAGGTGGCTCAGAGAGTCCAGATGCAGTACAGAGTTCCAGGCCCTAGGTTGCTAGACTTTCATGGTCTGGTAACAGAAACTGGAGGTTGCTGGATTTTATGCCCAGTACCCACATTTAAGTGGGACTTTCCGAGGTACAGTGTTACAGAGGATCTGGGACCTGCACTAAAGAGAGTGAGGACACCCACAGGATCTGCAACGCCTGAAACCTTAACAAGCACAAGTTAGCAGGTAGGTCACTATATCTCACTCAGCAGAGTGGACTACAGTTCTTCTCAGACTGGCTGACCAAGAGCCTGGTGGTGCTTGTAATTCTGGTCTTACTGTAACATCTTCAGTAAAAAGGTAAAGAGCAAAGACATTGTCTTGTGTGCCTCTTTTTCTACTGCATCATCACTCTCACTACCACCCTCATCATCCTTATCCCTTTGGAACCAGCCCTGGTTTGGAAGGATAAAACATCACATTGCCATTCCACCTATCTCCCAATGATTAACTGCAGTGCTGGCTACCTACTGGCCGAAAATCCTAACTGGCGTCACAAGCATTTATTATTTCTTTCTTGTTTTGTTTCTCCATTTTTCCTTTTCCCTTTTTAATGTGAGCAAGGGTCACCCCACTGGGTACAGGATCGATGAGTGAGATATGTGCTATTTCTTTTATTAATTTCATACCCAGACAGTACATTTATTATGAGAGTAAGAGAGGGGCTGAAGACCCCTTTAGGAAGACTAGTGGCGTAGCTAGAGTGCTAAGGGCTCCAGTGCACATTGGTCATATCTATCAGTCCCTGTGTTAATGTCCTCCATCCTGCAATAATTATCCCCAACCTGTATTAATGTCCCCCATTCTAGTCCCTTCCAGCAGTATTGTCCCCAGTCCTGTAATTATATCCCCCATCCTGGCCCCATCTTGTAATATTGTCCCCTGTTCTGGCACCACTTTTTAATAATGTCTTCTATCCTTCATGTAATAATGTCCCCAATCCTTAGCCCCTTCCAGTAATAATATTCCCTGTCCTTGTCCCTTTATGTGATAATGTTTCCTATTCTGGCCTCCTTTAGAGGTACCCTCACTCTTTAATAATGTCCCTCATCCTGGCCCAATATTTTCAATGGAATCTATCAACAAGTTTTTGCCATCTCATCTGAGAGCAGCATAATTTAGGAAAACAGACATTGATTCCAACGAAGTATCCCTGGGTGAAGTAGTTCTGATACAATCAGAGTACTTAGATATAACATGAAGCAGCACTAAGAAAGCCTACCCCATTCACACCAGGCTCTCTATGTCTATTATCTATTGACAGTGAGCTGCTTATCGCAGCATGGGGCATGGTCGGACTACGTCTCATGTGCTAGTGTAGCTGATCTAGTCCAAGCAATGCAAAATAATCAATGTAAGTAAACAACAGCATGCACCCCAATAAGTGACACATTGCTGAAATCTGTCTTTTAACCCCTACACAATGCTGTCCTGAGATTACATAGCAAAAATCTGCTGATAGATTCCCTTTAATAATATCTCAACTCCTAGACCGATCCTTCAATAATTACCCCAGTTGTGGTCCACTCCTATAAGGAGGTTACCCAGTACTTTTTGTTTACACTGTGCCTAAGAAGTAACATATAGCAATTTTGACTATGGCACAGGTCCCAAAGCCGCAGACTGCTCTCTGCCACTGCATTGCAGCATGGTGCAAATAAATAAGATTGCATTGTGACATAGAAAGTGTCGACAAGCAAGTTGCAAAATTGGTTCTGTCTTTTTGCAATTTGCATGTCGTGGTAGTGGTACCTTGCAGATTGCAATGTGACAGTATTCGCTTGCATTATGCTACAATACAGCAGTAGCATACAGTGATTTTTGGTTGTGCAACCTGTGTTAAGGCCAAAGTCGCCATGTAACCAGTAGTGTAACCACAACAGGTGCAGGGGTAGTAATCACACACAGACCCTGGAGCCTAGGGGGCCCCAAAAGTCTCTTTGGGCTATAGAAGAAGACTAATGCTATTAAAGATCTACTTATATAATCCGCAGTTGGGAATTCGGGCGTTGTCGCCGAATCCCAACATGCATTGCGGGACTGCGAGTGATGACGCGCAGCGTCATCACAAGCCGCAGACCCGCACTACTGTAAAAAAAAAAAAAAAAAGTTAATGCTCACCTCTCCCCGAGCCCCCGCCGTCTCCTGCCGTCTTCCTCCAAGCTTCCGGTGGCTGCCGCAGGCTCCGAGTGTCTGCAGAGCTGTTGTAGTGCAGTCAAGGACCTGTGGTGATGTCACAGTCACGTGACACCAGGTTACTCCATGGCAACCTGGTGTCACGTGACTGTGACATCACCACAGGTCCTGAACTGCACTACAACAGCTCTGCAGACACTGGGAGCCTGCGGCAGCCACCGGAACCTTGGAGGAAGACGGCAGGAGACGGCGGGGGCTCGGGGAGAGGTGAGCATTAACTTTTTTTTTTTTTTTTAACCCCTGCCTTCCTGTTTGGAGACCTTTTACTGTACTGAGCATGCTCAGTACAGTAAATGTCTCCTCCAGCCTCACAGCCTCCCCATCCTCACTGCCTCCTCCAGCCTCAGTCTCCTCCCGCCTCACAGCCTCCCCATCCTCACAGCCTCCTACAGCCTCCTCCAGCCTCACAGCCTCCCCATCCTCACAGCCTCCTACAGCCTCACACCCTCCTCCAGCCTCACAGCCTCCCCATCCTCACAGCCTCCTCCAGCCTCACAGCCTCCTCCAGCCTCACAGCCTCCTCCAGCCTCACAGCCTCCTCCAGCCTCACAGTCTCCTCCAGCCTCACAGTCTCCTCCAGCCTCACATCCTCCTCCAGCCTCACAGCCTCCTCCAGCCTCACAGCCTCTCCATCCTCACAGCCTCCTCCAGCCTCACAGCCTCCTCCAGCCTCACAGCCTCCTCCAGCCTCACAGCCTCCCCATCCTCACACCCTCCTCCAGCCTCACACCCTTCTCCAGCCTCACACCCTCCTCCAGCCTCACAGCCTCCCCATCCTCACACCCTCCTCCAGCCTCACAGCCTCCTCCAGCCTCACAGCCTCTTCCAGCCTCACAGCCTCCCCATCCTCACTGCCTCCTCCATCCTCACAGTCTCCTCCAGCCTCACAGCCTCCTCCAGCCTCACAGCCACCTCCAGCCTCACAGCCTCCCCATCCTCACAGCCTCCCTATCCTCACAGCCTCCTACAGCCTCACAGCCTCCCCATCCTCACAGCCTCCAGCCTCACAGCCTCCTCCAGCCTCACAGCCTCCTCCAGCCTCACAGCCTCCTCCAGCCTCACATCCTCCTCCAGCCTCACATTCTCCTCCAGCCTCCTTCAGCCTCACAGCCTCCTTCAGCCTCACAGCCTCCTCCAGCCTCACATCCTCCTCCAGCCTCACAACCTCCCCATCCTCACAGCCTCCTCCAGCCTCACAGCCTCCTCCAGCCTCACAGCCTCCTTCAGCCTCACAGCCTCCTCCAGCCTCACATCCTCCTCCAGCCTCACATCCTCCTCCAGTCTCACAACCTCCCCATCCTCACAGCCTCCTCCAGCCTCACAGCCTCCTCCAGCCTCACAGCCTCCTCCATCCTCACAGCCTCCCCAGCCTCACAGCCTCCTCCAGCCTCACAGCCTCCTCCAGCCTCACAGCCTCCCCATCCTCACTGCCTCCTCCAGCCTCACAGCCTCCTCCAGCCTCACAGCCTCCTCCATCCTCACAGCCTCCTCCAGCCTCACAGCCTCCTCCAGCCTCACTGCCTCCTCCAGCCTCACAGCCTCCTCCAGCCTCACAGCCTCCCCATCCTCACTGCCTCCTCCAGCCTCACAGTCTCCTCCAGCCTCACAGCCTCCCCATCCTCACAGCCTCCTCCAGCCTCACAGCCTCCTCCAGCCTCACAGCCTCCTCCAGCCTCACAGCCTCCCCATCCTCACAGCCTCCTCCAGCCTCACAGCCTCCTCTAGCCTCACAGTCTCCCCATCCTCACAGCCTCCTCCAGCCTCACAGCCTCCTCCAGCCTCACAGCCTCCCCATCCTCACAGCCTCCTCCAGCCTCACAGCCTCCTCCAGCCTCACAGCCTCCTCCAGCCTCACAGCCTCCCCATCCTCACAGCCTCCTCCAGCCTCACATCCTCCTCCATCCTCAGCCGCACTACCTGACACCGCTGCCATCCTGCCAACCGTCGGCCCCGCACCATCGCCACCGCCCTCGCACCCTCCGCGAGGTCCATGCTGCCCGGATGCCGCAGGAGCCTTCCGCCCCTCGCCACTCTCTCACCGCTGGGCTCTCAATGTCGCCATGCTGGTGGAGTAGCAGTTCACGGGCTGTGGCCGGGTGCCGGGAGCCAGGGACGTCGTCCTGTGGCCGGCAACAGCCAATGGGAGTGAGTGTACCGTGTCAGCCTGCAAAGCCTGACACGCCCCGCTCACTCCCATTGCCTGCCCCTGCAAGCGGATTGGGCGCTGTGTTGTACACACAGGACGCCCATCCCATTGCCCAGGACTTGGCGTCCTAGACCAATCGGATGACCGTCCTGTCTTTACCACACACCGCCCAATCCGCTCCTTCCGCTCAGGTCACATGTGTGACCTGAGGGCAAGAACTGATCCCTCTCTGCATCACCCAACCCGCCGCAGAGGACAATGCCGTGTGACTGGGGCTGCGATCAGCCCTAGCACGCAGCCACGTCCTGCCGCCGAGCGGTGATGTCACCCCTCCAGCCGCATCTCTCCTCACCCCTCCAGCCAGACCTCTCCTCACCCCTCCATCTGGACCTCTCCTCACCACTCCAGCCTCTGCTCTCCTCACCCCTCCAGCCTCTGCTCCCCTCACTCCTCCAGCCTCCCGCCACATCATACTCTGCTATCCACAGAGCCCCCTCTATACTCTGACACCCACAGAGCCGCCTGTATACTCTCCTACCCACACAGCCGCCTGTATACTCTGCTACCCACAGAGCCGCCTGTATACTTTTCTACCCAGAGAGCCGCCTGTATAATCTGCTACCCTCAGAGCAGTCTGTATACTCTGCTACCCACAGACCCGCCTGTATAGTCTGCTACCCACAGAGCCCCATATATACTCTGCTAGCCACTCACCCGCCTGTATACACACAATTCATTTCACCGCGCTCCCGATGCAATTGCATCGGGCCTTTTTACTAGTATACAATAATTGGGGCCTCCGTTGGAGCTTTTGCATCAGGGGCCCATGAGCTTCAAGTTAAGCCTCTGCATGTAGCCCTGGTCTTATGGAATAAGCTAAATTAGTGGAGACAATCAGATCTTCAATAGGAAATAACTATTAATAGTTATGAATTAATTCACTCATACAATTAAATAGATTTATAGAAATACGAATAAATGATATTTGCTTCTGTAGAAATTACCCAAACAAATATGATAGAAAAATATATTGTAAATCTTGTCAGATCAGGAAAAGCTTCATAGTTTGCACTTTACCCAAACACAAAATAATAAGGTTCAATGCTATTGTTATTATAACTGTGATTACTACTAAGTATAAAAAGGATCATCTGCAAATCACAGGAATGTCAATGACGTACTGAAGAGGAACGACAGCACAGGTACATCACACACAATTAATAACACTTTGTAAGAACAGTATATGGACCATGTAGAATGAATACTATAAGCAGAGAATATAGATATACCCATTAGAGGGCCTGGAGCACTGGTTTGGAGCTTGACATCAGGATGTCTTAGATTTTCATTATGAACATTATGTTTTCATTTCCATTCTTGCTGTATACGACGTGAAACATCTGAGAAATTCATCTGGGAGACACAACATAAATCTTCCAGAGGAAATATGTGATCATACATCCAAGAACATTGTAATGATTGTTTTTGAGTTTGTGCTATTAAATTCCATGTTATGCAGTCATGGCCAAAAGTGTTGGCACCATTGAAAATATTCCAGAAAATTAAGTATTTCTCCCAGAAAATGATTGCAATTACACATGCTTTGTCATACACACGTTTATTTATTTTGTGTCTACTGGAACAACACAAGAAAAAGAAAAATAAAAATACTGAAAAAAAGCAAATTGGACATATATTCACTGAAAACCCCCAAAATGGGCAGGACAAAATTGTTGACGTTTCCAAAATTGTGGATAAATAATTTTATTTAAAGCACGTGAGGCTCATTCAAACTCAACTGTTATAAGCAACAGGTGTGGGCAATATGAAAATCACACCTGAAATCAAATAAAAAGAGAAGTTGACTCTATCTTTGAATTGTGTTTCTGTGTGTGTCACACTAAGCATGGAGAACAGGAAGAGAAGAGTCTAAGGACTTGAGAACCAAAATTGTTGAAAAATATAAACAATTTCAAGGTTATAAGTCCATCTCGAGAAATTGATGTTATTTTGTCGGTGGTGCCTAACATAATCAAAAGTTTACAACCCATAGCACTGTAGCTATTCCCCCTGGACAAGGACATCAGAGAAAAATTGATGAAAGGATGTAACTCAAGATAGTCCAGATGGTGGATAAGAAGCTCCAATCAAGTTCCAAAGAAATTCAAGTTTCCCTACAGGCTTAGGATGCATCAGTGTCAGTGTGAACTATCTGTCGACATTTGAATTAAATTAAATGCAATGGCAGGAGACCCAGGAGGACCCCACTGCTGAGTTGACACAGAGACATGAAATAGCTGCAGTTTGCCAAAATGTATGTAAGCCAAACTCCCCTTTGGGAAAGCATCTTGTGGACATATAAGATAGAGCTTTTTGGTAAAGCACATCATTCTACTATTTGACGAAAAAGGAATGAGGCATACAAAGAAAAGAAAGCAACAACTTCAGTCAAAAATGATGAAAGTTCTAAGATGCTTTGAGGTTGTTGTGCTGATTCTGGCACTGTGTGCCTTGACTGTATGCTAGTGTGGTGCCCCACTGGTCGGGACGTCACGGAGGGGTACTGCACCCATACCAGAGTGTGTAGTATCCCTGTGACCAGGGGACTGGGATGTTAATAGGGGACCCTCACCACACGCATGCACACACCTTATGTCAGGGGACCAATAGGTTAATCTGTTGCTAGAGAACCGGTCCCAGTGACAGGAGCTTAGGTGAGCAGTTGAGAGCGGGAAAGTTAGTCTGAGAGACGTCAGTTAGAGAGGAACCCTGCGAGAAGCGCAGTGGAGGGCACTTCGCTTCAAGTTGCCCAGAGAAAGAAGTGGATCCTAGGGTGTTGAGGTGCACCCGAGTCCGTGCTTATGCGACTCCCGAACGAAACGATCCAGTTCAAAACTGGAGGACCGGCTCCGAGGCGGTGCCGACGTTTATCCACGAGCCACAGAAGCAGAGGGCACAGACTTCTTTAGAGGTTGTGGCTACACCCGGCATAATACCCCTAAGGCCCCGTATAGGGTCCGGAGGCCCGAAAAGTCAGGAGCCGTCAGGAAGGATCCATGGGGACCGGCGGTGGGCTCTGTGCGTGGGAGCGCAAGCAAGGAACAGTAGGAGAGCGCAGTAAGGACAGATGAGAAATTAAACAGGCACATCACAGAGGTTCCCAGTGAAATGTCCTAATCCTCTAGTGACTACCCAGACCAGCAGAACCCGTTGACTGTGTGTAAAGACTGTTTGCTGCCTGAGTCACCAGTAAAGCCTGGTTCAGAGACAAAGACTGTGTGGTGTGTTTATTAGCCTGCGCCGGAGGAACCATACACTTGTTCCCAGAGACTGTCAGCCTGCATCTCCGCCTGAGGAGCCGCCTCCCTGTGTGAGTTCTCTATTCATTCCATCACTGCCCCGGGGACCCCGCTCCACCTATGGGGAGCGTTACAAACTAGCTGCCTCACTATCATACCCGGAAGTGTGCAGCAGCGTCGGTATCATTACCGGATTCCGTGGGCGGTGTCACAAACTCTTTTATTTTTATTTTTAAAACCCCTTTTTAGCCACTGCCAGGGCCATGAACCGGGCATAGGCCGCCCCTGGCATTCCCCAGTAAATCAACGCCCAGAATCGGGTACCCCACGGCCCTGGGGTGGGTCAGTAGGCATCATAAAATCTGAGCATTACCAAAGTATTTTGGGTCACAATGTAGCGCAGTGTAGAGTGTAGAGAATGTTGGATTTGCGTCCTAGCTCATGGGTCTTTCAGCAGGAAAATTACCCCAAACATACTTCATGAAGTCTCCAGAAATGGCTGGAAGCAAAGCGCTGGAGAGTTCTGAAGTGGCAGCAATAATTCGCAATCTAAATCCCACTGAACACCTGTGGAGAGATCTTAAAATTTGTAAATGGGAGAAGATGCCTTCAAATTTGAGAGACCTGGAGCAGACTGCAAAAGAAGAGTGGTCCAAAATCCCAGCTGAGAGGCGTAAGAAGCCTGTTGCTGGTTATAGGAAGTGATTTATTGCAGTTATTTATTCCAAAGGGTGTGCAAACAAATATTGAGCTGAAGGTGCCGATGATTTTGTCCAGACCATTTTTGGAGGTTTGTGTGAAATTATCTTTAATTTACCTTCATTTTCTCCATTTTTGTGTGTTGTTCCAATTCACACAGAACAAATAAACATGTGTAATTGCAATAATTTTCTGGGAAAAATATACTTTTTTTTCTGGAACAATTTCAATGGGTGCCAACACTTTTGCCCATTACTATGAACCATTATAGTAACGAGACATTGGTACTATGAACACTTTATTAAAGCACCACACTTTTTATATCAGCACTGGAGAGGTTTATGGCAATTACTAATATACAAGTATTTTTACCATTTCTTCTCCTGCACATAGTGTCGCCGTTCTCTCAGATAGCAGAGCTCTGCTATTCTAAAATGGCTGCTGATGGAGGAGCATGTGACTAGACTGGTCCATCAAGCACGTACAATAGGAAAGCAGTTTCTCCATGTGAATTGTAGTATGGAGCAGTCTGGTCACATTGTCTGACACCAAACCGGAGGCCGGGACTTCACGGGACAGGCATAGCTTCTTCCTCCTGTCACTTAACCGCGCCTGCCGAAGTGGGGCCCGGTGGTGCAGATTCAAAGGAATATTGGCTGAACAGATTTAAAAGGTTGTTTTAATTCGTGACGCCACCTGTGAGTGTTCCGGTGATGTCCACCGGCGCTGCTTGGGCCTCTGGGGGATGGGATGCAGCAAGATGGAACGCTCCCCACAGGCTGAGCGGTAATCCCCGGAGCCAGGAGCTGCATAAGATGTTGTGGGGCAGCTGCAGTTACCTTCTACTTTGCGGAGATGGACAGTTCTGAAAAAGGCACGGACTCTGGAAGTCTCTGCAACGGGTACTTTACTGTAACCAGCAGGTGATACATGGCATACAGTTCTCGGGTAACGGACCGGGTGGACTCAGCAATGACCAGTGTTTCTCAGAGCTCCGCGGTGTTCCTCCATTCTAACTAGTTTGTGTTGCCGTTGTCGCCCTGAGGTGCCAGATCGGGTACAAGGAGGCTACTTCAATTTCCCTACCGGGGAATTCTGGCTGGATTTGTGGGGAGCCTTGGGTCCTTTTTGTGGGTACTCCACTGGCTAGACGAATCTGTGTGTGCGGCGGTGGTGGGGTGCTCCTGTAAAGCGGTCCCTCCACTCCTGGTTTGCATGGCAGTGATAAACGACTCCCAGCTTCGGAACCAGTAATCCGGTTGTAAATGGGCACGGGGATGTTTTGACCCGTGTACATTCGCCCAGGGTCCGGTTGTTGAGGCACCGGAGTAATGGCGCCCAACCGGGGGTGATGGCCAGCGGGCTGTATGGAACTGTGAAGGTCCCCTCTCCTACATTGCAGAGCTTGTTGTTTCTCTGCTCTCTTCTTCTCCTTTTTCTTTCCAAGACCTACTTCTCCACTACACACTATCTCTACACTCCACCCACCAGGACCTTATTGGCCCTCTATGCTGATGTGCATGTAGGGTATGGAGCTCTGAGTTTTAACTGTGTCACTGCTTAGTCAGAGAATATTGCTGCTGCTGTCTTGTCTGCAATACCCTCCTGTGACGCACTCGTTGTGGGGCGCCACACTATGCTCCTCCATCAGCAGCCATTTTAGAATAGCAGAGCTCTGCTATCTGAGAGGAAGGCAACACTATGTTCAGGTGAAGAATCTGTAATACTTATATATTAGTAAGTGCCATATAATCTTCTCCACAACAAATTTCCAATATAAAAATAAAGAGCCTCAAATACTATTATCTCATGACAGAGAAACTAATCAATGTTTTTTAAGAGGTTGTCCAACACTTAAGACTTGCTGTTCTTTCAGGATCCCTGCAGATCCTGTGCAGGCTGCTCCAAAGTTTCAGAAATGATACCTGCTCCATTGCCCGGACCGCTGCAGCCAATCACCGGTTGAAGCAATCCTGGTAACCTTTGAACAGAGCAGACATCACATCCTGGTGCTGTTTCCGTGTGAGTGCTAAAGGGTGATAATGTCTCTATTTATTCATTTAAAATGATTTATGCCTTGAAAAAAATTATTCAAGTGTTGTACAACCTTTTTATGAACTTGAAAGTTAATAGGGCAGATAATTTAGCTTTTTTGGAGTTAGTCAGTGACCATACTTCCCTATGAAACCTAATATTATTGCAGCATAAACATACGCCCACTAAAATGAACTGTAATTTGTAACATAAAAATAAACAGTCTTTACATGGATTTTGCTACCAAAGTAGAAGCCAAATATAAAACATGACAACCGAAAAACTCTTAAGTATTCCAACGTATTAAAATCCAGATTCCGGAGTCATAAAGCCTGTGTTTTAGTAGCAGGTAGCTGATGGACACACAGATACGCACACCCCTTCTTCCCATTCAGAGTACACCGAGTGCTCCAGATCTTAATATACATGTTTGACTTCCTCAAAGCTGGGAACGTATCCAAACTCCAACGCATGGACTGACTCCAGGACTATGGAGCTGAACTTCTAAGCTGAAAGAAATAGACCTTGGACTTGTGTTGCTATGTTACAACATTTTAAATTCTCCGTATTTTAACCCATAAACTGCCAGAGGGTACCTACCGGACAGAGGGACATCTTGGCAGTCAAGATGTTAAGAGCCCTTTGCTTCTTCTGTCGGAAGCTTTTGAGATGTGGCTTAGTCACATCAGTTATTTTTGCCATCTGTCAGTATTTGGCTGAGTGTCTGAATGATTCAGAACATTTAAAGCAGTTCTCGGTGCTGCTCTGTGTGGGTTTCCATGGAAAAAATCCATTAAAAACAAGGCAGAGAGTGAGTCAGAGCGGACTGGCAATAGAAAGGTTTCACATTAAAGAGGACATTTTTGTATATAGGCAGAATGTTTTCTCCCTCTCCTGTCGAAGACTAATATGCTGCATTGTGTTATTGTACTGGGTCTCTTTTCACACAGACTCAGATAATTCATGTACAAAATAATGTGAATGACAAGAAATATGATGGTGAAAATGCCTTGTATTCTATCTGAAAAATACCCACCGAGTTCAAAGTACAATTCATAAAATCTGGTAAGTAACTATCAAAGTTTATTCATTCATTCTTGTATGCCATAGCTATAGCCCTTATGATCAATCCATCTTAGAGGTTCATTTCATATATATTAACAACAGCAGCAAAAAAATGTGAGCATGTTTAGGTTATCCAAAAAAAGGTAACTGTGGGGTGATTTTTTTTTGCACAGAAATAGTCCAAAAGCTGAGTCTTGTATTGCAGTGTATCTCCATTACAATGTATAAGGAGAGAAACAATTTAAGGTACAATGGTTTTTTTTCAAATTTTAGACCACATTTATACAAGATAGGGACCACTATAGGGACATTAATACAAGGGGACAAGGATGGGCACATTTATAGAAGAGGATCAGCTTGGGGTACTTTACTACAAAATGAGGTACAGGATTGGAGTTATAACTAGTGATGATGAGCAAACTTGGTTTGATTCGCCAAATTGGGGTGTACTCGACGAATTCTTTATAGAATGTTCGTCGAACACCATCGAACCCTATTGGAATCAATGGCAGGCTACAGCAAACACATAGTAAACACTTTCAAAGGTGTCCGAAAGCTGCCAAACTACTCGGAATAGACAACAAACACCAGGAAAAGTGACAACAATCTACCCACAGTACAAATAGTCTCATGGCGTAGCATGGGTGCACGAGTGTCAACCTGCACACTCATCCAAAGCACTTTAAAAGAGAAAGTGGTTCACATTCACCTAAAATTTCAGAGGGGAAGGAAACTGACTTTGAATTGACAAATGGATGAGTTATAGGGGAAAAGTGGCAGTAGTTTTCTACATTAAGTAAAAAGAGGTGGAGGAGTAAAAGAAGGATGAGACACAGGTATAGGCATGTCACGCTCTGCTCAAATCATGTACCACCCAACAAGAGTCTTCACTTTTCCCAAAGGGTGAGCCCACAGTAAAATGGCACCAATTGTCCCAGACCAAAAATTGCTGAATGGCCCAGCCTGTCTGCATGGCACAGGGTTCTGGAACAGGACTTGGCCTAGCATATCAAGGTTGAAAATTGCTCAGCAACTATAAGATTTGTGGAGTATTACAGGAAAAACAAGAGAGGTAGATCAGTGACCTGTTTAGGCCTAGTAGGCCGGATAAACTCAAAGCTCCTGCAAGGGCTCCCATCAATGTTATGCCCTGCCACACACAGGTGGGACAAGTATAGGTTTCGTGGAATATTACTGAAAAAACTAGTTAGCTAGGTCAGTGACCTGTTTAGGCCTAGTAGGCCGGATAAACTCAAAGCTCATGCAAGCCCTCCCATCAATGTTATGTCCTTCCACACACAGGTGGGACAAGTATAGGTTTCATGGAATATTATAGAAAAAACTAGTTAGCTAGGTCAGTGACCTGTTTAGGCCTAGTAGGCCAGATAAACCCAAAGGTCATGCAAGTGCTCCCATCAATGTTATGCCCTGCCACATGCAGGTGGGACAACTATAAGTTTTGTGGAGAATTACCAGAAAAACTAGTTGGGTGGGTCAGTGACCTGCTTAGCCTTAGTCGGCCGGATAAATTCAAAGCTCATGCAAGGGCTCCCATCAATGTTATGCACTGCCACACACAGGTTGGACAAGTATAAGTTTCGTGGAATATTACCGAAAAAACTATTCAGGTAGGTCAGTAACCTGTTTAGGCCTACTAGGCCAGATTAACTCAAAGCTCATTCATATGCTCTCATCAATGTTATGCTCCGCCACACACAGGTGGGACAACTATAAGTTTTGTGGAGTATTACCGGAAAAACTAGTCAGGTGGGTCAGTGACCTGTTTAGCCTTAGTTGGAAGGATAAACTCAAACCTCATGCAAGCGCTCCCATCAATGTTATGCCCTGCCACACACAGGTGGGACAACTATAAGTTTCGTAGAGACCTGGTAGGTAGGTCAGTGACCTGTTTAGGCCTACTGGGCCGGATAAACTGAAAGCTCATAAAAGCGCTCCTGACCCATCCCAGGGCCATTGGGTACTCGGTTCCGGGCTTTGATTCACAGGGATGTCTTGGGGGCCTGTGCCCCATCCTGTGGCCCTGGTGGTCGCTAAACAGAGACAGTAAAAATAATAAAAATAAAAGTAGTTCATGACACCACCAGTTACCAGAGCTGCGGGTCAGACCTCTGGGGAGATGGTAGGGCAACCAGATGGTTACGCTCCCCGTAGGTGGAAAGGAATCCCCAGGGCAGTTGTAATAGTTTTTACACAGGGAGGCAGCTTACCACACGGCCTTGTCACTTGTCTCACAATGCAGCAGTGTACGGCTCTTCAGGTGAGGGAAATAAAGTACTTCACACCAGTCATTAACTCTGATCAAGTTTACTTGCAGGACTTCAGGCAAATTGACAGACGTTACACTCACTCGGATCTTTCTGGCCTGGGTAGTCACCATGGAACCGGGATGATTCACTCAGGACCCTCGATGGTGTGCCTGCCATTCCCTACTGTTCCCTCAATGCGCTCTCTTCTCCTTCCTACCATGTAGCGTCTCTGCACACAAAGCCTCGAGCCAGCTCCCACAGATCTTCAGTAGGGGACACCCCTTTAGTTCCCCCTGACTCTAGTTTGGTGTGCCTTTTCGAGGAATGCGCCGGGTCTTTGGCCGCGACATCCTGAAGAAGCTTGGGGACTCCGGTTTAATGGCTTGGGGTTGACCTACCGCACCGTCTACAGAGCCGGTCCTTTGCACAGGACCAGGCCCCTATAGTCGGCATTACCCAGCTCCAGATTCAGGCGCACCGCAATGCCTGGTGCCCCTAGGGTCTCCCTCTTGCCACGACCTTCCTGCATCATCCTACACCCATACACTTGTTCTACCCTTGCAACTCCTCCCACGGGACTGGGTCTTCCCTGCAGCGGGTGTGTATGAATGGGTGTTGTGAGGGTCCCTTGCTTACCATCCCAGTTCCCTTGGTCACAGGAATACTACTCACTCTTATTTGGGTGCAGTACCCCTCCATGGCGTCCCAACCAGTGAGTTGCCACATTCCCCCTTGGTTAAGCTCGCTCATCCGCAAGTGACCTGACACAGAGTTAAAATTTGCATTTTTATTACAACATTAACAACACCACTCATCATTCTTCTTCACTTGCGGGACGCACTTTACTTAAAAGTTACCGGGTCAACAGGACCAACAAAATCAAAAATCAAGAAAAGAGAAAAACACAAAGTACTGGCCAAAATGGGGCCAGGTTTCAGATAGAGTTCCGGTGGTTAATGTCTCTCACTTCCAGTAGTGTCCATCGCACCACCGGTCTGTATTAAGGGAACAGAACCGAGGCGCCATCAGGCCGTGGGGTGCTCAGGAACCGGATCGCTGTGACTGTCACTGGGGAGTCACGAGGGTCATTACCCGGTCCTCTGGCCTGGGCGTCAGTTGAAAAAGGGGATATGTACAGGGGAGGTTGTCGTGACGCCATCCGTGGTAGGTAAGTAGTCAGTGGGGACCACTGCTGCTGCAGAACCTCCGGGGATGATGGGTAGCAGCTGAGATGGGACAGCTCTCCTCGGGTAAAGCCAATCCCCGGGGCAGTGTAAATAGTTTATGTGTGGGATGCAGGGTGACGGGCACAAGAAATAGGCAGACTCACTGTTTTGTAGTTTTCTCAGTCCTTTACTGGAGCAGATGGTAAAAGCTGTCCACAGAGTCTTGAAAAAAAAAAGAGTTCAAAAGGCAGTCTCTCCGGTGACGAATCCTTTTTCCACCAGGGCTGGTGAATATTTACAAGGAGTCTCTACCACAACCAGTCCAGTGGTATATTATGGTCCATTTTTAAATAAAGTTCATGGAGGTTCAAAGAGTTCTTACAAGAAAGTCTCTTTAGGTACTGGGCTTACCGGTTTCAACGTTACACATATATAAACAAACATTTTCCCTATGGATGTCTCGGCTTAGGAGGCCTGGATTCATTCTTACCACCCCAAGGCACTTTCTTTCACTAACTTAATGTGCATGGGAGTTAATCCAGTTCCTCCACCCTTCTGTACACTATGTTTACCATGTTCTATTCACATTTTTTAACACTAAAACATATGTACAACTCTTTATTCGCATTTTTACACTTAATCTTTGTACCGTGCTGGTAGCTGACCCTGTGTACTGTACTACGTAGTGACCTTCTTACTACAAGTGTAACGGGTGTACTCAAGGGTATGCTATGTGCAGAAGGGTACCTTTCAGGTGTTTCTGGTTCTAGTGGAAATATGGATCTCTTAGCATGACTGGCAAGTTCACTGGGACCAGGAATCTGTTCTTCCTCTACGGGTTCTACTTCCAGTTCTTCCACTCTTGGAACTTCTTGCTGCACGGGTTAAGGTACAGGTTCAAGTACTACCACTTGAGGAAATGCGAGTATTGGGACTAAGACTGCTCCATGGTAATTTGTCTAGGTTTTTGGAAAATCTTCCAATACAGTATGGAACACATCTTCTTCTTTCTTGGGTTCAAATACGGGAACTGGAGTTTCAGGTTTCTTCATGGTTTCAGGACACAATTTTAAGTGATCTCTTGATACAGCTGATGTGGTTCTACCTTCATCTTTACTAATTAGGCACACTTTTGTACTGTCAAAGTTTGATGGGAGAACAGTGTATGGTGATGGTTCCCATTGATCATCTAATTTGTAGGTGCATCTTTTCCTTTTAAGCACTTGCTCACCATGTTGCAATGGAGTTGCTGGGGCATGTTGATTGTAGGTTTTCTTCTGTTTTTCTCGAGCTTGCTGGAGACTCTTCTCAACACATTCTTGAACTTGGTGATATTTTTGCTGGCGTAGGGTATCCCAACTGGCTTCTGGAACTTCTGCATCAGGTTTTAGAAATTCCTTGTCCAAATCAATTGGCAGCTTACTGGGTCTTGTTCTCATGAGATAAGCTGGGGTGCAATTGATAGAACTCACCGGGACATGGTTATACAAGTCTACCAGGTGTGGTAACTTCTCTGGCCATTGGTTCCTTTCTGATGTTGGTAAGGTCATCAAGAGGTCAATCATTATGTGGTTCATCTTTTCACATAAGCCATTTGTTTGAGGATGGTAAGGTGTTGTGCGGATCTTCTTGCATCCATACATGTTACAGAATTCTTGGAACACTTCTGCTTCAAATGCTGGAACTTGATCTGCTAAGAAATGTTCAGGGTAACCATGGGGTCTGCAAAAGTACGTCTGGAATGCCTTTGCTGCTGTTCTTGCCGTTAAGTCCTTCACTGGCACCACCACTTGGAAACGGGAAACGGGAATAGTGGTCCACTATGGTTAAGGCGTAGACATAGCCGGATCTGCGAACAGGAGAAATACATTCACCAAACAATAATGAGTAGTCCAACACTGATGAATGTTCGCAGGAAAGGGAAGTGACCCACCCTTCCCCTATGAGTAGTCCACACACAAGCTGTTTCACAGGTAAAAATCCCACAGAGTGGAGTCCTGGCTGGAGCCTGGATGGAGGTATGTTCACACACTCAGGTTTTAAATGCACACATCAGCTAGGGACTGTCTCGCTAGGGCAACCGTGACGAGGTGAGACAGCTTACGTATATTTTTTGCAAAAAACGTACAGACCAATAGCCCTGTTTTTGATACTTTTTTGATAGCACTTGCTACAAACTGGAAAAAATATTTATTATAAACAGAGAGCTTTTTGTGTGATTCCTGTGCGGATTTTTTGCACTGATTTTTTGCAGATTTTCTGGTGGTGGATGAATGCGGTTATTAATCGCTTTCATCAGTGTTGGACTACTCATTATTGTTTGGTGAATGTATTTCTCCTGTTCGCAGGAAAGGGAAGTGACCCACCCTTCCCCTATGAGTAGTCCACACACAAGCTGTTTCACAGGTAAAAAGCCCACAGAGTGGAGTCCTGGCTGGAGCCTGGATGGAGGTATGTTCACACACTCAGGTTTTAAATGCACACATCAGCTAGGGACTGTCTCGCTAGGGCAACCGTGACGAGGTGAGACAGCTTACGTATATTTTTTGCAAAAAACGTACAGACCAATAGCCCTGTTTTTGATACTTTTTTGATAGCACTTGCTACAAACTGGAAAAAATATTTATTATAAACAGAGAGCTTTTTGTGTGATTCCTGTGCGGATTTTTTGCACTGATTTTTTGCAGATTTTCTGGTGGTGGATGAATGCGGTTATTAATCGCATTCATCAGTGTTGGACTACTCATTATTATTTGGTGAATGTATTTCTCCTGTTCGCAGGAAAGGGAAGTGACCCACCCTTCCCCTATGAGTAGTCCACACACAAGCTGTTTCACAGGTAAAAAGCCCACAGAGTGGAGTCCTGGCTGGAGCCTTGATGGAGGTATGTTCACACACTCAGGTTTTAAATGCACACATCAGCTAGGGACTGTCTCGCTAGGGCAACCGTGACGAGGTGAGACAGCTTACGTATATTTTTTGCAAAAAACGTACAGACCAATAGCCCTGTTTTTGATACTTTTTTGATAGCACTTGCTACAAACTGGAAAAAAATATTTATTATAAACAGAGAGCTTTTTGTGTGATTCCTGTGCGGATTTTTTGCACTGATTTTTTGCTAATTCCAGGGGTTGCTTAGTGACTATGGCTGGAGTGGAGCTCTCTGACTTCCTTTATCCTTTCTTCTCAGGTTGCACGGGCCACATTTTGTACACCATTCTTCAATTGATATTCGCATGCCAACCCATTAGAATCTTTCTCTTAAGAGCACTTCCAACTTCTTCCATCCAAAATGCCCTGCATCATCAGGATAGGCTTCCAATACCATTTTGACATCTCTCTTGGGTACAATGATTTGTCAGACCAACTCATGAGTCTTGGGGTTGGTATATCTTCTGCACAACTTACTTTGATACAGGAACAGTTTATTTCTTTCCTTCCACAACTGCTGAGCTTCAACTGGAGCATTCTGACCAGGGCATGAACCCTCCTGTGTCAGCAATTCCTTGACTAGCTTCACAGCCAGGTCACTGTCCTGTGTTTCAGCCCATTCATGGTGTGGTAATGGGTTAAGTGTTGCCTTCTGATGTCTTTGGTACACACCTGTTCTGTACTGGGATGCTCTAGGGCGGTGAAAGGTCGGTAGCTCTATTTCTTCCAGCTCTTCCGATTCCTCTTCCACGTCCTTCAGGTGTGGCATCCGGGATAAGGCATTTGCATTCCCATTCTTGCGGTCTGCCCTGTACTTGATGTTGAAATTGTAATTTGACAGCCGGGGTATCCATCGCTGCTCCAGCGCACCTAGTTTTGCTGAGTCCAGGTGGGTAAGCGGGTTGTTATCAGTAAAGGTGGTGAATTTTGCAGATAATGTTTGAAACGCTCTGTCACAGCCCAGACTACGGCCAGTAGTTCTAACTTGAAGGAACTGTAATTCTCCGGGTTTCTTTCAGTAGGACGGAGCTTTCTACTTGCAAAGGTGAAGACGCTTTCTTTACCCTCTTGTGACAGTACTGCTCCCAATCCCACGTTGCTGGCATCCATGTACAGAATGAAGGGTTGATAGTAATCAGGGTATGCCAGGATTTCATCCCCTGTCAGGGCCCACTTCAACTTCTTGAAGGACTCTTCCTTTTCATCACTCCACTAAAAAGGAGGACTCCGGGTCAGAGACTTTTTAGACTGTCCTACCAGGATGTCTTGTAGGGGGCTGCCAGCTTTGTAAACCCCTTGATGAACCTTCTATACTAGCTGACCAGTCCCAGGAATTGCCTCACCTCTTTCATGCTGGTGGGTCTTGGCCAATCCCTTATCACGGTAACTTTCTCAGGATCCGGTGCTACACCTTCAGAGCTTACTACATGGCCGAGGTAATGTACCTTTGGTTTTAGCAGGTGACACTTGGATGGCTTTATTTTCATACCATAACCAGACAAGGCTTCAAACACTTCTGTCAAATGTTGCAGATGCTCTTCATAGGTCTTGGAGTAGACTATAATGTCATCCCGGTACAGGAGAACAGTTTCAAAGTTCTTGTGTCCTCAGCTATGCTCCATTAGTCTCTGGAATATACCGGGTGTGTTGCAGAGTCCAAACGGCATACTATTGAACTCGCAGAGGCCCATGGGCGTGGTGAATGCTGTCTTCTCATGGTTAGCCTCTGCCACAGGAACTTGCCAATACCCACTAGCCAGATCTAAGGTGGAAAAGTAGTTTGCAGATTTTAATGCAGTTAGTGATTCCTCAATTCTTGGTAATGGGTATGCATCCTTGTGTGTAATGCGGTTGAGCTGCCGGTAATCTACGCACATCCTCATGGTCCCATCCTTCTTTTTCACTAGCACTAAAGGAGCTGCCCAGGGGCTACAACTGTCTCTTATTACCCCTGCTTCCTTCATCTCTTTCAGCATGAAACTCATGTATTCCCTGATGAAGGAGCATAGCAGGCTCTGAAACGCGTCGGATGGATACAATAAACCTGAAGTAACTTGAAGCTATTGGCTCCGTCAACGGGTATATACTGTAATAGTTATCTAGCTTTTCTTTAAAGTCACTGAGGGTATTGGGCTCACCTGCGTATTGTGGCAGCCACGTCGCTCCCGGGGTGTACGGAATCAGGAACGGCGTGATCGGTGACATCCCCCGCGCTGCAGCACCACTGATTGCTGTGTCTGCTCCGGGGGCAATACCGTCCGCCCGCTGCACGGTCTCTCTTGACTGCAACATCTTTCTGCCTCCTTAGTTAATTCTGACCCTTACGGTCTTCTACTTCCATCGGGGTGTACAACTTTCGTTCCGTGGTTGGACAGGGTTTCTCGTTCCCACCGGATGTCATCAGAGCATAAGTTGGGCATCGTTTCACGCTCTTTGGAGGGTACCGCCCACAATGATACGCCCCTTCTGCTTCCCGCACACTCCGCGCGACAACAATGGCTTCAGTCCAAAGCACATATTTCACATAATTCACGGCACACAGTACCCGGTTTAACGGGCACGGGATCCTGTTCATGATGCCAGTAACTGAGGCGCCCCAGGCCGTGGGGTACTCAGAAACTGGATCCCTGCTACTGTCGCTGGGGAGTCACGGGGGTTGTGACCCAGTCCTGTGACCTGGGCGTCAGTTGAAAAAGGGGATTTGTACAGGGGAGGTTGTCATGACGCCACCCTTGGTATGTGGTCAGTGGGGACCACCGCTGCTGCAGAACCTCCGGGGATGATGGGTAGCAGCTGAGATGGGACGCTCTCCATGGGTAAAGCCAATCCCTGGGGCAGAGTAAATAGTCTCTGTGTGGGATGCTGGGCGATGAGCACAAGGAATAGGCAGACTCACTGTTTTGTAGTTTTCTCGGTCCTTTACTGGAGCAGATGGTAAAAGCTGTCCACAGAGTCTTGAGAGCAACTTGGGGTTATTCTCACCCGACCGGGTCTTTGGCTCACTTACTGCACTAATAATTTGGCTCCTGCTGTTGTGTAAGCTAGGCTGCCAGCCTTATCTCTTCCTGTGAGATACTGGTATGACAGGCAACTCAAGTTCTTTCCTCTACCTGCTCCCGGGTGTCAGTGTCTCTGAATGCTCTCTCCATTGCTGTGTCTGTGGGTACAGTGTGGCTGGGAATCTGGAACCCCCACTGTCCAGTATTGACTGCCGGGATGTGTGACCCTGCACAGTCTCAGACTCCGATGTCCTAGGATTCCTTTCCTCTGGGGAGAGCATGGATTTGCTCAGCCTCCCAAGTGTGTACCTCCTCCTCTCCTCAGACCCTAGCATTAGGCCTGGAACTCATCAGTAGACCCTGAGATGAGCTTAGCACTAGGGATAAGCGAGTACCGAAAAATTTGGACTCGCTATACTCACAACGAGTAGGTTCCGGTACTCGGTACTCGTTGCGAGTACATCGAGTTTGAATACTTTCGCAGTGTATCTGCCAGATTGCAAGGTCCTAGGTGTACTGCCAGGACCTTGCAATCTGACCAATCAGGTGGCCGCTAGCGATCACGTGGTTGTGACATGTCGCCATCTGATTGGTCAGATCGCTACCGGCCATCTGATTAACTGGAAGTCACAGGTCCTTGTCCAGTGATCGCATGTCTTCTGGGACGGTCCTGGTGCAGGCGTCGGACAGGTGAGTATGTAATTTTATTATTTTTAACAACTTTTATTCACTTTTAGGGTACTTTCGCTGTGTATCTATAGATACACTGCGAAAGTAATCGGACTACTCGCTACTCCCGAGTACTCATAAGATACTCGGAGAGTAGCAAGCACACGAATACCGCTTCTATTCGGTGCGTTCTGAATAGTAGCGAGTACACTCGCTCATCCCTACTTAGCACTGCTCCTTTACACTCAGGTCCTCTTCACTGTCCTCCCAGTAACTGAACTCACTTCCTCCTCCCCAGCCCAGAATATATAGGGAAGCTCACCCTGAACCCGGGCTTGGTCTCCCCCTTTCTGGACTGGAAGTGTTGGTGTTGTGTGTGTGTTGCCTGATGAGAATACCCTTTGTTGCTCTCTTGTGACACGACCACCGGGAGCATTGATGACACTGTGGCACTTTGACCCAGTGGTGCCACAGTATCAAAGAGTTCAAGGCTTAAAAGGTTCACAGTCCAAGGCTCAACAAAATAAGAGTCCACAGAATGTCCATCATCATAGCATTATATATATATATATCTATCTATCGTTAACGGAAACTATATACATGGGTTTATCACATTTTAATTCAATGATTTATAAACCCTTAGGGCATACCACCCCCACTAGGCCCCAAATGCCTCTCAAAGGTCACCCGATCGGTACGGTATGAGTCTCGGTCTGGATGTCCCATAGGCGGCCGTCACACGCATCAATTTCTTGAACGATATCGCTTAAGCGATCTGCTTTTTGATCACTTAACCTTCCTAGCGGTATTCCCGAGTGTAACTCGGGGTTAACTTTCACTGCTAGAAGCGGTAACCCCGAGTCACACTCGGGAATACCCGCGGCTCCTGCCGCTGCTCACTGTGAGGCCGCGGGGGGGGGGCTGTCAGAGCCCAGCACTGCTGCCCCTGCTACAGCCGCGGGAGAGTCCAGGGGGGGGAGCTGTCAGTGCCCCGCCGCCCCTGGCACAGCCGTGGGTGAGTTCCGGCGGGGGGGCTGTCAGTGCCCCGCCGCCCCTGCTACAGACAGCCGCAGGTGAGTTCCGGCAGGGGGGGGCTGTCAGTGCCCGCCACCCCTGGCACAGCCGCAGGTGAGTTCCAGCGGGGGGGGCTGTCAGTGCCCCGCCGCCCCTGGCACAGCCGCGGGTGAGTTCCGGCGGGGGGGCTGTCAGTGCCCCGCCGCCCCTGCTACAGACAGCCGCGGGTGAGTTCCGGCGGGGGGGGCTGTCAGTGCCCTGCCGCCCCTGGCACAGCCGCGGGTAAGTTCCGGCGGGGGGGGGGGCTGTCAGTGCCCCGCCGCCCCTGCTACAGCCGCGGGAGAGTCCAGGGGGGGAGCTGTCAGTGCCCCGCTGCCCCCGGCACAGCCGCGGGTGAGTTCCGGCGGGGGGGGCTGTCAGTGCCCCGCCGCCCCTGCTACAGACAGCCGCGGGTGAGTTCCGGCGGGGGGGCTGTCAGTGCCCTGCCGCCCCTGGCACAGCCGCGGGTGAGTTCCGGCGGGGGGGGCTATCAGTGCCCCGCCGCCCCTGCTACAGCCGCGGGAGAGTCCAGGGGGGGAGCTGTCAGTGCCCCGCTGCCCCCGGCACAGCCGCGGGTGAGTTCCGGCGGGGGGGGGCTGTCAGTGCCCCGCCGCCCCTGGCACAGACAGCCGCGGGTGAGTTCCGGCAGGGGGGGGCAGTCAGTGCCCCGCCGCCCCTGGCACAGCCGCGGGTGAGTTCCGGCGGGGGCTGTCAGTGCCCCGCCGCCCCTGGCACAGCCACGGGTGAGTTCCGGCAGGGGGGGGGCTGTCAGTGCCCCGCCGCCCCTGGCACAGACAGCCGCGGGTGAGTTCCGGCGGGGGGGCGAGGGCTGTCAGTGCCCCGCCGCCCCTGGCACAGCCGCGGGTGAGTTCCGGCGGGGGGGCGAGGGCTGTCAGTGCCCCGCCGCCCCTGGCACAGCCGCGGGTGAGTTCCGGCGGGGGCTGTCAGTGCCCCGCCGCCCCTGGCACAGACAGCCGCGGGTGAGTTCCGGCAGGGGGGGGTGGGCTCTGCTGTCAGAGCCCTGCTGCAGGTCTTACCTGCCCCTTGCCGCCGGCGCCATGACAGGGATATGACGCCGCCCCCTTCTCCTAGGGTTAGGGCTAGGGTTAGGGTTAGGGCTAGGGTTAGGGCTAGGGTTAGGGCTAGGGTTAGGGCCTGGACTGCAAACGAAAGGAGGGGCGGGAACACCCAAGGGAGCAGCATGCTTCCCTCAGTTACCCTCCTCTCCTCTGTCACGGGGGCCCCCTACTGATGGTTGAGGGGCCCCCTACCCAGTCGGGGCCCTGTTGCAGCTGAACCAGCTGAACCATGGGAGATCCCCCTCTGACGCTCGGGGTAAATGGCAGCGGAGTCTCTTTCCCTTCTCCTGGTGATCCACCGCTGTGATCGCCGGTGAGAGCCCCTTCGGATGCCTCCATATGACTTCCTGGTTCCGTCTCTGTGAGCCGCAGCGGCTCATTGGAGGCGGAACTGGGTGGGAAAAAAAAAAGTATAAAATTTCGGCCCATAAAAGAAATTTTTTATGAAAAAAAATGGTACCGCATTTAGGCTGCTTTCACATCAGCGTTTTTTTTAAATCGCGGCAGATGCGGTGAAAAAAACGAATCTGCCGCGATTACCGCATAACCGCGACACCTGCGGCACAGTTGCGGCAAGCCCCATAGAATGTCTATGGGGGCTTGCGGCAGATGCGGCAAGTGCGGTATCGGCACTTGCGGCAGGTGCGGCCGCAAAAAAACCGCGGCTGACCGCGTTTTTTTTCGCGGCCGCAATTGCCGCAAGTGCTGAAACCGCACTTGCCGCACCTGCCGCACCCTTACCGCAAGCCCCATAGACATTGCATGGGGCTTGCCGCAACTGTGCCGCAGGTGTCACGGTTATGCGGTAATCGTGGCAGATTCGTTTTTTTCACCGCATCTGCCGCGATTTAAAAAAAACGCTAGTGTGAAAGTACCCTTAGTACAAAATTCCTGACATAATCATACCGCCAGGTATAAGATTATTGATTATTGAATAAAATTATATTATTTATTTAATTATAATTCATGATTTTATGTTTCAAACTTTATCACATCTGAGAGGTCTACTAGAGTCTTCTTTGATCAGGTAATTACTAAGAATTGCAGGCCGACAGTACATAACACCAAATTTCCATGCAAAAAAATGGTACCGCTTTTAGCACAAAATTCCTGACATAATCATACCGACAGGGAGGTTAAGCGATATCGTTTGTGCGTCGCTGCGTGTAATTAAGCGATTTTACAATGTTAAATCGCTTGATTGTTTGATCGCAGATTTGTGAGCCGGAGCTCAAATCAAGCGATAATCGCTTGATCAATCTGCATCATCGTGGTGTGTGACACCACGATGATCCATCTCCCAGCGGCAGAGTCTATGCTGGGAGATGGTATCTATGGTAAACGTCGGGTTACTAAGCGCCGCACGGCGCCTAGTAACCCGATGTGCACCATGGTTACTAGCAATCTCGCTAGTCCACATCGCTGGTGAGTCTGTCTGTGTGACAGCTCACCAACGATGTGAATGATATTGTTAGCGATCGCGCGTGCATGTGATCGCTAACAATATCGCTCACAGGATTGAAGCGTGTGACAGCCGCCTTAGGGAGATATGCCTCCACATCCTAGCAGCTCACGAAGACCTCCTCTTCGAGCCCAGACTCCCGGATAAACCCCCACCCGTTGTCTAGGTTAAAGGCTACCACGGTACCTGTTCGCTGCTCTCCTGGGGACATCGGTAGTACATCCCTGGCTCGAGCTTTAGCCAGGTGGTTCTCCTGCTCCTGAGCCTACCAGCACTCTCAGAAGTGTTGCCACTCAGCCTGGTTAGCCTGAAAGGGCTCGTACACAAAGTCATGTTGCTCTGGGGCCGGAGCCAGAGCACTGTCCCGTGCACCGGTCATGGCAGTGGCACTGACCCATCCAACCGGTCGATGCCCCTGGTGTTCCCTCCACGAGGCATGGGGCCCCAATGTCCCAACTTCCTCCGAGATGTCGGCCTCATCCCCCTCGGGCTTGTCCTCCATGGGATCCTTATGGCTTGTCAGCAAATCTGTCTCAGACTCTACCACCACGTCAGGTATCCCCTCTGGGACCTCCATGGCATCTCCTTCGTGCATGTTGGGCATCTCTTGGTCCTTGAGCTTGGCCTCAGTCATCTCCCATTCAGTAGGGGCTGGCTGGTCACTTAGTTGGTCATCTCCGAGAACCTCAGGCTCACCCTGGGGCTGGTCTCTTGCCCTCAACTCCTGGACAGGAGTCTCTGCTAGCCCCAGGTCATTGGGCTCTCGCTGTGTAGCACGCTGGGCCAGGGCATGGCGGTGTGTGCTCTCCAGAGCCTGAAGGCCTAGCTCAGTGACTCATTCAGCCAGGTTCTCAGATTTCCGCGTTCTGCCTCCAAAAATTCCGCCTCACTGCCTCCGGCCGGGAGCAAGGCTTCACCCTCCTCCGCGGTTTCAGTGCTGCTGACTTCCTCCATCTGATTGGTTGCTCACCCTTCGACCACACCTGTCTCCTTGCTGTCGTTCACGCTCTTTTTGGCCTCGTCCTTCCTCCCGCCACTTATAGTGAGTACCCCAGACTGTGGGATACTCAGGAACCGGATCACTGCTGCTGTCACTCTGGAGTCACGGAGGTTGTGACCTGATCCTGTGGCCTGGGCGGCAGTTGAAAAAGGGGATATGTACAGGGGAGGTTGTTGTGACGCCACCCGTAGTATGTGATCAGGGTGACCACTGCTGCCGTATTCCTGCCGGAGACGGTGATGAGGGGCATCGTTGATGGTAAGCCCTCCACGGGTAGGGCTGGGTATCCCCGGGGCAGGTGTAGTGTGAGGGCTGCGTACTCTGAATGCTGCACCGACTCTTCTCCTGCAGCTTCTCCAGCCAGCACACAGGGACAGCAGGGATGCGACTCCGCAGGTGGAGATCTCTGCAGCGGCGTGGTAAAGGAACAGGCTCAGACACTTTTGAGCTTACCAGGTACTTTACTTTTCAAGTTCTTAGCAGACAGGTTACATGTTACAGGTCACAGTTCTCAGTTTTAGTCTTACACCTATACGGGGACCCGGGTTCTACTGCAGCTCAGACGGGTCCTCTGTGGTGCTTCCCTCAAAGTACCTTTCAGGCCCTGCTTCTCTTTCTCTCTGTCCTTGCTCATGGGTTCAGTCTGGTCGTCATGGGCTCTTTAGCGATGCTTCCCACTGCTTTAGGGTCACTAGCCCTAGTACGATGGCTGTGTTCCTACTTCGTGGCGGTAGGTAGGTTACGGGCATAGAGTCCCTGCACCACGCCGGTGTGTCTTGTGATTAGGGTCTTAGAGTCTCCCTGGTCAACTCTACAGAACCGGCTCTCTGGCTTTTCTGGCCTAGCCCTCCAGTGACCCAGGTGTGATTTGGGTTCACCAGGCTCCCTCTGCCTTTTCAGATGTCAGCCCTGGGTCCTCTTACCAGCTATATTAGTGATGGCTGGCGGGCCCATTGTTCTCTCACTACTCTGTGGTGTTTAACTGTAGAATGTGTCTGCTTGCAGTGCTTCTTTCCTCGCCTCTGTCTCTAGAGCGAGCTTTCTCCCTTGGGAAACTGCCTCCAAGGTTCTGCATCCTCCAGGGAACCTCTCCTCCTGGGAATACACTCCTCCAACTTAGTGTTCCAGTGTTCTTAGTACTGTTCCTCCACCTCTTTGCCCGGGTTCTACCTCTCTTTCCACCCACACTTCTCTAAACTCCCACCACCCCTTGCCTGACAGAGTTCTGGGCATAGGGTCGGTGTGTGTTGGTGTGTGGATGTTTAAGTCAACCGTTTTCCTCGACTGGCTGCAGTTCACCCTGTGGCCGCCCTTGTTGCAGGGGCGCCACAATAGTCTCTGGCAGGGGCAATCCAGTCTCATGCCCGCTCCTTTGGTTTTTCCAGGGCAACTGGGGCAGGTCTGGTTTTTGCACCTCTTGCAAGGCCCTTCCATGACAGGGGGCCAAGGCACATCCTCGGGCCTGCACATGGCGTTAAGCCTTTGACTCCACTATTTTGGAGTCCATCAATAGAGCTCAGTACCAGTTCAAGACGCACAGTACCCGTCGGTAACAGGCACGGGCCTCCCCTGGGCCGTGGGGTACTCAGTTCCAGGCACTGATTCAAATGGGATGTCACGGGGCCCTGTGCCTGGTCCCGTGGCCCTGGTGGTCACTCAAAATAGTCAGTAAAAATAATAAAAATAAAAGTAGTTTGTGACGCCACCTATGGTTCTGATATGGTTACCAGAGCTGCGGGTCAGACCTCCAGGGTGATGGTAGGGCAGCCAGATGGTTACACACCCCATAGGGGGGAGCAGGATCCCCCAAGGAAGTGGGAGTGGCAGACTCTTCTTGACCAGCTCTCGAACAGAACGGTTACCGGTTTGGACGGGTGTGGTTCTCCAAGAAGATGACCAGCATGAGACTCCATGACCTTATGCAACAGGTGGAAGCCGAGGCCAGAGCAGCCATAGGCCATCCGGGTCCTGCCTTAACCATCGACGGCAGCCCCGACTTCTGGCAGGAGGCTCTGCAAGACCTCAGGGTGCGGCTCCTGGAAACAGTTGAGTGGACGATCCGCAGCTGGAGCGCGAGCCTGGGCAGCAGACTACATCGAGCGATGCAGCAGAGCCGTGCGGGTACAACCACTCCAGGACCGGACGACATCTCCAGTTTCACCACCGCCTCACCAATGCCTACCACCTGCCCTGCATCCTCACCGGAGCCAATAGACTGTGTTGTCCCCATGGGGACCTCCATCCACCTCATTCAAGTGCTTGAGACCACTGCCGAAACGGTTCCAGAGCTGGAGCTTACAACCAGCTCCCCCGAAGAAGCCGATACTTACCTGGTTCCCTCCGAGGAACCCTCCAACAGTCTCACCACCTCTTTAAAGACTGTTGCTTGTTTCTTCCCTGAATTGGAGGCCTCCTCTGAAACTACTGAGGCCTACCTGTTCACCGGGATAGAGACACCACTGCCAGAGGTAACAGATGCAGAGGCAGGCAGCCTGGAAGCCCTGCAGGACGACCCTGTGGAAAGATCCGCAGCACCATCGCCCCGTTGTCCGGAAGATCCCGTTCCAGCATCTCCAACCACCGAGCAGCCCGATGTGATCGTTGAGGGAGAGGAGGATGATGACGACGATGAGACCCGCAGCCTCGCTGAGGATCTTTACACCGGTTTTGCCTGGGGAGATATCGAGGAACCTCCGGCCGAGCAACCAGCTCGGGTACACTGGTCGGGCGCGGTCGCAGCGCCTTCCCCTGTTCCGTTTAACCGGGTGCCTATCCAGACTTCCCGCCAAGCCCAAGCTTCTCAACAGCCCACACGTCACAGCAGCTACATCCATACACCATGCCGTACCGACGAAGATATACGTCAGCTTCGCCGAGAGGAGTGGTGAGCCCGTGAACGCGCCAACATGGAGGCCCGTGCCGCAGCTCGTCGCCAACCCCCGTTACCTGCTGAGTTCCGCAAGGAAGGTAGGGTTACCACCTTCAATTTATCTACCAGGTGGGGGTTCGCGAGGGAGGAGGGTGTATGTGGAGAGGTGTTTGTGGGGCGCCGGGAAGTGGAGTCACATTTGCCTAGAGGACATCCCAATCGTGACTTGTATAGGGGAGATATAATCACCTATGAGCGACACGCTTGCCATGATGGGTGGTTTGCCATACGAGTGCGTCACAGTCCCCTGCATAAGTGTCTTATTTGCTTGAACTTCATCAGTGACTCTGTTCATCACTGACACCGCGACTTGGCAGCTACAGCCTGAACTCATATTAAGGACAGCCAACCGTCCGGCGGGTCCACAAAGTGTTAACCTGTTTTTCTTTTACTTGCAATAGCTTAAGTAAAATGAATACCTGTTATTAATAAAAGTGTACTTTTATTGCCGGTTATACAATACAAAATCTCTCTATAATGTTGGGTAGCGCGACACTTGGGGACAAGTGTATTTCACCAAGGGGGAGTGTAGCGCCCCGCACCGAGTGCGTCACAGGAGGGTATTGCAACCAAAACAGCAGCAGCAATATTCTCTGACTAAGCAATGACACGGTTAACTCAGAGATCCATACCCTACATACATTATCAGCTTAGAGGGCCAATCAGGTCCTGTTGGGCGGAGTGTAGAGGTAGTGTGTAGTGGAGAACTGAGTGCAGTTAAGGAGTCTGAAAAAGAGGATCCTACGAGCAACGTAGGAGAAGGAGCTAAACCAACGAGCTCTGCAACCTAGGAGAGGGGGCCTGCACAGTCCCGTGCAGCCCCCTGGCCATCACCCCAGTTGAGCGTCATTACTCCGGTGCCTTAACAACCGATCTACGGGCATCTACATGCGGGTCCAAAAACATCCCGTGCCCATCTACAGCCGGTTTGCTGGTACCGAAGCTAGGAGTCGTTTACCACTTCTATGCGAACCAGAGGAGTGGAGGGACTGCTTTACAGGAGCACCCCACCCACCGCCACACACAGTCGTCTAGCCAGCGGTGTACCCACCAAAAGGACCCAAGGCTCCCCAAAGCACCCAGAACGTATACCCTGGGTAGGGCATTGAAGCAGCCTCCTTGTACCCGATCTGGCATTCCTGGGCGACAACGGCAACACAAGTAGTTAGAATGGAGGAGCACCGCGGATCTCTGAGAAACACTGGTCATTGCTGAGTCCACTCGGTCCACTACCCGTCACTGTATGCCATGTACTGCTTGCTGGTTACAGTAAACTACCCGTTACAGAGACTTCAAGTGTCCGTGCTTTCTTATGAACTGTCTGTCTCCGCGCACTAAGGTAACCGCAGCTGCCTCAGAACATCTTGTGCAGCTCCTGGCTCCAGGGATCATCGCTCAGCCTGTGGGGAGCGTTCCATCTTGCTGCATTCCATCCCCCGGAGGCCCCGCAGCGCCGGTACAGTTACCAGAACTCTCATAGGTGGCGTAACGAAACAATTTAACCCCTAAACTGTTCACCCAACGACGTCTTCATTTGAATCTGGACCACCGGGCCCCACTACCGGCAGGCGCGGTCCATCCGTGACAAGGAAGAGGAAGAAAACGCGTGTCCCCCGGAGTCCCGGCCACGGTGAGTCATTAACACTTCACCCCGACCAATATCACAAGTTAGCACTATAGGAACACAAAAATTATTATTATTATTATTATTATTATTTATATAGCGCCATTAGGTTCCGTGGCGCTTTACATGAGGATTAGGAGTAATAATTGAATCTGAACTTAGTCCCGATGTAAGTAACGAGGTGGGGAGACCAGATGATCAGGGAGGTCATGAACAAGCAACTACCTCCGTAGAAGGGTCGGTTGTTAATATCCCTTTGGTAGTGGGTCAACCAACGGCTAAGGAAAATAAAGACCCCCCTGTCCAGTTAAGGAAAAGGAGGGTAAGACCCCAATGTTAGAGGAATCAGAAAACATTCTTAAAGATCAAAATCAACCAGACTCTGAAACTGAGGTACAGGTGCAAATGACATCAATGACAATAACAAACCCTATAGGTTAGAACCGAGTGGATAATACATTAGCGAATCCTCAACCGATTCCACCACCACCAATAAGCATTGTATCTGTAGTAGATCTAACTCAACCAATAATAGAGGAAATTAATAATGCCAAGAAATCAAATATATCAATATCTGTTGGGCCACGAAAAGAAATAGCTGTAACAAGCTTAAAAGACTCAAAAATAACAGTTTTTTTCGGGTGTCTCCAGGACACCACCCAAAAAGAAAAAGACAAAACGTGGGTGTAAAGGTAGAGGATGGAAACAACGCAAACAAAGAGAGGGAGGACTTACAAACTCCAAAAAAGACAAAAGCAACCCCCCAATAGAACCTGTAAGTGAGGACTTTAACATTGAGGAACGAGGCATTTTTAATCTTTCCAGATATAAATTAAATAAAGGAGAAATTTCCCTCTTGAAAAAGGGATTTACATTCTGCCCCAACTCACAACTAAATAATTTTGAGTTGTATGTGGATTTGAATGAATTCATTAGGAAAATTACTATTAAGAGACACTTCATTATTGAGGATAGAAGTAGAGCGACTCCCTCCTGTTCCCAGGGGAAGATTGAGACTACTAATTCCCAACTGTTGTCTTCCTTTAAACACGTAACAGTGAAAGGAGGGTCAGAAAAGTTTTACCCAAAACACCATAAGGTGACCCATGTGGAAACCTTCCAACAGGTTATCCTTAAGGAGTTACGCATAAAAAAATGCATAATTTGACAGTTGAAGAAAGAGAAGCCTTAATTATCCTTAAAGAAAACACTAATATTGTTATAAAAAGTGCCGACAAGGGGGGAGGGATTGTAATTATGGATAGGGATTGGTATATAGAGGAGGGTCTCAGAATACTGGAAGATCAGGATTACTATTGTAAATTGGACTCTGACCCATCAATCTCAATATTTTTGAGTTATAATGGGTTGATCAAAAAGGCTTGGGATACGGGTATCTTAAACAAAAACGAAAGAAGATTCCTGGATTTCCCGAGGTACAAGGTGCCACATTTTTATTTTCTCCCTAAACTGCACAAAAATACAAGAAATCTCCCTGGTCGTCCTATCATATCCGGTATAAATTCTATCACTGCTAATCTTTCCCATTGCATAGATCTTTTCCTTCAGATGTTTGTGATTACCGTATATACTCGTGTATAAGCCGAGTTTTTCAGCCCAAAATTTGGGCTGAAAAGTCTACCCCTCGGCTTATACACGGGTCATATACGGTACATGTAGGTGGGGGCTGTGTCCCGGGGCTGTGGAGGCTGCAGGAGGCGGGGGGAGGCTGCTGTATGAGCGGCCCCGTCACGTGGGGCCGCTCATTAAATATGCACTGCTTCCCCCTGTCAATCAGCGCAGGGGGAAGCAGTGCATATAGCCCCCAAATGCTGGCACTGTCCCCCCTTGTAAGGCCCCCCCCCCCCAGGGCGCTTATATTACCATTCCGGTCTTCTGATCCGCGCCGCTCCTCGGTGCTCCTCGCTGCTCCGTCCGTCCGTCCTCCTACATCCGGGATCTCCGGCCGTCGCAGGCATATGACGTCATCGCGCGACGGCTGGGGATCCCGGATGTAGGAGGACGGACGGAGCAGCGAGGAGCACCGAGGAGCGGCACGGATCAGAAGACCGGAATGGTAAGAGAAGCGGGGGGGGGGCCCTTGCCAGCGAGTGCCAGCATTTGGGGGCTGCGGATACCCCCTGGGGGCTGCTGGGTACCCCAGGGGGCTGATGGGTACCCCCAGGGGGCTGATGGGGACCCCCAGGGGGCTGCTGTATAAACCCCCTGGGGGCTGCTGGGTACCCCCAGGGGGCTGCTGTATAAACCCCCTGGGGGCTGCTGGGTACCCCCAGGGGGCTGCTGTATAAACCCCCTGGGGGCTGTTGGGTACCCCCAGGGGGCTGCTGTATAAACCCCCTGGGGGCTGCTGGGTACCCCAGGGGGCTGCTGGGTACCCCCTGGGGGCTGCTATATGTACCCCTGGGGGCCTGCTGTATACCACTAGGGCTGCTGTATACTACCACTGGGGCTGCAATACCACTGGGGCTGCTGTATATAGGGGCTGCTGTATACACCACTGGGGCTGCAATACCACTGGGGCTGCTGTATATAGGGGCTGCAATACCACTGGGGCTGCTGTATATAGGGGCTGCTGTATACACCACTGGGGCTGCTGTATATAGGGGCTGCAATACCACTGGGGCTGCAATACCACTGGGGCTGCTGTATATAGGGGCTGCTGTATACACCACTGGGGCTGCTGTATATAGGGGCTGCAATACCACTGGGGCTGCTGTATACACCACTGGGGCTGCTGTATATAGGGGCTGCAATACCACTGGGGGCTGCTGTATATACCACTGGGAGCTGCTGCATATACCACTGTGGCTGCTGTATATACCACTGGGAGCTGCTGTATATACCACTGGGGGCTGCTGTATATCATACTGCTGGGGCCTGTATACCACTGCTGGGGGCTGTAAACCTGTGCTGGGGTCCACCCTCGGCTTATACGCGAGTCAATAGATTTTCCCAGGTTTTGGGGGCAAAAGTAGGGGGGTCGGCTTATACACGGGTCGGCTTATACACGAGTATATACGGTAGTTTATGGTCATATCTAAAAGATTCTTCGGAATTGATTACATTATTAAGGAAATTACCACCCCTGGATGGGTGTATTCTAATTACCCTTGATTTGGCCTCACTTTATAGCAATATTAAACATGATTTGGGATAACAAGTGGTTTAATATTATTTGAGATCTGATTCCTCCATGCCAGAAGAACAAGTTATGTTCATTCTTTCGGCAATTGAATTAATTTTAATCAATAATGTTTTCTCCTTTGTTTTATAGACAAACAAAGGGCTGTGCGAAGGGGACGAGGTTCGTGCTCAGTTATGCCAATCTTTTCATGGGCCAATTCGAATCCGTCTTCATCATGCAGTCCCACTTAGGAAATAGCTATATCAAATTTTATCGCCGCTTTATCAACGATCTTTTTATGATCTGGAATGGACCAGAGTTGGAGGCTCATCTGTTCGTGGATGAACTTAACAACAATCCCTGGGGTCTACAATTTTCAGCAACCATGTCAAATAGGTCTATACAGTTTTTAGACCTGCATATTAAATTTGACGAACAGAGGATGGTGTCCACTTCTACAAACTTTAAATTAGTAGATGCAAACAGTTATTTGAGATTCGATAGTGGACACCTCCCTAGTTGGATCAGAAATATACCCTATGGGCAATATTGGAAGATACGAAAATATTGTTCCTCTGACCAGGATTTTAACAAGGAATCAAGAATCCTTAAACAGAGGGTTTCTTCAGAAGGCGTACCCTAGAAGTTTAATTATGGATACATACAAAAGAACGCAACGCATAAATCAGGACGCATGTCTAACTAGGAACTCTTCTAAACAAACACAAACCAGAAATGAAATGAGAGAGATTAAATTAATAACCACGTATAACCAGTCACGGGTGGGGATTCAGAAAATGATCAAAAAACATTGGTTTATTTTGAAAGCTGACCCCATCCTGACAAAATATTTATCAGAGAAATCAAGATTCGTTTGGGAATTTTTTATATTCCGGCTCCATCTCTAAAGTAATACTGATATAAAAGCTAGTAAGAAAAATAAAGTAGAACTTCCGCTTGAGAATTCTGGCTGTTTTGCTTGCAATTCTCCAAAGTGTTTATGTTGTAAAATGGTTGCAAGTGGCACTACTATGTTCCAATCATCAACAACTGGAGAATCTTTTAAAATTAGGTACCGTTTGGATTGTCAGCCCACACACGCAATACACTTACTGCAATGCCCGTGTGGTTTGCAGTACGTAGGTCGGACCATCCAGACGGTACATGCCAGGATGAGTAAACATCGCCAGAATGTAAGAAACGGGTTCCTACAGCATAGTATTTCTAAACACTACTGTCTGACCAATCAGAAGCACCCAGCAAATTTGCATTTATGTATTGTTGATCAGGTCCCAGCCAGTGTGCAAAATCGCTTTAACGTCCTGATAAGAAAAGAAAGTTATTGGATTTACAAACTGGGCACACCGAACCCTGAGGGCCTGAACCTAACGATTGAGAACACAGCGAAGTAATAATATAATAAAATAATATAATAATAATATATGATTGGTATCCATGGGGTTAAATATTGATATAGTATTGAAATAATGGCCAGAATAATAACAATGATGATTTTTTTCCTGTATTAATAATTATTTTTTCCTGAAATTAATTGTTCCTCTTACACTAATTTTGGATAGAATTGGAGTAGTATGTACATGAGAGATTTTTAACATTTTATTATATATCTTATATTATTTTTAGGGAATCGTCTGAAGAAGTAATATTTTAATATTAATATTAATTTTTAATGTAATTATATCAACTTGAAAGAATGTGATAATGTTGATATGTGGAAGTATAATGTGTTATTTATAAATTTGGTATGGTTTTTATAATATAATATTTGAAATGAATGATTGTGTGTAAAGTCCACAGCTAAATCCTCAGAATTGTATTATGCCTAAAAAGGGTTAAAAGGAACTGTGATTATAATGTTATGTTGATTGGTCACTTCCCCTTTTATAATGCACTCCCCCATTACAATTAGTAAACCCCACCTGAGGAAAACGACAATCCGCCGTTGAAACACGTCGTGGTCTGCTTAATAAATGTCAAGTATATAAAGTGCCCCCTACACTGTCCTTGTGTCCAGCGCTCTAAAGCCATGGTATTGTTATAATTACAATTGTTTCCTCCCGGGAGTCCGTGGTAGGAGCCGCAGATGCATGGAGGACCTGTGGATCTAAACAACAGGACCTAGCGTGACGTATACTGACGCGGAGTCAGGTGACCGGCTTACCCGCAACACGTGACTAGAGTACGGAAGTGGACGCCGGAGGCCCTAAGACGCCACCGCGGTCGGCAGGAGACGCAGCGCTTACACCAGGGTTTTTGCTGGACGAGCACAACCCTGAAAGATAACGGAAAAATCTCCAGCACCTAATTTAATATTGCTCCCCATGGGTCCCTCTCATAGAGCACCTGTCTGCTCTTTTCTTTCATCTTGGAGATTAAGGGCATAGTCCCGTATTACTGTCCTGCACCCTTTGTTTGCATCCAAAAAATTTCATTTTAATCTCTGCCATGGTGTGGGTATCAAAGGTGTCCTTCAGCCTGGCTAAGATTTTCTTATGAGTTCTTTTATCTGTGTCCGGCCAGGACTTTACCTCCCTCTGGGCCGCAGCAGTTAACTGGTCAATGAGGATGCTCACTCTTTAACTGTCAGACAGGGGTACACTTCAAACAAACTACGCAGTCTCTCCTTGAAATCGTGCAGGGTGTGCGACTTCCCTGAGCATTGTGGTAACCAGGTTGCTCCCAGTATGTACGGCATTGATGAAGGCAGCTCAGGTATTCGTCAAATAAACAGAAGATTAAACTATGGTGAGTGCCGCTGGTCTGTTTTCTTTTTTTGTGATATATTACACTTACCCATAGCGAGCACCACCTGGTATTGTGCTATCAATCATTTGGACTGATTCTTACCACGGATAGTGCCCGGTTCTCTTTACCTCTGTGCTTAGAATATATATATATATATATATATATATATATATATATATATATATAACATGAAAAAAATCCTTGCAGCACACAGCTACTACCAATGATGTACAAGTGCTACAAGCCATATGTGTTTGAGGAAAAAGTTTAAAAACTTACGTTTTTTCAAAAAACTCAATAATCTTATCTTTTAATTCTGAAGTTCTTAGTACAAGCATTGGCCAATGTCTGTTTGCTCATCAACTGCGACAAAGTGACTTCAGGCATGATGAGTCCTACTCTAATATCCCTATTCTCCTTGTCCACCCCCCCACTTTTCAGTGGGCAGACACCATCTATACCCTCGATCACCTGTAGGTTAATGAGGGTGCACATTGCAGCAAAGGAGCCTGCAACTCCATATAATAAATAACAAGAAAAACTGCGCAGCACTCAACAGACTAGTGTGAACTGGTGCAAGCAAAGATGCAGAGTCAAATAACATGAAAAAAATCCTTGCAGCACACAGCTACTACCAATGATGTACAAGTGCTACAAGCCATATGTGTTTGAGGAAAAAGTTTAAAAACAGAATTAAAAGATAGATTATTGAGTTTTTTGAAAAAACGTAAGTTTTTAAACTTTTTCCTCAAACACATATGGCTTGTAGCACTTGTACATCATTGGTAGTAGCTGTGTGCTGCAAGGATTTTTTTCATGTTATTTGACTCTGCATCTTTGCTTGCACCAGTTCACACTAGTCTGTTGAGTGCTGCGCAGTTTTTCTTGTTATTTATATATATATATATATATATATATATATATATATAAATATATATATATATATATATAAAGGCCCCTTTCACATCAGCGTTGTCGTTTTTTTCCGGACATGAAAGCATCTGCCACATGTGCAGCCTAATGGCCACACTTGCGGTACACTTGCGGCAAGCCCTGTGCATTGTCTATGGGGCTTGCGGCAAGTGCGGTATTGCTGCGTCCGGCACTTGTGGCAGTTGCAGCCACTAAAAAAAATGCAGTCAGCTGCGGTTATTTTGCGAGGCCGCACCTGCCGCAGGTGCCGGATCACGGCAAAGGCCCACTATTTTGTCAGAAACATTTTTTGAGGAACTGATTAGGACAAATTAAAGGTCTGATATACGTATACCGAGACAACAATTTTTAGCCACATCGCGGCAAGGCACATATCCATGTCTAGGACGCCTTCAATGCTCCCATGTAGCAAAGGGCAATACATTTACTCATCCCAGAACTGGAGAAATTTACCAAATCAAAGGTTTCTTCACATGCAAATGCTCTTATGTCATTTATCTTATCAAGTGTCCGTGCGGTCTCAGGTACGTCGGGGAAACCACCCAGCATATCCAAGACCGCATCAGCAAACATGAATCGATGATTCGCTGCCTCAATAACCTCCTCCCTACTCCATCACATTTCAATAGCTACCGACATTCAATTTCACAACTCAGGTTTCAAGTGATAGAGGAAGTCCCCATTAACAGATGAGGGGGCAACCGCATCCAGCGACTCAAACAACGCGAGTGGTACTGGATTCACCAACTACAGACTCTACATCCCCTAGGGTTGAATAGGGAATAAGAGGTCAGTTAGTATAATCAATTTTTCTGAATATGATTTTTATTCCCTGTTCCGGAGATACTTCTCATACTCTGTAATTGTGATATAATATGTCATTTATAATACTGATGTATATAAACAAAGAAAAAGGGTTTTGTGTTTCACGTGACCGGAAGTTTGCATTCCAAACACCGGGACCCGATAAATATGGGCAGCGGCGGTAAAAATACAGCATTTCACCTCTGACAACAGAAGATACGCCACAGGAGCAGGTAATGAACCATAAAGGGGGCACCCTATAATAGGAGAAATACTAAGGGACTTATAATAAATAATGACTATACCTTGCACCACAGGTCTCCTAGCAATGCAGGCATAACACTTAGATACTCATAAGGTATGGTTCTATGGTTGGATATTCCTTTAACATTGTTGTTTTCCACAAGGATCCCACTCTTATGTACCTAATCCATTAGATACTTCTTACCCATACAGGCTACCTTTACACACCAACCCTGGTAATAGACAACAGAAAGGAGGTAATATAACGTTATATTCCCAATTTCTTTTATAAAACAGAAGTCATATTGTATAACAGCCTAAAATACTGTGACAGGTCTATTACCTTGGACATCATAGACACTACTTCTAATGAAGATAACTTTACACAAATTAGAGGGGGCACCCTGAAAGAACAAGCACATATCCTTCTAATCTATTGTTGGACTGACAGAGGTATCTGATCCTATTATATAATCCTGGTAACTTTAACCCCTGTTTTCATAATTTTTCTTAGACTCCTGCCCGATTCTCCCCTTCCTTTCCACATTAAACCTGTTTTTTCTTTATCCTTCTATACAAATTCACAGCTATATTCATAGGAATTACCTTGATCTCACATGGGAGGTCTAAAAACCTAAGTATGACAACATATATTAATGTATTATTAATTTGGACATTTTCATAGATCAGTGAACGTTAAGAAGCAACCCAAAGAAAACACAGAGGTTCTTCAGATATTGCTACATAGGTATAAAGCACCTCTTTTTGCATATAAAGATATATTGTGTATGATGTGGACTGGATTGCAGTCTTTGGAGCAGGCTAACATGAAAATTTGTTTATATTGTATAATTTATATATGGATTATACATACCGTATGTGTATGACGCGCAATATACCCCTTTTTACAATAATTTATGTTTAGTTCTTTGCTTTATTTTTATGCCATGCATGGCACATGTGATGTATAAACAGTGTACTTTGGTCATGTAAAAACAGTGTACTTATCTTTTTGTTTTGTATATATCTTCTTTTGTAGATAAACATTGAAAAAAAACATTGATAAAGACCCAGAACGGGTCAAAACGTCTGTTGTGTAAGGCTGACTTCACACTGCAGTTTTTCACTGATCAGTGTCCATCAGTGTTTGGGTGCCAAAACCAGGAGTGTTTCCAAAACTCAGAACAGGTGTCAGTCTTTCAATTATAGTTTCTCTCTCCAAGTTCCTTTCCTGGTTCCTCTCCTGGTTTTGGCACCCAAACACTGATGGACACTGATCAGTGAAAAACTGCAGTGTGAAGCCAGCCTTACACATGATCTAAACTAAGCATATAAACAAGTCTCAATTAAGCGGCCGTCACACGCTACGATATCGCTAGCGATATTGTTAGCGATCACGTGCACGCGCAATCGCTTACAATATCGCTCACATCGCTGGTGAGATGTCACACAGACAGACTCACCAGCGATGTGGGCCAGCGAGATCGCTGGTAACTAAGGTACACATCGGGTTACTAGGCGCCGCGCGTCGCTTAGTAACCCGACGTGTACCATAGTTACCATCTCCCAGCATAGGCTCTGCCGCTGGGAGATCGTTCATCGTGGTGTTATACACCATGATGAAGCAGATCGTTAAATCGTTCATCGCAAGATCTGAGCTCCGGAGCTCAGATCTCGATTTTGCGATTTGATCATTTATCGTTGGTCGTATCTTGCTGTCACACGCACAGACATCGTTCAAGCAATGTTTAATCTGGCGCGTTCAAGCGATATCTTTCAAGATATCGTAGCGTGTGACGGCCGCTTTAGTCCTTAATGGTGTGCCAGAAATAATTTTTGATATATAGCACCTCTTATAAGCTTTTGGCACAGGTGCAAATTTACACAACCTGATCATATAGATATAAAAAATTGTAGCAGCACACTGTCAGTGCCACTACATGCATACCAAAGGTTTTAAGTGATGTTAGCAGATGTAATGTGTTGAGAAAAAATAAAAATAAAAAGTTTTTTCCAAAAAACTCACATGGAAAAGATTATTTTTTTTAAAAATCTTTTAATTTTAATTTTTTTTCTAAAGAAATTACATCTGCTAACATCACTTAAAACCTTTGGAATGCATGTAGTGGCACTGACAGTGTGCTGCTATAATTTTTTATCTATCTATCTATCTATCTATCTATCTACCGTATATACTCGTGTATAAGCCGACCCGTGTATAAGCCGACCCCCCTACTTTTGCCCCCAAAACCTGGGAAAACCTATTGACTCGTGTATAAGCCGAGGGTGGACCCCAGCACAGGTGTACAGCCCCCAGCAGTGTGGTATACAGGCCCCCCAATGGTAGTATACAGCAGCCTCCCCAGTGGCATATACAGGCCCCAGTAGTATATACAGCAACCCCAGTGGTATACAGCAGCCCCAGTGGTATATACAGCAGCCCCAGTGGTATATACAGCTGCCCCATGGTATATACAGCAGCCCCAGTGGTATATACAGCAGCCCCAGTGGTATACAGGCCTCAGCAGTATATACAGCAGCCCCCATGGGTTATACAGCACCCCCCAGGGGTTATACAGCACCCCCCAGGGGTTATACAGCGGCCCCCAGGGGGTACCCAGCGGCCCCCTGGGGGTACCCAGCAGCCCCCTGGGGGTACCAACAGCCCCCAAAAGCTGGCACTGTCCCCACTTGTAAGGGCCCCCCCCCGCTGCTTATACATTACCATCCCGGTGTTCTGATCGGCACCGCTCCTCGGTGCTTCTTCTTCATCCTCCCGTCCTCGCTGGCTGCATCCGGGATCTCCGGCCGTCGCGCGATGACGTCATATGCCTGCGACGGCCGGAGATCCCGGATGCAGCCAGCGAGTACGGGAGGATGAAGAAGGAGCACCGAGGAGCGGCGCCGATCAGAACACCGGGATGGTAATGTATAAGCAGCGGGGGGGGGGGGCCTTACAAGGGGGGACAGTGCCAGCTTTTGGGGGGCATATATGAACTGCTTCCCCCTGCCGCTGATTGACAGGGGGAAGCAGTGCATATATAATGAGCGGCCCCACGTGACGGGGCCGCTCATACAGCAGCCTCCCCCCGCCTCCTCCAGCCTCCACAGCCCCCACCATTGCATTTACCGTATTGACCCGTGTATAAGCCGAGGGGGAGACTTTTCAGCCCAAATTTTGGGCTGAAAAACTCGGCTTATACACGAGTATATACGGTATATACACAAACACACACAGGTGCATCTCAATGAATTAGAATATCATCACAAAGTACATTTTTTTCAGTAATTCCAGTGAAACGCATATATTATATAAAGTCATTACAAAGACAGTGATCTATTTTGAGTGTTTTATTTATGTTAATGTTGATGATTATGGCTTACAGCCAAGGAAAACCCAAAGGTCTTTATCACAGAAAATTACAGTAGGGATGATGAAGGTTTAAAAACCACGCTGCCGTATTCCACAAAGCATCAAAGGGTGAATATATGGTATTGATTGTCCTGAGGAAGGGGCCAGGAAGCTATGAAACGCGTTGACTAATAAATCAATATTATATTCATCCTTTGATATCTCGTGGAATATGGCAGCACAGTTTTCATCCTCCCTACTCTATATGCACCACATTGGGCACTACATCAGCCGTGATATGCTTTTGTAGGGGTTGTGACTCTCACACCACACAAGGTGAAGCCTCTGATACCTATTTAGGTAATATTTTAATCTCTCAGACCCTTCATCCTCCTTACTTTAGTTTTCTGAGATAATGAACTTTGGGTTTTCATTGGCTATAAGCCATAATCATCAACATTAACAGAAGTAAACACTTAAAATAGATCACTCTGTTTGTAATGACTCTATATATTATATGCGTTTCACTTTATGTATTGCACCTGTATATACTGTATATATATTTGACCCAACACAAGGAACCCCATACAAGTAGTGATCATCGAATCTATTGAAGTCCGGCTTCAGTTCGGATCAGTAAACAGTTCACAGAACTTCCGAACCCCATTCAAATCAATGGGAGGCAAAATCAAAGGCCTAGAGAATACCTTCAAAGGAACATAAAAGCTGCCAAACACAGCTCAAATAGTTGTATAGTGGGATCCTGCTCTTTTGGCACAGAAATTATCTTCCTATACTTTTACTTAGCAGGCTTCAGAGCCGCTCTTACCATGCTTCCAGGCCTGATTATGAACCTCAGACATCCTCATGACTTCTCTGAGGTTATGTCAAATTACACAGCGGGAATCACACAGCAGGGAATCCCACTGTGTGACCTGAGATAACCTCAGTAGCATCAGAGCTCATAACTGTTTCGTGAGAGCTGTGATATGGTGTGAGACATAGTGGATATATCTTGCCAGTATCATGAGATAGAGGAGCAGTGACATCAGGTAGTGCAGCACAGTTCAAATTTGCGGGATAGCCCCTGCTTGACACTTCGAGTCTGAACTGCAGTAATGTTTATGATGGCACCACTTGTCACACTCTCACCAGTGAACACATGCCTGCTCTCACAGCATATGGGGAATGCTTTTAGTGAAAGTGACTCCATCATATTGTTCTAAGGCCCCGTGCCCATGATACGTTGTTTGATACGTCTTTTGATGCACATTTTGTTAATCTGCATCAAAGCTGCATGTTTATCTTGAAGCCTGCAAAGTATATGAGAGTGCAGAAGTGTTGTGCCAACATTTTTTTTATTTTCTTGCAGATTTGATGCAGATTTTGGCGCAGAAAAAAGAAATCTGACCACATGTGCAAGGAAAAAAAAAGCAACCTGGGCACCACACTTCTGATCTGTCATTGACTTTGATGGCCTCTGGAAGCACATGCAGATTTTGATGCAGATTCTCAAAATCTGCAATAAAGAAACATTAAACAACACACTGTGGGTACAGGGCCTAAGAGGTTCCAGGGAGAGCCACAGTTGTGGTGAAAGGGCTCGTTGATTCCTCCTGCCACCTGGCTACTTCCACAGAGACTTCTAGGGCAGGGGTGGCCAACTACAGTCCTCAAGGTCTGAAAACAGTGCAAGTGTTTTCAGGATATCCTTAGCATTTCACAGAAGCTAATTTTATAACCTGCAAAGGCGATGATTCCAGCATCTTGTGCAATATTAAGTAAACCCTGAAAACATGCACTGTTTGTGGCCCTTGAGGAATGCATTTGGTCAGCCTGTTCTACAGGAGTTTATGTAGTGTCTTGTATTTCCATACCTTAGACCGTCAGGCCAGAGGTTTGTGGCTTGTTCACCAGTCTCTGTACAGCAGTATCAACGTACCTCTTTGCAGAAACAATCCATCAGCACAAAAGACAGAATTAAAATATCTTTTACTGTAGCACAGACTACAATAAGTCTCAAACTCACATATATGAATATACACAATATATATAAGGAAAGTCCCACAGAAATCAGCAGACTCCATAATAATGGTGCAAACTCCATTAAGGCCAGATTTCTTTAAGGGCTTTGAGGTGTAGCCCAACGGCTGCAGTTCCACTAATCCAGCAGGGGGAAGCACAACCGGCGCTAAACTTAGGAAGGGGAAAAATAAAATTACCGTATATACTCGTGTATAAGCCGAGTTTTTCAGCACATAAAATGTGCTGAAAAGTCCCCCCTCGGCCTATACACGGGTATATACGGTAATTGATGTATAACAGTGCCCCCCCCCCGTGGTATCCCCCACCGTATATACAGCCCCCCCGTGGTATCCAGGGCCCCCCTTGCTGCACCTGTAAAGGAAGATGTCAGTATACTTATCGCTGCCGCCGCCGCTCCGCTTCTCGGTCACCGCGATGCTCCGGGTCTTCATGCTTCCTGTTCCTTCTCCGGCGCTCAGGAAATGACGTCATTGTTCGAGCGTCGGAGAAGGAACAGGAAACATGAAGACCCGGAGCAGCGCGGTGACCGAGAAGCGGAGCGGCGGCGGCGGCAGCGATAAGTATACTGACATCTTCCTTTACAGGTGCAGCAAGGGGGGCCCTGGATACCATGGGGGGGCTGTATACAGCTGGGGCTGCTGTATACAGCTGGGGCCCCTGTATACTAATGGGGGGGGGGTCTGTATACCCCTGGGGCTGCTGCTGTATATACCCCCTGGGGCTGCTGCTATATATACCCCCTGGGGCTGCTGCTGTATATACCCCTTGGGGCTGCTGCTGTATATACCCCCTGGGGCTGCTGCTGTATACTACCACTGGGCTGCTGCTGTATATACCCCCTGGGGCTGCTGCTGTATATACCCCCTGGGGCTGCTGCTGTATATACCCCCTGGGGCTGCTGCTGTACACTACCACTGGGGCTGCTGCTTTATATACCCCATGGGGCTGCTGCTGTATATACCCCCTGGGGCTGCTGCTGTATATACCCCCTGGGGCTGCTGCTGTATACTACCACTGGGGTTGCTGCTGTATACTACCACTGGGGCTGCTGCTGTATATACCCCCTGGGGCTGCTGCTGTATATACCCCCTGAGGCTGCTGCTGTATACTACCACTGGGGCTGCTGCTGTATACTACTACTGGGGCTTCTGTATACTACTACTGGGGCTGCTGCTGTATATACCACTGAGGCTGCTGTATACTACTACTGGGGCTTCTGTATACTACCTCTGGGGCTTCTGTATACTACCACTGGGGCTGCTGTATATACCTCTGGGGCTGCTGTATACTACCACTGGGGCTGCTGTATATATCTCTGGGGCTGCTGTATATATCTCTGGGGCTGCTGTATATACCACTGGGAGGCTGCTGTAACACTGCTGGGGCCTGTATGTACCACTGGGGAGGCTGCTGTATACCACACTTCTGGGGGCTGTATACTACCACTGGGGAGGCCTGTATACCACTGCGGGAGCCTGTATACCACACTGCTGGGGGCTGTATACCTGTGCTGGGGTCCATCCTCGGCTTATACACGAGTCAATAGGTTTTCCCAGATTTTGGGGGCAAAAGTAGGGGGGTCGGCTTATACTCGGGTCGGCTTATACACGAGTATATACGGTAACAAAAAACAGGACTTACTGTTCAAAGAACTGAAAAACAACTAAAAAAAAGTCCTTTGGACAAAATGGTGAGTAAACAAAATGCACATTATGCGTACCTTGGTGGAATGCAAACCATCATAGAGATGCCTCTCAAATTCGTGAAATTGCTGATAGAAGAGGAAAAGACAACTCTCTCTTCCTGGATGATAGATTAAAAGAACAAGTGAAGGTCACCTGATTTCTCTGTTAAAAAGAATAAATTAAAAGTACAACCTTAAAGAAAGGAAATATAAACGATACACAAGATACGCTTTAGACTTTAAAGAGAACAAGGTTTATTTGTATACCACCAGCAAGATTGGAAATCACATACCTGAGGCCAATCCCACATCAACAGCTACTGAACCCTTAGATAATGAAGGGTGAGGGAGGAACAGAAATGGAAGAGGCAGAAGAAGAGGTAGAAGAAGGGGTACTCTGAAATCAGTGGACAGAACAGGAGGTCTACAAGGGCGTAATTTTTTTTACACCAGAGATACCCCCCTAAGGAGCCATGTACAATGCCTGCAAAACCGGAAGTATGCAATCCAATTTCCAGGTTTACGTACATTATGTTTGGCACAGTGGAATGCAAAGCATCACAGAGATGCCTCCACCCCGGAAAAGTCCTATGCGCTCCACAATGGGACGCAGGTATCACATCCAGGACAGGACAAGTGATCAGACATTGCAGGATTTCAGAGAAGTGTACAAGCCCAGGGGTTGTCCATGCGTTCCACATTGAAAGGAAGACAAAAACCCCTGGGTAAGCAATCTTAATGGAGAAGACAATTATTACATACAGTGCCTACAAGTAGTCTTCAACCCCCTGCAGATTTAGCTGGTTGACACATGCGGAATTAACTTAGCATTGTGACATTTGGACTGTAGATCAGCCTGGAAGTGGGAAATGCACTGCAGCCAAAAAGATTTAAAAAATTTTTTTTTTTTAAAGCGTTAAAAGTTAATTCAGAGGGTCATTTATTATTCAACCCCTCAAACCACCAGCATTTTGTTTGGTCCCCCTAAAGTATTAAGAAGTAGTTCAGACACAAAGAACAATGAGCTTCACATGTGTGGATTAATTATCTCTTTTGCCAGCCTTTTCTGACTATTTAAGACCCTCCCCAAACTTGTGAACAGCACTCATACATGGTCAACATGGGAAAGACAAAGGAGCATTCCAAGGCCATCAGAGACAAGATCGTGGAGGGTCACAAGGCTGGCAAGGGGTACAAAACCCTTTCCAAGGAGTTGGGCCTACCTGTCTCCACTGTTGGGAGCATCATCCGGAAGTGGAAGGCTTATGGAACTACTGTTAGCCTTCCACGGCCTGGACAGCCTTTGAAAGTTTCCTCCCGTGCAGAGGCCAGGCTTGTCCGAAGAGTCAAGGCTAACACAAGGACAACAAGGAAGGAGCTCCGGGAAGATCTCATGGCAGTGGGGACATTGGTTTCAGTCAATACCATAAGTAACGTACTCCACCGCAATGGTCTCCGTTCCAGACGAGCCCGTAAGGTACCTTTACTTTCAAAGCGTCATGTCAAGGCTCATCTACAGTTTGCTCATGATCACTTGGAGGACTCTGAGACAGACTGGTTCAAGGTTCTATGGTCTGATGAGACCAAGATCGAGATCTTTGGTGCCAACCACACACGTGACGTTTGGAGACTGGATGGCACTGCATACGACCCCAAGAATACCATCCCTACAGTCAAGCATGGTGGTGGCAGCATCATGCTGTGGGGCTGTTTCTCAGCCAAGGGGCCTGGCCATCTGGTCCGCATCCATGGGAAGATGGATAGCACGGCCTACCGGGAGATTTTGGCCAAGACCCTCCGCTCCTCCATCAAGGATCTCAAGATGGGTCGTAATTTCATCTTCCAACAAGACAACAACCCAAAGCACACAGCCAAGAAAACCAAGGCCTGGTTCAAGAGGGAAAAATTCAAGGTGATGGAGTGGCCTAGTCAGTCTCCTGACCTTAACCCAATTGAAAACTTGTGGAAGGAGCTCAAGATTAAAGTCCACATGAGACACACAAAGAACCTAGATAACTTGGAGAAGATCTGCATGGAGGAGTGGGCCAAGATAACTCCAGAGACCTGTGCCGGCCTGATCAGGTCTTATAAAAGACGATTATTAGCTGTAATTGCAAACAAGGGTTATTCCAAGGGTTATGCCACAGGTGGAATGGTGCTCTGCTCTTGGCTGTTAACCTGTCAATCTCTGACAGGAGCATTTAGCGCGTGCAGGTAGGGAGTGCGCTCACGACAAGATTGTGGGATGCCGATGAGTAGTCACGACAGCTAGGGGTGTTTTTTCACCATGGAAAGCATTAAGAGTGCAAAAACATTGCAAATGATGCTACCATGCATTTTGGATGCTTTTTTAATTTAAATTAATTTTATTCAACATGTGCTGTAGACAAATGTAAAGGCATGGTAATCTTAGTGTATGTAAACTTTTGACTTCGCAGAAAGTAATAAAAATACCTTAAAGTATTCTCTCTCTCATTATTCTGGCCTTTGATAAATATAAATAATTATTGTAATCCTAATTCACCAAAAACGGGAAAGGCTTATTCTAATTTCATATCAGATAGTGAGAGAAACATGCATATGTGTCTTTTTATATAGTGCATGTATCCAAGCTAAAACTTGCCTACTTTGGACACATCATACGAAGAGAGAAATCACTGGAGAAGGACATCATGGTCAGAAGAATAGAATGTACAAGGCAAAGAGGAATACAAGCAACCAAATGGTTTGATATTATCAAGCTAACAGCGGAGAAGATACTGGTGGACCAATCTAGGCTTGCACAAGATTCATACTTCGATCCTACCATTGTTCATCTATCAATTCACTATGGCTCAAGATTGAGCTGAAGGCCATAAAAAATAAAAATAAAATACACTATGAACAATCATATAGCCCCCTATATACAGTATAAGCTCTCACAATAGTATCCTATATAGTTTGTGAGTCCCCACAAGGCCCCAATATACAGTGTGAGCCTCATCAAACAGCCCAATACAGAGCATGAGCAATCACATGGCCTCACTATATTTAAAAATACATGAAGAGAGCTAGCATTACCTGAGGATAGCATGTAATATAAAGAATGCATCTGCACTTATTCATTCCAAACTATATTATCGTTATAAAGTTGAGATTTTTGGCCTGTCCCGTCTTTATTCTTGAGTGCTGGCCTGGTGCAGTGAGGGTTAATTCTGAAAAGCCCAGGCTTATGTGGTGTTAGCTGCAGGTGCGAGGGCCTGAGGTGCTTTTATTCACTTGCACCAATCTGGCACCATGGGAGTGGATCTCTGAGATGCACCAGGCAAATGCTGCTTTTTAAGGTCCACTTTATGTGTATGTTGGAGACGCATGGCATAACTAAAGTAAACATATATATAGAGTAGGACTGACCTGATGAGATTGCCTTGATGTGGCTGGGTGGCTCAAAAGATTGATCAATATTTTGCCAAATGTCTCAATTTTATAATATTAAACAGGTTGGAAGGAATATGCGCACATGCACAATTTTTATTGCAAGCTATTTTTGGTGGTGCTGACTTTTTTGCTGATTTCTTCCTCACTGTATTCAGTATGAGCCCTCACGTAGTCCCCTATTTATGGGCACACATCCCATACATATATAGATATGACCCCACATACTTTCCTCGCTCCCATTCACCCAGTGCACTGCTTCAGTCTCTGGTGCGCTAACTCTCAACAGGTGTGATATAGTGATGTCATCGTGTTTGCTGTCTCAGTCACACAAGCTGATCGGTGGAATGAGTCGGCGGCGGTATCTATAAATCCCATCCGCTGTGCTAGTACTCTATAATGAAGCATTTTGGACACAGTGAAAACATGCTGCATCCAAACCAATGCTAACACTGATCGTGGGCATGGGCCCTAAGAAGGGTTTTACTTCCTGTCAATAACTATTTAAAGGGAGAGGGAAAAAATGATAAATTACTGATAGGGGTTTGTTATGAGTCTCCAATAATAATGGAAGTGGAGGAGAATATCCTCATAAAGGAAATAGATGAAGCAGCGACTCAGGGAGAAGTCATTATTATGGGAGACTTCAACTACCCTGAAATACATTGGGGATCAGAAACCTGCAGTTCCAGCAAAGGTAATAGATTTTTGACAATTATGAGAGACAATTACCTTTCACAACTGGTTCAGGACCCAACAAGAAAGGGGGCACTGCTTGACCTAATATTAACCAACAGGCCGGACCGCATATCAAATATACGGGTTGGAGGTCACTTGGGTGATAGTGATCACAAAATAATAAGTTTTCTAGTATCCTTTAATAAGATGTGTAGAGGAGGGGCTACAAAGACACCAAACGTCTGGAAGGCAAATTTCCAACGGTTGAGAGACGATCTTAGTGCAATAAACTGGGACGATGTCCTGAGACATAAAAGTACACCAAGCAAATGAGAGACGGTTATTAGCATCCTGAATAGGACATGTGGACAATATATGCCCTATGGGAATAAACATGCTAGAAATAGGAGCAAAGCACTATGGTTAAATAAAGCCGTAAGAGGCGCAATAAGTGACTAAAAGAAAGTATTTAGGGAATTAAAGCAAGTAGGTAGTGATGAGGCATTAAATACGATAAATGCAGAAAATTAAATAACATCTGTAAAAAGCAAATCAAGGCAGCAAACATTGAGACAGAGAGACTCATTGCTAGAGAAAGTAAAAAAAAAAAATCCCAAAATATTTTTTAGCTACATAAATAGTAAGGAACTGAAAAATGATGGTGTTGGCTCCCTTAAAAATAGTCTGGGTGAAATGGTGGATGAGGATGAGGAAAAAGCCAATATGCTAAATGACTTTTTTCAACAGTATTTACACAAGAAATTCCCATGAAAGACAATATGATCAGTGATACCAAAAATTCTCAATTAAATGTCACCTGCTTAACCCAAGAGGAAGTACGGCATCGTCTAAAAATCACTAAAATTGACAAATCCTTAGGCCCAGGTGGGATACACCCCAGAGTATTGCAGGAATTAAGTACCATCATAGATAGACCATTATTTTTAATATTTAAAGATTCCATAATAACAGGGTCTGTACAGTAAGTGCATTCACTGGGAAAGGGAAAGGGAAAAAGCCGCTCCACCGCCCATATCCTCCTGGATTCCTGCACCTGGTGTGGCAGCTTTGGCAACTGCCCAGGAAACAATGTAAAGTGGAAACCACCGGTGCTTGTCTTCATAAAATTTTGTTCTTTATTGTTAAATGAAATTTATAAAATCATTCAGCGTGCTAGCTGGGCGCTAGACGCGTTTCGGAAGACACAACTTCCTTAATCATTAGCCTAATGATTAAGGAAGTTGTGTCTTCCGAAACGCGTCTAGCGCCCAGCTAGCACGCTGAATGATTTTATAAATTTCATTTAACAATAAAGAACAAAATTTTATGAAGACAAGCACCGGTGGTTTCCACTTTACATCTGTACAGTAAGCTTAACCTTTACTGTGGGTAAAATCCTAGAGGGTTTCTAAGAGATGCTATACTGGAGTATCTGAAGAAAAATAACCTCATGACCCAATATCAACATGGGTTTACAAGCGACCGTTCCTGTCAAACTAATCTGATAAGCTTCTATGAAGAAATAAGTTGTGGTCTGGACCAAGAGAATGCAGTGGATGTGGTGTATATGGACTTTTCAAAAGCTTTTGATACGGTGCCACACAAAAGGTTGACACATAAGATGAGAGCAATGGGGATAGGGGAAAATATGTGTAAGTGGGTTAAGAACTGGCTTAGTGATAGGAAACAAAGGGTGGTTATTAATGGAATACACTCAGAATGGGTCAAAGTTAACAGTGGGGTACCACAGAGGTCAGTATTGGGCTCGCTTCTATTTAATATATTTATTAATGACCTTGTAGGGGGCATACAGAGTAGAATCTTAATATTTGCAGATGACACTAAACTCTGCAGGGTAATTAATACAGAGGAGGACAATTTTATATTACAGGAGGAATTATGTAAACTAGAAGTTTGGGCTGATAACTTGCAAATGAGCTTTAATGGGGATAAATGTAAAGTCATGCACTTGGGCAGAGGAAACAAAAGGTATAATTATGTGCTTAATTGTAAAACACTGGGCAAAACTGTCACTGAAAAAGACCTGGGTCTATGGATAGATGACAAACTCACATTTAGTGGCCAGTGTCAGGCAGCTGCTGCAAAGGCAAATAAAATAATGGGATGCATTAAAAGAGGCATAGATGCTGAGACTGGGACAAGGGGGCATCCTCTACGTCTGGAGGAAAGAAGGTTTAATCATAATCACAGATGTGGATTCTTTACTGTAAGAGCAGTGAGACTATGGAACTCTCTGCCACATGATGTTGTAATGAGTGAGTCACTACTAACATTTAAGAAGGGCCTGGATGCCTTTCTTGAAAACTATAATATTACCAGTTATATATACTAGATTCTTTGATAGGGCGTTGATCCAGGGAACTAGTCTGATTGCCGTATCTGGAGTCAGGAAGGAATTTTTTTCCCCAATGTGGAGCTTAATGTTGCCACATGGGTTTTTGCCTTCCTCTGGATCAACATGTTAGGCTATGGGTTGAACTAGATAGACTTAAGTCTTCCTTCAACCTTAAAAGCTATGTTACTATGTATTTTGAAGGCCTCTTTAGTAATGAATTAGTTAAATGCGTCTTTAGAGTCTGAGTCATTTGCAGAACTGATACCTAAATATAAATGAAGTTCTGTGTTTTTCCTATACATCAAAGTGTATTTTCACCTTGGCTCATGTTGATTCCTACAGATGACAAGGAGATTTGATGTGGTTAGAGAAGCTGGCATCTTATGAGCACTCTGTACCCAGTAAATGTTTGTGTGAGTCTGGGACACTAACTGCATTCTTACAGGGTTACATCCTTTCCTGTTTACACAGTTAAGGCAGAGGGAGAGGACTTTCCCAGGAACAGACTCAGCAAGGCTGCACCCTATCCCCACAGTTTTCATCGCTGCTACTTTTATTCTCTTTGTATCCATATTTTTGTCTTTTTCTGATATTTTTTTAATGGCAGTAAAACTAAATGAGGAGAAAGCTGTATTACCATTCAATGACTGTCAATAAACAGACAAGAAAACCACAATAGAAATATAAAACAATTAAAAACAAAATGTAAAAATTCACAGCTCGGAATCAAAGCAAGCCTGACTCTGGAGGCACAAGACGTATTTAGGAATGGCAAAAATAACTCTCCCTTTTTCTTTATCATAAATTGGTAAAATTGTTAAAGGGAACCTGTCAGCTAGTTTATGCCCCTCCAGTTATAACTGTCTGTACCTGCAGCTTCATAATACTATTCTAACCATCCCTGTCTGAGCTCATAGTGTAATGTGAAAGGTGAAAGAAAAGCATTTATACACTTACATTTCCTTATGTAATGAGGCAGTCAGTCCCCAGCTTGGAGGAGGGAGACTGTTTGGCAGATTAATAGTTAACATTTCAGCCTTGTGCTAGAACAATGTTGGGAGACCTGATGTGATGTCACAACCATGTGACTACAATAGGCGGAGCTAAGTTCTCATAGAACATAATACGTTTTCTGGCTTAGCTCCGCCCACTATGGTCACATGATCGTTACATCACACAGGTCCTTTATCTATCCAAGTTAAAAGTGAGTTAACTATTATCCTGCCAGACAGTCCCCCTCCTCCAAGGTGGGGACTGAAATGTAAGTGTATAAATGCTTTTTTTCACCTTTTACATTACACTATGAGCTCAGACAGGGATGATTAGACTGGTATTGTAAAGCTACGGGTACAGACAGTGATAGCTGGGGGGGCATAAACCACCTGACAGGTTCCCTTTAACGTGCTTGTAAAAGTGACTAACTTTGCAACTTCTAACTTTTCTCTATTCTTAAGAACAAAGCAATTTATTATAATGTTTAGTGCTCTTTTCGTGGGTTACCAGCCACTTTTGTAGTCTACCAAAGATGGGCGTTTCATAGACAAGGAGAACAGAGTTTGCAAGCTTAATGCTATAAAGTGGGGGTCCCCAACCTATGGCCTGGGAGCTACATGTGGATCGCCGACCCATAATGTGTGACTCGCGACTGCTTTCCAGCTTGGTGCATAAGTAACCAGTCTAGCAAACAGCTATGAAGAGCAAGTCTCCAGATGGTGATTTTTGTGAGTAGTTCCATACAGAAGAGCAGATCACAATAGGGTAACGTAAGAACACATCTTGGTATACTGCATTGTTGTGATTTATTTGGAAAAGTTTTAGCTGTCTTTATACCAATAACGGGTGCTCTGGGTGTCATTACTGGGGGTGGATGCTGGATGTGGCTCGTGACCCTCCGTCAGAGTCAAATGTGACTCTTAATGTCAGAAAGTTTGAGGACCTCTGCTATACAGTTTGCAAACACTGCTCTCAAGCTTCAATGCCCCTGTGCTCTTGTGGTGTTTCAGAGGCAAAACCATATTAGCAGCATGAGAGAGTACACAGTTGGGGCAGATGAAGGTTAATACAGCTGATCTGAGCTGTCAATCTTCAAGAGGACATTGCCCTTCACCCAAATCAATATGGAATCTGGGAGGCAGAGTTGTGGCATGTTTCTGAAGAGAAATAACGAGAACAATCCTTTAAAGGAGTTGTCTCATTAATACAAATCATGATCCATTTGCCCTTAAAAGACATCATAGAGGGGATAACCTATGACCCTCTCTGTTGCATTACTAGACTAAAGTTGTCCCTGTACCATCTACGTGGCCACAATGCAACTCCACTGGTCATTACTGGTGATGGAGGCCCTCCGCTGGCAAAATCAGCTGTTTGCTAGCAGTACTAAGGTTGTCTTTTAGGAGATATATGGTTTAGAAACCTTATGTCTGTATTTTTTTATTAGGGAATTTTGATTGAATAAAGGGCCCTTTACACGCCGCGACGGCAGGCTGGATACATCCCGCTACAAGCTACAAATGTAGCTTGTAGCACCAATGTAGCCCGTCGTAGCGGCGTCTGAAGACGTGACGCTGCAGCCGGCAACAGATACATCTGTTTCCTAGGTCTGCTCGAAAACTGATGGCTACAACGCCGATGGTAGCGAGCTGTATCGGCGTGTAAAGAGGCAACGGAAGGGAACTCTGGACACCCGGGGCTGTAGCTGCAATGTAGCTAAGGCGTGACCCAGGCTCCGGGATACCGCGCCCCATCACCGATCATTGGAGGAAGCTCCTGCATGACGATTGGTAGTCGCTGCCTAGGGCGGCATATTTAAGGAGCTGACCAGTCACACTACACAATCGCTCGAGCGTGCTGGATGTCTCAGCCTCCTGCGATGCCTGCCCAATCATGATGATATTGCGCTGTCCTATCATCGTACGGACGGCTCGTAATCCAAGATCGTGGCACGCCTATGTGCTGTCCCTGCTGTACCAGGTCCGCCCATATTAGCTTATTGTAGCGCTGTGTAAACGTGGTACGCTAAGCTACAGCTGGCTACTTGACACACCCGGCGATGTAGCTAGCTATAGATGTAGCGTGGCGTAGCGCACCTTGTCGCGGCGTGTAAAGGAGATGCGTTGACCGTTTGTAGCCGTTTGAGCGTGCTCGTGCACGTGAAGTAGCGGGATGTATCCAGCCTGCCGTCGCGGCGTGTAAAGGTACCTTAATGGATGTTTCACTCAAACACGGCTGTGGATGATAAAGGTTGAAAACTGGAAAGGATAAAGAGCATAAAATAGGATCTTATCTGAGCAAATAACTTATATCTATATCGATATCAGAGGTTTCACCTTTTGTGGTTGTGAGAGTCGAAACCACGATATGCGCATATCACGGCTGCTGCATTCCCCAAAACTGAAGCAAGAATAATAGGAAGGATAAGGGGTTAAACATAACACTGTCATAATCCAGAAGACATCTAATAGTTCACTCAAATATTGATTTGTTAGTCAACACGTTTCAGGGCTCTCAGGCCCCTCCCTCAGGACAAAAAAATATGACTTGATCATATTAGTCATATTTTTTGTGCTGAGGAAGGGGCCTGGGAGCCTGAAGCGTGTTGACTAACAAATCAATATTTGAGTTAACTATTAGATGTCTTCTGGATTATGGCAGCGCAGTGTTTAACCCTTTATCCTTCCGATTATACTTTTACAAGGTTGTAGCTGATTTCTGATCTCCTTTAAGGTACCTTTACACGCGGCAACTTTTCTAGGAATTTCACTGGCAACTTACTGGTTGCAGTGAAATCATGGAGACATTGTTTCATTTGTACACAGCAACAAGATAGAACAATGTGTCCATGATTTCACTGCAACCAGCAAATTGCCAGTGAAATTCCAAGAAAAGTTGCCGCGTGTAAAGGTACCCATAGACAGATCAACAGGACGCCATTTCGAAGAATGTATTCATAAGGAGCCTGCCAACAAAGGGGTTCTCTGACAATAGAAAAAACTAAATAACTAAAGGAAATATAATTATGAATAAAGTCCTTTACACTTAATTAGTGAATCACAATAATTTGGTCTATGGAGGTAATCACTATAGAAAAAAAATGTCCGCCGCCTTGTTTCACTGAAAGAAACTTGTCCTAACATGTTAGAAGAGGTGCATGTGAACATGTACAGGAGAAGGTCTGCCCTCCTTCATATGTAAGAAGAGTGCTCCACTAATATTACTGGAGATACCAGAGGTCCTGAAATAAGAAGAGGTCCCTAAATAAAAAGAGGAAAAGAGAGCACTCCCTGTGAAAGAAACTCCTGGGACAAGATTTAGGGAAGGCCGATAGGCCCTCGCATAACCCCGGGTTAAGCCTTCTATGACTGCTGGGCCCTCTAGATGTGGTGCTCAAACGGCAGCGTCCTCCTCTCACAGTCCTGTGGCTCCTCTGTGCAGCACTTTTGGGGTTCCGGGTCACATGACCACAATTCCCGGAATTACATCACCGCAGGTCCTAGGACTAAGCTGGCGGTTGTCCCAGAGACCACAGGTCCTTTTCACTTGCAATTACAGTAGTAACAATCCCTCCAGAGCAGCTCTCGCCAAACTCCCATAAGGAATGGTACCTTTACACGCCGCGACGGCAGGCTGGATACATCGCGCTACAAGCTACAATTGTAGCTTGTAGCGTCCATATCGCCTGTAGTAGCGGCGTCTGAAGAGGCGACGCTACAGCCGGCGACAGATACATCTGTTTATGGTCTCTGCTCATAAACTTAAGGCAACATCGCCGATGGTAGCGAGCTGTATCGGCGTGTAAAGAGGCAACGGAAGGGAACTCTGGACACCCGGGGCTGTAGCTGCAATGTAGCTAAGGCGTGACCTCGGCTCCATGTTACCGCGCCCCATGTGCGATCATTGGTGGAAGCTGCTGCATGACGATTGGTAGTCGCTGCATAGGGAGGCATATTTAAAGGAGCTGACGAGTCACACTACACAATCGCTCGAGCGTCATGTATTACTCAGCCTCCTGCGTTGCCTGCCCAATCAGGATGTTATTGCTTCGTCCTATCAGCGTACGGAAGTCTTGTAATCCACAATTGGAGCACGCCTATGTGCTGTCCCTGCTGCACCAGGTCCGCCCATAGTAGCTGGTTGTAGCGGTGTGTAAATGAGCAACAGCTGGCTACTTGAGACACCCGGCGATGTAGCTAGCTATAGATGTAGCGTGGCGTAGCGCACCTTGTGGCGGCGTGTAAAGAGGGTGCGTTGACCGTTTGTAGCCGTTTGAGCGTGCTCGTGCACGTGAAGTAGCGCGATGTATCCAGCCTGCCGTGGCGGCGTGTAAAGGTACCCGAAGTGATTGCATATACAAGGAATACAGTTTTATCGGCTTATGGAGCGCTAAGAAGAACCATATACAGGGAGATGGAATTAAAACAGACCTTTATTGGCCACTTGTGCAGTCCCTTGTGGAACCCTTCCACCTGAGGAAGACAGGAGAGTACTGTTGAAACAAGTTGTGGCTGCAGAAGGGGCCAATAAAGGTCTGTTTTAATTCCATCTCCCTGTATATGGTTCTTCTTAGCGCTCTATAAACCAATAAAACTGTATTCCTTGTATAAGAAGAGGTCCCTCACACTTCTGAATAAAAATATAAGTATCCCCAGGTCACAGCAGAGCTGCTTCCTACTGCATATGCTCACACGCTGCTGTACTAATGTTCCAGGACAGGTTTCTTGTAGTGAAGGGGAACCTGAAAAACTGGGGAACAATTCCAGCATCATAGAGTTTTTATCCAATAAGGCTAGGGCCACACTTGGGAGTTTGCATCCGCTAACTGGATCCGTTAATGGATCCAGTTTTGTTCCTTGTCAATTTGGAGGCATTTTTAGCACTTGCATTAACGCATGCGTTAACGCATGGTACCCATATGTACCATACTATGGGTACGAAACCACCAGCACCCATTTTCTCCACTATATTGAGTGAAAGGGAAACTGTCATATTGAAAATTGTATCTGAACTTGAGATAGCATGATATCAACTAGAAGTAGGCGATCAGAATGATATACATTTTTGTGGGTGAGTTAGTAGAACCACCCAATGGACACATATGTAAACATGCACTTGGTATTATAATGAATAAAATACAAGATATACTGAATCTTTTCCCACAAATTTATACATTATTCTGCTCAGCTTCTCCTTGTCTTTGCCTTGCTGTTCATAGATTGGACTGCATTTACAACTTGACAGGTTTCCTTTAAAATTCCTCAGAACTGGAGACCCTCTGAATCTTTCACAAGTCTAAAAGTAGTATTTCCTGCTCTTTGTGCAATTCCTTAGTCTTGAAAGAGGTCCAGTCATCAGTCATGAGTAAGACTGCTTAGTGTAGTCGAAACGCGTCAACTGGGTCATGTCGACCATGTAAATTTTTCTTTTGGGTGCACTATATTTTCTTTTGAAAAATAAAAAGAAAATGAAATTCCAGTCCTGTTTAGCCGGACTCCAATTTTTTCTATTATCCTTGATGTGAGGCCAGGGCGAGGCTGGTGTCTGAGCCCCAGGTGGATGAGCATAGAGCAACTGGGTGAGTTGTAATTAAGTTTCTACAATCATCAGAAATACCTTTTTAATTACAGTTTTGGGGGAAAAAAAAACAATAGTGAGATGTGTCTCTGATCTTATCATAACTGAAATAAAGAACATTTTAAAATATTCTTGCTCTGATTTTGGCTACTAAATATCAGAATTTTCAGATAAGCTTAAAAAGCAAAGAAATCACGGAAGAATAAGGCCCATGGAACCTAACAGCCATCAGATTCTCCATAGCCTAAAAGGGCAAGTGGCACATAAGAAATGATAAATACTGACATCTATGCATTGTGTTGTGGGTTTTTTTGACTGGAAAGAAGTAAATGAATTGACAAGTTGTTACCATTCCTCCAACAGGGAGTCTACAGCATGACATTTCCAGCACTGATTTGCGATCTTAGTATCTAGACCTCACACTGGACTTTGGAAACATTGATGCATTTCCAGGAAAGATGCTCCAGAATAGTTGTTTCATATAGAAGAGTATTCAGGAGATCTGAGAGACGCTCTTTAACTCCTTACGGCCACAGCCAATTTCTGTTTTTACACATTTTTTCCCCTTCTTCCAAGTCAAATATAATTTTTTATTTTTCAGGTGACAAAGAAATAGGATGGCTTGTTTTAAGGGAGAAGAGATGTAGATTTGAACTTTACCATAAAATGGAATAAAAAATAGGAAAAAAAAAACGTTATTCGGCCATTGTTTTTGGGGATTACGTTTTACAATACCAAAACCGAAATAATGAACACCCATATTGGGATAAGTACAATGCAGTAGCATAGCTACAGAGGGGGAAAGGGGTGCAATTTCAGGGGTTCACCCGGAGCTACTGCCAATATTAACTACATCAGCGTTGCAGAGCACCAATACATTTATTCTCTGAGGCGGAGCAGGGAGACACAGTCACCCTGCACTGCTGCTCTCTGTTCGGTAGACTGCAGGGCTCTACAAATCAGTAGGATAGCGCATCCATAGGACATCAGAGTCCAAGCAGGGTGACGTCATCACGTAGTGCCAGGACGCTGATGCCCTATGCATGCAATGACACAGCGCTGATATGCTTGCTTTGGACACATCAGGATCCTGGGTCCTGGATTAGGTGAGTATACACTAGGATGTATGACAGATAGACCAAGATGGGCCCAGGATATTGACAGATATACCAGGATGGGGACATATACAGGGTGGGCCCAGCATGGGGACATATAAACCAAGAATGAGACAAATACACCAGGATGTAGATATAGATACCAGGATAGGAGACAAATAGTATATACAAGGATGAGGGATAGATTTGCCAGGATGAGCCAAATTGCACCAGGGCAACTGTAAGAGCCGGGTAAAGTGCCAGGATTTGGCACTTTTAATGAATGTGCCAAATTCTGGGGCAGCTGTGGGCTGCTATTCTATAACATGGGGGACCCCCACCTCGCTGAGAATACCAGCCCCCAGTAATACCTCTTTAAATCCCAAATCTATCAAAGAAGTATCCGTGCCTAGCAACAATGGGTGTTTTTCACGCAACGCTCTGAAGTGCCTCTGCTGTGGGACAATCACTAATGGGGTTACTTCTTTTCAATCCCAAACAACTGGTGAAATATTTACAATTATTTGCCAGGTGAATTGCTAATCCACATATGTTGTGTATTTGCTACAATGTATGGGCGGCCTACGGTATGTAGGTCATATAATACAAATGATGCATGCTCGTCTCAATAAGCATCGTAATAACATATAGTGGATATCAATTGCACAGTATTTGAAAGCACTTCAGTACCTTCCATAAAAAGGATACAAAATATATTAATACTGACCATAATAGATCACGTGACAGATGCTGCCCCTGACCGTTATGGCAGTCTCATCAATAAAGAAAGCTTTTGGATCTTCAAGCTTGGCACTTTAACTCCCGAAGGACTAAATCTAACTATAGATAATGTGGTCAATTAGAGTACTTTAGCGGTGTTTTTAGTTTTGTCATTTATTATATGCTCATTTAGTATTGAATACTGTATAACAGCTACCTCTTCCAAGTGCTGCCACAATCCCGTCCAGTTTTCTCTCCAGGGTGAATTCACTTTTTAATAGCTATATGTGGAAAGGCAGGAAACCTTGTATATCACAATGTACACTTTCACTTCCCAGGCATCTCGGTGGCATGGGGGCCCCAGATATTAAAATATATTACAGAGCAGCACAGCTCTCTAGAACAGTGGACATTATTAGGGGAACTAGAGACAAACAACGGCTGAAAGTTTAAGACGCCTTAGCGCCCTATAACCTCAGGTCACTCTTACTCATACATTCTAATGTGACACAAAACATTCCCCTACTAAACCCTCTCACCAAGACTACACTGAAGATATGGCGAAAAGACGCGGTGAATTTAATGCCGCCTCTTACCCCATTAGCCAATCTTTGCGACCTACTAGCCCACCTAGAGATAGCAGGAAGTACAAGCCAAAAACAATACCATAGACATTATAAGTACTCCGTGGACCAATTACATCAAGATGGTGTCATTATACCTTTTACAGATTTACAAACCTTACCGAGGCCTATCTAATATAAATTTTATACAATATAACGCTTTACGGCATACTCTCCACCCGCTTCTGAAGAAATCGGACCTTGATAGAGGTCTGACTGAGTTCAAAAATTCTTGTGCCACAGTGACGAGACTGAAGCAAATATTCTCCAAAATATATCCTTCATTACTGACCGCAGAGACCAACCCCAAGAGAGCATTCATTGCGCACTGGGAAAGAGGCCTGGGGTACAAATTTTCGTCTCCACAAATTCGATACATCTATTGCCATTCCCATTGTCCGACACAGTGCGTAAGAGCTCAAGAATCTTAATTCAAGGTGGTCACGAGGTGGTACCGTGCCCCGGACCAGACCCGGCTATGGGGCGCTGGCCACTCCTCTGACTGCTGGAGGTGCGGAGCTAAAGAAGCCACTTACTTTCATATTTGGTGGAGCTGCCCTACTCTGACGCTGTTTTGGAGGCGGGTGGAGAGACTTATCGGGGTGATCACAGGCAGATCGCTTTGATTGGGACCTGAGGCGGCCCTGATTCACTTCCCGGTATGGCCGAACATAAACTGTCCTCACTTCTTGCACAACATATAATGAGTGCAGCGAAGCTATTGATACCATTATACTGGAAATCTCACGAAACACCTACAATGACTCAATTGGAAGAGAAAATTCACTCTCTATACCACGTAGCCGAAATTGTGGCCTCGGTGAATAATACCACATCAGCTCATCTAAATAACTGGCGACCATGGCTGTCCTACATTTACTCAAAAAAGAAAAAATAATACTACCAGACTACCAGATAGGGATTATACCTCAATATCCTTATCAACCAACTGTGCCTGGTATATTTCTCCCCCCCCCCCTCCCTATCTCCCCCTTTACCGTTTCCTTTCTCTCCCTGCTTCCCATTTCTATCTTTCTTTCTTTCCAACATGTTTTAGCTTAATCTTAAGTGTTTATGTTATAATGGATTCAATACTAGTGTATAGAGCTATTACGGTGTAACAGATTATAATCCTTGACAGAATTTACGTCTGTGACCTGTTCGAGGTTATCTGGCCCTCTAATACCGATGTACTATACCTCTACAACATCTACTTTATAGCATATTGATATATTTGTTCTTTGCATTCATTCGGCCTGATATAACACTGATTCTACTATGTACAACATTATCTATATTCGTTGAAACATTGAGCTCTGCTCACAGCGTTCATATTGTACTGATGTTTTTTCTGTTGCAAAAAATAATAAAAAGAATTTTGAGTAGAGAAAAAACAAAGAATACTGTATAACACTGGTGATTTTTATTCATTTATGTTTTTGGTTTCAAACATGTGTGGTATACCTTGACCCAACATTTATAGTTTTTATTTGCATATTGTCATTTTATTAGTCTAAATGTTATTATTATTGTATGGTTAGTTGCTTGTTTCTGATGGCTCACTGCCAGCACACGAAGGGTGCTATTGAGATCATTTAATGTGCTTATTCTATTGGCTCATTGGCCCTATTTAATGTGTCACTTCTTCTTTTCTTTGTTATACCACCTGAGGAAGTTAGCAGTCCGCTATCGAAACGTCTCGTGGTGAAATAAAAGGTTTGTCACCTAATTGCCTAATTGTCCCTGTGGTTTCTATACCCCAGTGCTCCAAATTCACCACTTATTTAATCTCAAATGAAATCAGAATAACCCTTTACCGTTTTAGGTCAATTAGTAGTACCATAATTATTTGAAAGCGTGAGAATACTTTCAGAGGGGACATTAGTGAACATGTGTGTAAAAGCATGTTGACACTGACCACCAGACAGACTAAACCTTAAGGAAAAACGTATATACACAAAAAAATGTTAAAATACCCTGCAATAAATAAATGAAAAGCAAGTGCTATAAAAAAACAGGGTACTTAGCACACGTTTTTGCAAAAAGGTACAAAGGCATCCCACCACGTCAAGGTGTACCCGCTTCAGGATAGCCCCTACTCTAACTATTTTAAAACCTGCCCTTGTGTCTACTGGCCTCAAAAAAGCAAAATGCAGGGTGTGGACCGAGGTCCCAAATTGGACACACAGCAATGGGAGTTAATATAAATGCTCTGCTCAGTAAAAGGAGGGGTGAGGCACTCTCTAACTTGTAATGAAACAAGGAGCTAAAATGAACATACACAAAAAATTGTGTCAGTGCGGACATCAGTGAACATGCCTGTAACAGTATGTTCACACTGACCACCAGACAGACTAAACTTTAAGGAAAAAAGTATAAAAACAAAACGTGTGAAAATACCCTGCAATAAAGAAGATGATATTGTTTTGGAATAAACCGAATTAACTGTTCGGAGGAAAATCATGTCCTGTGCTACCTGGAAGACCAGCAAGACAGAGTGAGTACCCTACTGCAGTGGATGACATATAGAACGCTAAATATATATATATATATATATATATATATATATATATATATATATACACACACACTAGCTGTAGAACCCGACGTTGCCCAGGCAAAGTAAAGTAACTGTTTTTAGCTATAAGCTGAGGTTCATCTGCCAGCCCACATCAACCTCAAGATCTACCTCACCCATGCTCACTCCACCCACACCTACCCCTCACCCTCCTGCCCCGACCCCAAAACTTTTCGTCCCCTCAAACCTGCCCCCCACATCCTCCCCAAACTTGCACCCCCCCAAACCCATGAAAAATGACTAATCTGCACCCCCACCCTCAAAAAAAGCCCCCCCATATCCACCCCACAAATCCTGAGTCAAATGGGGTGTGTGCGCAAAATTTTGTGATTGTAGGTGTGATGTGTGAATTCCTTTAGTGGACATACATATAAGGATGAGTGAGTAGTGAAATAATCGGACTCACTATACTCATAATGAGTAGGTCCTGATTCTTGGGTACTCGTTAGGAGTAGCGAGTCCAATGTAAGTCAATGGGAAATGCGAGTACTTTCGCAGTGTAACTATACACACTGCGAAAGTGAAATAAAAGTTAATAAGAGGTGTTAAAAATAAAAAAATAACATACCTATCCGACAGCTGTCCCAGGACTCGAAAAAAACACATCCGATGTGTGACATCACGCACCACCTGATCGCTACCAGCCATCTGATTGGCCATCAGACTTAAGGTCCTGGCAGCCCATCGGATGTGTTCTTTTTGGATCCCGGGACAGCCCTCGAATAGGTGAGTATGTTATTTTCTTTATTTTTAACACCTTTTATTAACTTTTATTTCATTCTCGCAGTCTATTCACTGCGAAAGTAAATGTACTACTCGCTACTCCTAACGAGTAATAACAAGGAAACTCTCAGAGTAGCCAGTAGCCTGAATATCATACTATTCGGTGAGTACCGAATAGTTACGAGTATACTCGCTCATCCCTTCATACATATATTGTGAAGGGGCAGGCCTATAAAGGTGGTGGAGCTATGAAGGGGCGGGTCTACATGGAGAGGCATGGTTATGTGGAGTGGATGAGGCTATGTAGAGTGGGCGGGGCTATAACACAGCTATGGAGTGCACAACAATTTTGGACAGATATGGTCCAAGCTGCTGAAAATAAAATGACAGGACGTCCAAGGTGGAATGATTGGTCAAATTATTTCATGCCCTATGTAGGGCATGCCCGTGTAGGACATGGAATAAAGGCACCGATCATTCTACCTTGGATGTCCTGTCATTTTATTCTCAGCAGCGCGGACTATATCCGTCCATAATTGCTGTGCATTCATTACCTTGAGTGGGGGTCCTGCGGCAACTGATACCAAGCATTGAGACCAGTTGTGGGTCTCACAACTGTACAAGGTGAGCTGTTTAAAGTTTTTGTCTTTCCAGTTAACTGGGAGATTCGACCCATTGCGCCCTTGTCTACCCCATTTTAGGTACAGCTATGGAGTGAGCATGGCTATGTAGAGTGGTATGTTGCCCAGGCGTAATGTCCATATATGGTCGTAATGCTCACATATGGTAATATCGCTCATATATAGCAATATTGCCGAAATATGGTAATATATGTATGTGTGTGTATCATACCATTCTGACTCACCGTTGCCGGATGCTCACGTCTCAGGCGATGGAGCACTTGTCACGGTTCCGCGCCTGAGGCTGTGGGGCCCGGTGGTCAGATCAAAGGGGATATTAAAGGATGGGGATGTTTCTTGATTGTCGTAACGCCACCTGTGGGCGTCCGGTGAATGCAGCGGTGCTGCTTGGGCCTCCGGGGGATGTGCGTCAGCTAGATGGGATGCTTTCCACAGGATGGGCAGGAGTCCCCGGGACCAGGAGCTGTACCGGATGGAATACGGCAGCTCGGTAGTTGCTGGACAGAGTTAATAACAGTTCTGAAGAAAAGCACGGACACCAGATTCCTCTGTAACGGGTCTTTACTGTAACTACTGGTGTGGTACAGGGAATACACTCTTTAGGTACCGGACCGGGTGGTCTTAGCGGTGACTGGTCTTAGTCCAGAGCTCCACGGTGTCCCTCCTTTATCTAACCGTTCTATTCTAGTTGCCGTTGTCCCCTTAGTGCGCCAGTTCGAGGTACGGGGAAGACTTCTTTAGGATTCCCTACCGGGACGTCCCGCCGGCTGTACAGGGGCCTGTTTCCCTATGGTGGGTATCCCGCTGGCAAGACGGCTAGGTTGCGGCTGTAGTGAGGTGCTCCTAAGAAGTTGTGCCTTCACTCCGGTTTGCGAAACAGCGATAGACATCTGTTTGCCTCGGAACCGGTGTCCGGTGAAGTTGGGCACGGGTAGGCTTTAACCCGCTCTGAGTTGCCCGTGTTCCGGTCTGGGTCACCGCTTGATGCTGCCCTGCCGGTAAAGTTCTGTACCAGGGCTGCACGGCACTGTGCAGGTCCCTGTTCTTCCTTCTCCTCCCGATCACTATTCCTCCGTTACTAACTTCCCCCACACACTACACCTACACTCCTCCCTCCAGGACCTGATTGGCCCTCTACCTCTAAGTGGTGCATGTGGTGTATGGAGCTCTGGGTTTAACCATTTCATCACTGAGACGGAAGATATGACATCTTCAGTCAGGGATGCAATACCTTTCTGTGACGCTCGTTGCGGGGCGCCGCCACACATCTCCCTCCCAGTAGCCTCACCCTTCATAGTTCTGCCCCTACACATAGCCCCACCCCTCCAATGTATAGCCTAGCCCCTTCACAGCTCCACCCCTCCACATAGTCCCTGGGGCAGGGTAATGTGGAGGAGGTGGGGATATGTAGGCTGTGAAGTGGGTGTGGCTATGTGGAGTGTGGCCATGTGGAGTGGGCGTCATAGTGAGGAGTGAGCGTGGCTATGTGGAGTAGGTGGTGGGTGTGGCTATGAGGAGTGGGCACGGCTTGATACATACATACACACCCACACACATACACTCAGCTTTATATATTATATATATATATATATATATATATATATATGTTAGACATGATAACCCAGGGGTAGGGAACTCCAGGCCTCGAGAGCCACGAACAGTCTAGGTTTTTCAGGATTTCCTTAGTATTTGACAGTTGGTAATGTAATCTCCTGCACAGGTGATGATTCCAACTGTCAAATACTAAGAAAATCTTGAAAACCTGCCTTCTGACATACAAACATCACCCTATATATAAAATCATGTGTCTTATATATACAGTATGATGGCTCCATAGCCCCTGTATACACAGTATAATGGCCCCACAGCTTCTCTACATACAGTATAATGGCCCCAAAGTCCCTCTAAATTCAGGATTATAGTGCTTGCCTCCTGCTGTTTGGAGATCCTCTCCAGCAGTTACAGGTAGTGCCAGGTGCACTGTGTAATGTCATTCAGCAGACATGGTTGCTCACATTGTGCCGTGTGGCCATGTTTGATACTCCGTGACGTAGCCCAGATGGCACTGGCCCATTTAAAGATATAGTTCTATCCTAGCTAATAGTTTCCCCCCTATCCCTTGGCTCAGCCCACCCTTGGCTGCAGGCTGCAAAAAATTGCTTCTGGGCTAGTCTATTGAAACGACAGGCCTAGACTGAATAAAGACCAAGTTATGTAAGAATAACGTCTCAATGTGGTTTTTATTTAGCTACATGTCATAGACAGAGGAGAGCTAAGAAATGGCGAGGAGACACAAAGTTTGAGAAAAGTTGCTGCACATTTCATAGTGAAACATGATATAGTAGAAAACTCCTTAAAATATAATTTAGTTTTGTTTTCTCTTTAAGATTTGATTTGTTTATCCTTCAGCATGGATGGAAATGAAAAAAAAAAACAAGAGAAAACAATGACACGTCTCTGTATTTTTCTATTTTCCATAAAAAATGTGAAGAAGAAAAAAAACAATGAAAGTGAAATGAAGTCATGAGACTAGTAATTTTCCAAGTGACTGGCACAAGTTTCTATTATATCCACCCATATGAACACTTCTCCAGATGGAGATAATTCCCAAACTCTCAGCCTAGTCAGCCAACGGTATTATGACATGTAATCACTGCATAATCTATAACTCAGATAGTCAGTGAAAAGCTCCATCCATCGCAGATAAAGTGCATTGCAAAAGTATTCAAATCCCCTAAAAAGTTAACAGGTTTGTCACTTGCATACTTTCGTCTACATTGAATTTGCTACACAAAGACGAAGAAGTCATGGAGTTATGGACATCACAGAACAAATAGACATTGTGAGGTAGCAACCAGGGAACCCGCTTGCATAACGACAAAACACGTGTTTATAAGTTCAACCAATGTGTACCCGTTTATTTTTCACATATTAATAACATAACCCGGGTAGCATGTTTGACACATATCACATTGATTATAAACACTTTACATAAATACATCATACATTACATAGAACATGGCACATATACATTCACAATAACCCGGGACCTGTAACCACGACTCTCTCCCCATTGGAGCTCTAACACCTGCTCCCGGGGTAGCTACGGCCTCCGGCCTACTTACACATCTTAAAGTACATTTATAATAAATACAGGTGTTATATTTCGACGATGACACCTCCGGGTTCATAACAGGGATTGAGCAACCTGAGTACCGGGTATGTCATGTATCCCCAAGGGGCTCCTTCCTGGACGCATCTCAACCTACATCCCGGTCAGAGTCCACCTGGTTCAACCATGGTGTCCCCACTCTAGGAGCCCTTTTGAACCCCTGCTTCTGACCTTCGTTACATACGCCTCAACAGGCCCTGTGGGTCCCAATGGCGGTACCTGCCGCCCGGCTTTAGTCACCCAGCATGATGATATACATTACCCCGTAGTCAGGATTCCTGCCTGACCGGGCCTTACATACCATGTGTGATCCATCATTCAAACGTCCATGGATCACATACATTTCTTCCACACGCTCACAGCCCATCATCCATGGACTGTGGCTCCTCCATGGCCCATTACAGGGACTGGCAAACCATAGTACACGGGAACCTCATCCGTTACCTACTAGGAGCCCTATTACCCCTGTGTCTGGCACCACAGGCACACCCACACCATTAGAGGCCGTGGTTGAGGGACGGGTACCCTCTGCAAGCAGCAGGGCAAGCCTCCCTCTCGTCCCACAGGGACGGAACACCTCCAACATCATCCATACTGGCTGGGTCACTTTCTCCCCACATTATTATACAATGTTCTTACATAGGTCATCATCTTACATTCAGGGCAATTGCCTAAGCCCCTACATACATCAACGGGTCCTTTACCGACTGCCTAGTCGGACCCAATAGCGGTTATGCCCGCCTGGCATTACTCACACACAGCTCACTCCGTTACACGGGAACCGCTGTCTTACCGGGCACGGATCCGGGTCTCGCTACCTGTGTAACGGGTCCACCAAGCGTCCCCCAAGGGCTCCTTTCCCGGACGTGGTTCACCCCACGCCCGGACCAGTCTCCACCGGGTTCAGCCACGGCTTCCCCACCAGGTGCTATCACAACCGCGGACCTTGGCACCGGCCTGGAGCTAGCATGCTCCCTTCATTCACACAGCCACTGGACTGCTCTGCACTTGGCTGGTCTCAGCTTCCATCTGAATTTCTCAGCACGAGTCTCAGCTTCCCTCTGAATCTGAATGGATCTCTCAATCACTCAGCTGGCTGCCTCTTATTGTGCCAGCCACTCCCACATGGACACACCCCCTTAGCTGCCGGTAATCAGCCTTTCACACAGCTCAGGTTAACTCGCTGTGTTCCGGGTTGTCAGCACTCAGCCCTTACATCCCTTAGAGCCTCATCGATCTCATCCCACTCTCACTGCCGCTCATTAGGCTCATGATACCTTGTGTTCACAGTTGGTTCACACAGCATTATCAGTCAAACCGGCCAGTGTGCACAGGATCATACCTTGATCCTACATGTGATGCGCCCCGGCCATGAGGATCATGCCGGCGGTGCCTCACAACATGCTAATGCAAATCATGTAACAATGGAGTAAAATATCAAAATATCAAAATATCTTGATTTATTAAGTATCAAGTATGATCTCCACAAGCCAAAATCACAATACCTACAAAGCTCAACAGAGTAATTAATGGTTGTCTGAGAAATGTTCTGCCTTGCTGAATACATTTTGGCAAAATAATCATCAAGATCTGCTGCTGGCAGCTTCCTTTGCAATTGCCAATCAATGACATTTCAGATATGCTCATTGGGATACAAGTTTGCTCTCAATACCACAAGCCACATGCGGCCTGGAATTTGTGCATTGGAAGTTGCTTCTGGCATACTTTGGAGAAACGGCCTTACCCCTGGTTCCACAACTAAATCATGGTATCGTACAAAGATCTATTATTGTACTCAGAATAAAAGTTAGAGGGGTTTGGCCTCAATACATTATGTCACCCCATACCATAATATTGGGAGTAAGACTGGTGTTATGCAAACTCATGAAGGCCTCTTCATAGCCTTGGCCATACAGATCAATCTCTAACTATCATTGCATTCAAGACAAATACAGAACTCATCAGTAAGGAATACAAACAACCATTCCAGTCTCCGGTTTCCATATAGGGGAACATCAAACTGGTCCTACTCCTGAGATTATTGTGTTGTGAGGTATCATGTATTATATCCGAACCCTAATTGGTATTAAAGTATTCATAAGGGAACGTCAAACTGCTGCAGTCTGCACACTGGGAGATTTTTGAATGACTTCCATAAGACTTATATAAGTTATTAACTATTTATTGCAATAACAGTGCGGAGCAGCACTGAGGAAGACCATCTGGTGAACGGTGCTGCGTTAGGCCCGTGCCAGAGACCAGCCTAGCCAGTGTGAGGGCCCGAGAGTGAGGGTCGTAGGCAAGGCAAAAAGACAAGTTAAAGAGCAGATTGGGGCAGAGGAGCCATACCGGTTCACAACACCGGAGTCCAAGTATGCAGGAGAGCATCAAGCCCAGCAGAAAACATTGGTTCACCGAGGAGACTCCAGTCTCCCGGACACCTGTAGCACAACCAACTCGAGAGCCAGGAGCCACAAAAGAAGTCATAGCGGTAGCCCACAAAAAGGTTCTCAACACTACAATACGGGAGAGAGAGAGACACAGAGGAGGCCAGGCCTAGTTCTACACAGTTCAGGGGCTTCACCGAGGGAAAAGAGACAAGGAGGCCTACAAATCATTCACTGTGGAAATCCTGAAGTGCTTCCCGACCACCTGGAGTGTACCCTGGATCATGCCTGTCAAAACATCAGTAAAGGTACGAAAACAACTCTGAGCGTGTGTGTCAGTCATTTCAGCCCTGGCCCTGTTCAGCCCAGAGACTGTAGCATCACCCCAGCTGCTGAGACACCTCCCTGTTTAAACTCCGCATCACCACATCATTGCCCCGGGGACCCCTTGCTCCACCTACGGGGAGCGTTATCATCTGGCTGCCCGACCATCATCCTCGGAGGTCTGCAGCAGCGCTGATACCTTCACTGGTCACCGTAGGTGACGTCACAAGACTTTATTTATTTTTCTTTTTTTTTATCCCTCAAACAACCCCCTTTTTAAGCAACCACGAGGGCCACGGCCCCGGGCAGGCCACCAGTGACATCCCCTTACAGTAACTGCCTGGGCACCGAGTCCCCACAGCCTTGGGGCGGGTCACAACCCAGACACCGGAGTCAGAGTCTGCTAAGGAGCACTTAGCCCATCAGAAAACACTGGTTCACCGAGGAAACTCCAATCTCTCTGACACCTCTATCAGCAACCAACACAAGATGCAGGAACCGCAAGGAAAAGATAAAGCCAGCGGCAGTCCACAGAAGGTTCTTACTAACCACTATACGGGTGTGAGACACAGAGGAGGCCAGGTCAGGTTTTACAAGGGTCAGGGCTTCAACACAAGTAAAACAGGAACAAGGAGGCCTTACAAACCACTCGCTGTGGGAATCCTGAAGTGCTTCCTGACCACCTGGAGTGTACCCTGGACAGTGCCGGTTTAACATCAAGCAAAATTACTCGCAGTGTGTGTGTCAGTTCTTACAGCCCTGATCCTGTCAGACATAGAGACTGTAGAGCCTGCAGAGCCACCTCCCTGTGCCAAATCCTATTCCCTTATCATCGCCCCGGGGATCTCGCTCCACCTACGGGGAGCATCACCATCAGGCTGCTCGTCCATCATCCCCAGAGGTCTGCAGCAGCGCTGGTGCCATCACCAGACACTGTAGGTGGCGTCACAAACAATTCAACAAAATCCCTTTATTTTCCAAAATCCCCCTTTTTTAAGTGACCACAAGGGCCACGGACCCAAGTATCGACCGCCGTGACAATCCCCCGTAAGCAACGCCCGTGATCCGAGTCCCCATGGCCTTGGGGTGGGTCAGAAGGAGTTGTGTGTAACTTTACCTGATATGGAAATCCTTCCCTGCTCCAGATGTTCCTGTGGCAACCGAACCGTGGAGTGGGGTGCCACAACAGCATAGAGACCTTTCTAAAGCTCTTTTTACTCTTACGTCTGAGACAAGGACAAGGGCATATCCTCTACATCTGGAGGAAAGAAGGTTTAATCATAATCACAGATGCAGATTCTTTACTGTACGAGCAGTGAGACTATAGAACTCTGTGCCACATGATGTTGTAATGAGTGATTCATTACTAAAATTTAAGAAAGGCCTGGATGCCTCTCTTACATAGTAACATAGTAACATAGTTTTTTTTAAGGTTGAAGGAAGACTTTAAGTCCATCTAGTTCAACCCATAGCCTAACATGTTGATCCAGAGGAAGGCAAAAAAAAACCATGTGGCAACACTAAGCTCCACATTGGGGGAAAAAATTCCTTCCCGACTCCAGGTACGGAAATCAGACTAGTTCCCTGGATCAACGCCCTATCAAAGAATCTAGTATGTATAACTGGTAATATTATAGTTTTCAAGAAAGGCATCCAGGCCCTTCTTAAATGTTAGTAGTGACTCACTCATTACAACATCATGTGGCAGAGAGTTCCATAGTCTCACTGCTCTTACAGTAAAGAATCCGCGTCTGTGATTATGATTAAACCTTCTTTCCTCCAGACGCCCCTTTGTCCCAGTCTCAGGCCTAAGAGTAAAGAGATCATTAGAAAGTTCTCTGTACTGTCCCCTCATATATTTATACATTATTATAAGATCACCCCTAAGCCTTCGTTTTTCCAAGCTAAATAACCCCAAGTTTAATAACCTGTCTTGGTATTGCAGACCCCTTAGTCCTCTAATGACTTTTGTCGCTCTTCTCTGGACCCGCTCTAGTTCAGCTATGTCTTTCTTATACACCCGAGACCAGAATTTTACACAGTATTCTAAGTGTGGTCGCACTAGTGACTTGTATAGAGGTAAAATTATGTTCTCCTCGTGAGCATCTATGCCTCTTTTAATGCATCCCATTATTTTATTTGCCTTTGCAGCAGCTGCCTTACACTGGCCACTAAATGTGAGTTTGTCATCAACCCATACACCCAGGTCTTTTTCAGTGACAGTTTTGCCCAGTGTTTTACAATTAAGCACATAATTATACCTTTTGTTTCCTCTGCCCAAATGCATGACTTTACATTTATCCCCATTAAAGCTCATTTGCCATTTAGCAGCCCAAGCTTGTAGTTTACATAAATCCTCCTGTAATATAAAATTGTCCTCCTCTGTATTGATTACCCTGCAGAGTTTAGTGTCATCCGCAAATATTGAGATTCTACTCTATATGCCCCCTACAAGGTCATTAATAAATATATTAAATAGAAGCGGGCCCAAAACCACCCTTTGTTTCTTATCACTAAGCCAGTTCTTAACCCACTTACACATATTTTCCCCTATCCCCATTGCCCTCATTTTATGTATCAACCTTTTGTGTGGCACCGTATCAAAAGCTTTTGAAAAGTCCATATACACCACATCCACTGCATTTCCTTGGTCCAGTCCAGAACTTACTTCTTCATAGAAGCTTATTAGATTAGTTTGACATTAACGGTCCCTCGTAAAACCATGTTGATAATGGGTCACGAGGTTATTTTTCTTCAGATACTCCAGTATAGCATCTCTTAGAAAACCCTCTAGGATTTTACCCACAGTAGAGGTTAAGCTTACTGGCCTATAATTTCCAAGTTCAGTTTTTGTCCCCTTTTTGAATATTGGCACCACATTTGCTATACGCCAGTCCTGGGGTACAGACCCTGTTATTATGGAATCTTTAAATATTAAAAATAATGGTCTATCTATGACAGTACTTAATTCCTGCAGCACTCTGGGGTGTATCCCATCCGGGCCCGGGGATTTGTCAATTTTAGTGATTTTTAGACGATGCCGTACTTCCTCTTGGGTTAAGCAGGTGACATTTACCGTATATACTCGCGTATAAGCCGAGTTTTTCAGCCCAAAAATTGGGCTGAAAAGTACCCCCCTCGGCTTATACGCGAGTCAGTGCTGTATACCGATGTATACATCGGTACATACCGATGTATACATCGGTATACAGCAGCCCCCGCATCCCCGGTAATGCAGGGCCCCCCAGCGTCTCTCCGGTCACCTGTAAAGGAAGCTATACTTATCACAGTGCTCTGTCCGCGCCCGCTCGCACCCGCTGTCAGCAGCCGACCGGATCCTCCATCTTGCGTCTTCTTTCTTCCTGTTTCTGTGCTCGTCGCGGGCAATGACGTCATTCCCTGCGACGAGCACAGGAAACAGGAAGAAAGAAGACGCAAGATGGAGGATCCGGTCGGCTGCTGACAGCGGGTGCGAGCGGGCGCGGACAGAGCACTGTGATAAGTATAGCTTCCTTTACAGGTGACCGGAGAGACGCTGGGGGGGCCCTGCATTACTGGGGATGCCTGTATACTACCGCTGGGGCTGCTATATACCTCTGGGGCCCTGTATACTACCACTGGGGCTGCTATATACCTCTGGGGCCCTGTATACTACCACTGGGGCTGCTATATACCTCTGGGGCCCTGTATACTACCACTGGGGCTGCTATATACCTCTGGGGCCCTGTATACTACCACTGGGGCTGTATATACTACCACTGGGGCTGTATATACTACCACTGGGGCTGTATAAACCACTGGGGCTGTATATACTGCTGGGGCCCTGTATACTACCACTGGGGCTGTATATACTACCACTGGGGCTGTATATACTACCTCTGGGGCCCTGTATATACCTCTGGGGCCCTGTATACTACCACTGGGGCTGTATAAACCACTGGGGCTGTATATACTGCTGGGGCCCTGTATACTACCACTGGGGCTGTATATACTACCACTGGGGCTGTATATACTACCACTGGGGCTGTATATACCTCTGGGGCCCTGTATACTACCACTGGGGCTGTATATACTGCTGGGGCCCTGTATACTACCACTGGGGCTGTATATACTACCACTGGGGCTGTATATACTACCACTGGGGCTGTATATACTACCACTGGGGCTGTATATACCTCTGGGGCCCTGTATACTACCACTGGGGCTGTATAAACCACTGGGGCTGTATATACTGCTGGGGCCCTGTATACTACCACTGGGGCTGTATATACTACCACTGGGGCTGTATATACTACTAGGGCTGCGTCTATACTACCACTGGAGCTGTATATACCACTGGGGCTGTATATACTACTGGGGCTGCGTGTATACTACCACTGGGGCTGCTGTATCTACCTCTGGGACTGGTGTATACCACACTGCTGGGGGCTGTATACTTGTGCTAGGGTCCACCCTCGGCTTATACACGAGTCAATAGATTTTCCCAGGTTTTGGGGGCAAAAGTAGGGGGGTCGGCTTATACACGGGTCGGCTTATACACGAGTATATACGGTAATTGAGAATTTTTGTTATCACTGATCATATTGTCTGTCATGGGATTTTCTTGTGTAAATACTGTTGAAAAAAAAGTCATTTAGCATATTGGCTTTTTCCTCATCCTCATCCATCATTTCACCCAGACTATTTTTAAAGGGGCCAACACCATCAATTTTTAGTTTCTTACTATTTATGTAGTTAAAAAATATTTTGGGATTCTTTTTACTTTCTCTGGCAATGAGTCTCTCTGTCTCAATCTTTGCTGCCTTGATTTGCTTTTTACAAATGTTATTTAATTTTCTGTATTTATTTAATGCCTCATCACTACCTACTTGCTTTAATTCCCTAAATGCTTTCTTTTTGTCACATATTGCACCTCTTACCGCTTTATTTAGCCATAGTGGTTTCCTCCTATTTCTAGCATGCTTATTCCCATAGGGTATATATTGTGCACAGGTCCTATTCAGGATGCTAATAAACATCTCCCATTTGTGTTGTGTACTTTTATGTCTCAGGACATCGTCCCAGTTTATTGCACTAAGATCATCTCTCCACCGTTGGAAATTTGCCTTCCTGAAGTTTAGTGTCCTTGTAGCCCCTCTACTACACGTCCTAGTAAAGGATACTTGAAAGCTTATTAAGTTATGATCACTATTACCCAAGTGACCTCCAACCCGTATATTTGATATGCGGTCCGGCCTGTTGGTTAATATTAGGTCCAGCAGTGCCCCCCTTCTTGTTGGGTCCTGAACCAGTTGTGAAAGGTAATTGTCTCTCATAGTTTTCAAAAACTTATTACCCTTGCTGGAACTGCAGGTTTCTGATCCCCAATGTATTTCAGGGTAGTTGAAGTCCCCCATAATAATGACTTCTCCCTGAGTCGCTGCTTCATCTATTTGCTTTATGAGGATATTCTCCTCCACTTCCATTATTGTTGGGGACTTATAACATCCCCTATCAGTAATTTATTATTTTTTCCCCCTCCCTTTATCTCCACCCACAGGGACTCTACATTTCCATTAGATTCACCTATATTATCACGCAGGATGGGTTTTAAGGATGATTTTACGTATAAACATACACCTCCTCCTCGCCTATTTGTACGGTCATTTCTAAACAGACAATAGCCCTGTAAATTAACAGCCCAGTCATGGCTCTCGTCCAGCCAAGTCTCCGAAATCCCCACCATGTCATAATTATTTTCCAACTAAATTAATTCTAATTCCTCCATTTTGTTGGTGAGGCTTCTGGCATTAGTGTACATGCACTTTATGCATCTCTCTTTACCTCTATTCCTTCCTACTAGATTGACTGTTCTAACCCCACCCCCCATGCCACCCCCAATTTTATTACTTGTGCCCAGGTTACTATTTACACTATCTTCCCCTCCTATACAATGAATACCCTCCCCCCCAATCCCTAGTTTAAACACTCCTCCAACCTTCTAGCCATTTTCTCCCCCAGCACAGCTGCACCCTCCCCATTGAGGTGCAGCCCGTCCCTAGCATAGAACCTGTAGCCAACAGAGAAGTCGGCCCAGTTCTCCAGGAGCCCAAACCCCTCCTTCCTACACCAATTCCTGAGCCACTTATTTATCTCCCTAATCTCCCTTTGCCTCTCTGGTGTGGCACGTGGTACAGGCAATACTACCTTGGAGGTCCTTGCCTTAAGCTTGCAGCCTAATTCCCTGAAATCATCTTTAAGGACCTTCCACCTACCTCTAACTTTGTCATTTGTGCCAATGTGCACCATGACCGCTGGGTCCTCACCAGCCCCTCCCAGTAATCTGTCAACCCGGTCAGCGATGTGCCGGACTCAAGCGCCAGGTAGGCAGCACACTGTTCGACGATCCCTGTCTTTGTGACAGATTGCCCTATCTATTCCCCTAATAATTGAGTCCCCCACTACCAGCACCTGTCTGGCCTGCCCTTCTCTCCTGTTTTCCCCCTTACTGGAGCAGACACTCCTCTGGCTTTCAGAGGTCATGCCCTGCTGCAGCAGTGCTATCCCTGAACTCACACCCCCCTCATCTGCCAACATAGCAAATTTATTGGGGTGTGCCAGATCAGGGCTAGCCTCCCTGGCACCCTTCCCTCTACCCCGCCTTCTAACTGTCACCCAGCTGGCTACCTCACGGTCCTGCAGCTCCATACTACCATCCTCCCCCACATCTATCCCATTGAGCAGCTGTTCAGTGAGCAGCAGACTCCTTTCCATATTGTCTATGGATCTCAGCGTTGTCAGTTGTTCATTTAGATCCAGTATCTGGGCTTCCTAATGCACAACGTACTCACATCTCACACAGCAGTATGCACCCTCGACCGGCTGGTCAAGGAATGCATACATGTGGCAAGATGTGCACTGGATGGCATTGCCAATCATGGAGCTCATTTCCTAATGGGGACTGCACCAGACAGAAATGATAAGTAAAAAGAAATGCAAAGTATTAATTAAATACAACCAGCAATTCAGTAAGTCCTCCCTTCCAAACTCCCTGAATCCAAAGTCACTGAATCACAAGTCACACACTTACTTCTGTCCGCACTTGCTCTGTCACACTCAGCTCGTTTCACACTCGCTAGAAAATCAGATTTAAATCTTTTTTTTTTCTTTTCCCTTAGCAGAAAATCAGCCTACAGCTCAGTGTACTTCCAAAGGACTGGAAGCCCCAACCAGCTGCCTCTTATAAACCCTTAATTATGCACCCCCACCCTTAATTAACCCCTTGTAAGTATAGCTACACCACAGGTTTTAAGTTCAAAGTAGTTAACCCTTTAACTTACAGGTAGTAAAATAAGAGACTATAAACTTGTAGAGAGAAAAGAAAGTTAAGAAAGCCCAATAAAATTAAAAAGGTAAAAGAAAAAAAAACAAAAAAAAAAAAACAGTCAGCAATTCACACAGGTATTTGTTGCAGGATTCCCAAACACCTCCTCACTGAATCACAAGTCACACACTTACTTCTGTCGCACTTGCTCTGTCACACTCAGCTCGTTTCACACTCGCTAGAAAATCAGATTTAAATCTTTTTTTTTTTTTTCTTTTCCCTTAGCAGAAAATCAGCCCACAGCTCAGTGTACTTCCAGTGTACTTCTTGAAAGATATATAATATTACTGGTTACATATACTAGTTTCTTTGATAGGGCGTTGGTCCAGGGAACTCGTATGATTGCCATATGTGGATTTAGGAAGGAATTTTTTCCCCAATGTGGAGCTTGGTGTTTGCCACATGGGTTTTATTTACCTTCCTCTGGATCAACATGTTAGGCTATGGGTTGAACTAACTAGATGGACTAAAGGCCTCGTCACACCATCCAACATCGGCTGCGATGTCAGATGCGATGCCGCGGGTGCGCGCTCGCTTCCGACATCGCAGCCTAGCTGTCACACGGGATCAACCCAGTGAGCGATCCGCTGTAATGCAGCGAATAAGCAGGATCGGCCGTGACATCGCTATTGTGGTGTCACACCGAACGATCCCACCCGCTGTTGAAGTTGAAGTTGACAGGTTTTCCTGCATGCAGGAAAACCTGTCAACTCTGACTTGAACAACTATCGTTGTTGAATCGTGCGTTTACACGCTACGACGCAACAACAATGTCGTTTCAACATCGTTCCTGACGTCACTTTTGAACGACGTTGGAAACGATGTTGAAAGGTGTGATGGTACCTTTAAAGTCTACCTTCAACCTTAAAAACTGTTACTATTTATTCTATACTTTACAATGTTACTTACAGTATATGTTGTGCTGTACATGTTTTTGACCGACCCATAGACTCATATTGGCCCTTGTCATTCATGCTGGCATAAAAAAATTGGACATGTCTCCATGTGTGTTGCCTGGACAAACTGTCAGGGAAAAAAATACAGACATGTGAGCAGCCCTACAGGTTATAATGAACATCTGTGGTATCCATGAAGAAAAAGCAAATGGATGCTGCAAGTACCGGAAGCACTGATGTCTTAGGACCCCTTCACAGTTCTGCATAAAACTATGTACTGTACATGTGGCATGGTCCATTTTGACCATCCTTGTTTATTTTTAATCACTCAACCAGGTGTACATTTTTAAAAATATATATCATCTGTTTTTCAGTATGGATATGGAAAATTAAATTGCAAAGCTTCCCCACTACTTTCAATGTTAAACATGTAAAGCACATGAACGCCACACGGATGGCATCCATGTGTTTACACAGACCTATAGACTTGTATTGTCATTTGACACCCGTGCTGGAGAAAAAACGGACATGTTTCCATGTTGTTCATGTGGGGCCCCACATGGTCAGGCGTCACAGTGGGGTATTGCACTCGTAAAAGAGGTGTCATTTTTCCCAACTGCAGGTGGATGCTGGGCTGGAGGGTGGGACCTATTTCTGCACTCCCACACTAGACTAGTGGTGGGAGGTTTCCCCGGGAGGGATCTAGCACCTCTTGGGAGAGTGAGAAGGGAGTTGGAGTGGAGTAGAGGAGGTAGGAGTGTGGAGCGATGCAGAAGGTCTAACAGGACCGCTCCAGGCTGATCCTGAGGGAAGATGAAAGGGGATCCTGAGCTGATCCTGGGAGAGGGTGCCTGACGCGTGAGTCTGGGCCCGAGAGAGAAAGGGAGAACCCCAGCGTGGTGCGACCATACTCCAGGGAATTCCCCAGTCCACTACTGGAACGCCGGACCCGAGGAAACGGCCAGAGTCGACCTTTTATGTTGTCAACCGGCTCCTGCGGTCTGTTCACCGGCTGCGGCACCCTGCCAGACGGAGCGGTCTGCCTGCTTCATTACTTTGAAGGAGGGGAGCCCCAAGACTACATTCAAGGAGTAATTGGGTATAGACTCATCCTAGACGGGGAAGAAAGGACACGTGTTTGTCAACCAAGGCATAACACGGGTACCATCAAACCACCTGGCATCCACTTGCAGTCACCCGTAGAGCTACCTGTTGCTTTAACAACTTTTGCTGAACTGTGGACTTGTATGCTGATGACTGTTTACAGTAAAGTACCCGGGAGAGTGACTTTGCCTCCGTGTCTTTGTGCTACAGAATTCAACCTGTTTGCTTACAGGAACGCTGCCCCGGAAGACCAGCTCCACCTGTAGAGAGCTCTGCCATCCTTGCCGCAATGCCATCGCCCTCCGGAGGACTGAGGTGGCGCTGGAGACCCATCACCAGGTACTACAGGTGTCGTCACATGACAATAACTCTTTTCCTTGTACATAACCCCTATATTGAAGTGTCACCCAGGCCACAGGCTCAGGCACCGCCACCCGTGACATCCCTGTGAAGCACACTCCGAGCCTGATACCCGAGTACCCCAGGGCCTGGGGCTCGACATTCACACAGACACACATGTAGTTCACACAAACATATGGTTCGTGTGAAAATACAATCTTGTGAAGATCACCATAGGTTATAATGGGTACTGATGTGTGAAGGGGGCCTTAGGTAAATTCTGTGCATGCATATTCCCTAATTTATTAGTGAAACTAAAGAAATTAACAGGACCATATGTTGCAATTAGTGCATAGTAAAGGTGCCTGTTCACATTGTGGCTGAAAGATAAAACCTAAAGTAAAAAAGAAATCAGCAAATACCCTGCTGTAAGAAAATGAATGAATAGTAATAGTACATATAGATTAGTGATGGGCGAATCCTAAATTACTCGGAATCACTTGACTCTAGCGAGTCCGAGCACAGGACTCGCTACTCGTTGCTAGTCTAGCGAGTCCAATGTTAATGAATGGGGAAGCGAGTAATAGCGAGTAGTGTGAGATTTACAAATCGCAGATGTGTCTCGGAAGCTTCAGCCTGAAGCAATCCTAGTTTTGTCATTTATTTGCATTGGACTCGTTTACTTTGCAACTGTAATCGCTGGGAAACTCGCACAGATAAGAGTCCTGTCTGCTCAGTGTGCTGGCTGCCAGCTCCAGGGTCCTAGAGCCTGCCTGCTGCCTGATGTTGCAGTGCTGAGATTGTTCTCAGTCTGCTCATTCCCTGTGTACAGACATGAATGTCTGTGCACATAGATGATGTAGCAGAGCTGAGATTGTTCTCAGTCTGCTCATTCCCTGTGCATAGACATCTATATCTATGCACAGGGGATGTAGCAGAGAGGACATCGCGTTTTGGACTGCGTCGGACGGAAGAGGATTTTTTTAATTAAAGATGGAGTCCCTAATGGCTTTTTTTTTTATTTCTAATAAAAAATTTTCTTTGTGTTGTGTTTTTTTTAAAACAATTTAATAGAAATTCATGGCGGTCATGTCTAATATTGGCGTGACCGCCATAAATTTCGGGCTTAGGGCCAGCTGATAATACAAAGCTGGCCCTAATCTCTTTATTACCCAGCGTGCCACCGCTACCAGGGCCGCTGGAAGAGCGGGGTTCAGCGCCAGAGGATGGCGCTTCAATGAACGCGCCATCTTCTGGGGCGGCTGCGGGCTGCAATTTGCAGCGGGGGGTGCCCAGAATGCTTGGGCATCCCTGCGCTGCGGATTCCAGCCCCCAGCTGCTTAGCTGTACCTGGCTAGACATAGAAATTGCGCGGAGCCCCACGCATTTTTTTAAAATTATTTCATGAAATTCTGAGATTCTGACTCTGACTCTGACTCTGAGACTCTGACTCTGAGACTCTGACTCTGAAATTCATGAAATAAAAAAATGCGTGGGGCTCCGCGCAATTTCTATGTCTAACCAGGTACAGCTAAGCAGCTGGGGGCTGGAATCCGCAGCGCTGGGATGCCCAAGCTTTCTGGGCACCCCCGCTGCAAATTGCAGCCCGCAGCCGCCCCAGAAGATGGCGCGTTCATTGAAGCGCCATCCTCTGGCGCTGAACCCCGCTCTTCCAGCGGCCCTGGTGGCGGTAGCACGCTGGGTAATAAAGGGGTTAATACCAGCTTTGTTATACAAGCTGGTATTAAGCCCGAGATTCTTAATGTCAGGCCACGTTTGACCCAGCCACTAAGAATCTCCAATAAAGGGTTAAAAAAACACAGAGAAAATTTTTTATTTGAAATAAAAAAAAAAGCCATTAGGGACTCCATCTTTAATTAAAAAAATCCTCTTCCGTCCGACGTAGTCCAAAACGCGATGTCCTCTCTGCTACATCCCCTGTGCATAGATATAGATGTCTATGCACAGGGAATGAGCAGACTGAGAACAATCTCAGCACTGCTACATCATGTCTGTGAGCAGGCGGGCTCTAGGACCCCGAAGCTGCACAGAGAAGACAGCTGGACTCGGCTCACAAAGAAACAGCAGTTACTTTGCGAGTTTCCCTGCTATCACTGGCACAGTAGCCGATTCTAATGCAAACAATGGCAATCCTAGTTTTGTCAGCGTTTCTGACAAAACTAGGATTGATATTGATTTGCATTGGACTCGTGCTAGTAATCACTGGGAAACTCGCAGAGTACCGAGTCCTGCGAGTCCCTTACTACTCGCCGAGTAACGAGTCCTAGCGAGTAGATTCGCCCATCCCTAATATAGATAACATAGGCTACTTAGATAACACTATTTTGATTAATGGCATTAAAGTGTGCCACCTCATGGTTCGGTTGCCACCGTAACACCTGGAGCAGGGAAGGATTTCCACATCAAGTAAACTAATACACAACACCTTCCACCCCAGACATGAAGAGGGAGCTCTACTTTCTGACTTCAGGCAAGGTCTCCTATAAATTCAGGTCTGGGGGTGGAGTTAGGCAGTTCAGTACAGAGCAGTACTGAGGAAGACATCCTGGTGAATGGTGCCGCCCTGGGCCCATGCCAGTGAGTGAGCCTAGCCAGCGTGCGGGACCCAAGAGTGAGGGTCAGAGGCAAGGTGAGTTAGCCAGGGGGAGCGGAGCCGTAGATTTCAAGTCTCCTGGCGCAGCAGCACTTGAGGCACAGCCACTTAGCAGAGCCCGGGACTGCATTGGATACAGCAGTGCCAGCAGCAGAGCTCTCACAGCCTGCCATACAAGTGAGGACTACAAGAGAGGGTCAGAGCCTAGCTTCAGACAGCCCAGGACTAAAGCACGCACAGCGTAACAGGGAGGCCTCACAACCCATTGGATGTGGAGATCCCAAACTGTTCTCAGACCACCCGGACTGTACCCTGGACTTAACCTTGCTCATATCATCAGTAAAGGTACGACAACAACAACCCTGTGTGTGTGACTGTTATTGTGGCCCTCTGATCCTGCTCCCTCCACAGACTGTCCGCAACTATAACTTTCCACTACTGCCCCGTGGTCCCCACTCCACATATGGGGAGCGTAACCACCTTGCTACTCCACCATCACCCGGAGGTCTGTCCCGCAGCGCTGGTAGCATTAATGGAACCATAGGTGGAGTCACGGACTATTTCTATCATTTTTATTATTTTCACTTACTCTTTTTAAGCGACCATCAGGGCCACGGGACCAGGCACAGGCCCCAGTGACATCCCCAGTGAATGATTACCCGGAAACGGGTACCCCAAGGCCCTGGGGCGGGTCAAAAGCAATCCACCGCATCAATTTGGACAGTCCTAGCACTAATGAGATGACAGTTTGGAGATGGAAAATGAGGACATGCAGGAACTGGTGTAGGAGGTGGTGGAAACTCTGATGGAACTAGGTCCCAGAATCCTTGGGGCTGCTGTCATCTGGTGGGGTTGAGAAGTCTAAACCAATCCAGACAATTCCTTTTGATAAGCATCAGCCTGTCAGCATTATACCTCTGGCCGCACTAAGAATCTGCTCTGCAGGTTCTTCTCTCTCCGGATCGACTTCCCATTTTCCCCCCAGTGAACCGTAGCCAGGTTCTTAGTCTGTGTCGGCTTCGCAGGCAGGGAGTCAAGCATACAGGGGATTTATGGCGTCCCGCCGGCTAACATCAGAGCGCAGGGCAGGGTTTCTCTTTGAGCACTTTCTAGGGTTCCGCCCATGACAGTACACCCTTTTGGCTTCCCGCGCGCCATTTGATAATGGCGGCTATCACTCAGTTCAGTAAAGTCTATGGCACACAGTACCCGTCGACAACGGGCACGAGATTCTGATTGTGACGTCAAGTTGATGATACTCGGAATTGGGCAACAGTTCTGCTGGGGAGTCACAGGGTTCACGACCCGGCTCCGTGACCCTGGCGGTGTCAATAAAAGTCCGGGGTTTATGGGTTTGGGGTAGAAGTCGGGAGACTACCTGTAATGTTTGGCTATTGATGACCGACACTGCGGTGCGGGACTTCTGGGCATGATGGATTCACAGCTAAGATGGTATTGCTCCCCACGAGTGGAGCAGTTCCTCGGGGCAATCGGTAATGTCTATGGCAGTGGTAGACTGTTGGGGTGCAGGACTGAGGGCGCTGAATAACTGCCAGACACACAGTACATAGTCTCCGTCATCTTTACTGGTAGTTGCAGGTTGAAAACCAGGACATTGTCCACAGCTAATGTTGGGAGTCCGGGTGGCTTGGAAGCAAGTTGGTGATCTCCTCACCCAGTGAGTTCTGAGGCCTCCCTGCTAGCTAATCTGGGACTCTTTCTTCCTGCTGGTAAGTCTCTCACCAGTATGGAAGGCAGCGTGAGCTCTTCTCTGACACCTCTGGCGGCTGTCCCTGAGCTCTCAAGTGCTGCTGTGCATCTGTGCATCCAGGTGCTTTGCTGTGGCCGAGAGATGTGGAGTCTCCCATCCTCTGGTTTTGGCTGCTGGATCAGTAGTACCCACACAACCTCGGACTCCGGTGTCCGTTTCTGGTGGTAACTGGTTCTGGTAACGCTCCCCAAGCATTCTTCTCTCCTTCCTCAGACCCTCTCCTACGGGTCCCTCATGCCTGCTGCACATTCACTTTCTACTCTGCCTGCGACGAGCCTAACAATGCTCCAGTCCACAGGTCATCTTCACAGTCCTCCTAGGAACTGAACTGCCTAGCCTTGCCCCCAGGCCAGAATTTGTAGGGGAGCTCCCCTGAACCCGGGTCTCTAGCTCCCCCTTCAGGCCTGGAGTCAGGAAAGGTGTGCCACTGTGTCTACACTTATGCTAATATGCTGTACTGTGTTCTCATTGTTTGATAACACTTTTCTCCACAATCAAACCTTGAATCATTGAACCAAAGGTATGATTGAACTCAGTATCCTAGTGCCTATAAGGCACTGGCTTCAATTTATAGCATTAAGTCTGCTGGTTGGTTCCCTTTTAAAACTGGACCGCACTCAGAAGACATCCGAGTTCTAGCCGATTTTTTTACGGTCACATTGGCAATGCCAATTTTGATAAGACAAAATTATCATACATATTTCTGTTATTTTGCATGGAATGATCATGAAAAATCATGCAAAATGTGATCTGCAACATTCAATATTATAGATACTAGGACTTTCCATGAAAAATACAGATCGCACTTGTACAATACAAACTGTCATCCGAATAAACCCTGAGGGTTTGCACATGGGATCTTTTTGCTGCATAGTCCTCCTCAGTGGAAAAGTACCGTAGTAGTGTGATCATAGATTTCATTGTGGAAATAGTGCAGATTTAGTACATATTTTGTTATGTACATTACAAAGCTTATCATTGACAGTGATGTCTGCTGCATAAATTTGCATTATGTGAAATTTGCAGCACTTGTATATTTACACCATGGATCATTTCTGCAGTATAATCATGTAATTACCATGGCCACATGCACACGTTGAATAATTAGTGAGGTTTTTTTTACCTCACACATTGAGTAATTGATTAATTTTTCACCTCACTATTTGTAGCCAAAACGAAGAGTGGAACAATCAAAGGGAAAAGTATACTAGAAATGTGGCGCCCCTATGGCTAGGCGCCACAGGGACTGTGTGGCACCCTGGCATCTGTTGGGCACCACAGAAATCCTTAGGTACAAATGGAGTAAGTAACAGCACAGCAAAACCACAACACAAACAACACTTAGAACACCTGGTTTCACCCCGAGCCTCTAGGGGGAGCTAACACTGGTGACTTCTAACCAGTTCCCCCTATAAAAAGAGTCTTGGAGAGAGAAACTTCAGAGTGTGGTAGACGCTACAAGAGCTGCCTGCCTGTGTGAAACCTCCACCCTACGAGGAACACACTAGGCCCTGCTAGCCTGTTAGCCAGTGGAGATCCCTGCAATTGGGATAATAGGAAGAAGGAGATCACCTCTCAGGAATACAGAGTTAATCCAACTCTTTCCAAACCATCCGGTTACTGGAACCGAAGCTGTGGAAGCTACAAAGCCCTCACAGAGAACCAGCACATCCAACAGGAGGTTTAGCCACCTGTTCCACCTGATGCACCTACTCACGAGAGCCCAGGGAAGAGTACTGATCCTGCTCAGACCCTTTTACAGTGCCCTCAGTGCTGATAACCAGGTGAAGCAAGTTCCATTGAACAAACTGCCCGGTCCGGCTGGATTCCACATCCACCCGACCTTAGCACCAGAAGTAGAGAAAGGAAGCCTAACACTGCTTGCTGTGAAACTCCATAAGTGCCAACTTCACTATCCCGGTCCGAGTGTACCTGACTATCATCCAGTAAAGGTACCTAAAAGAGACTGTGCGTGGTTGTGCATTATTCCTGGATTCAGCGCAGCGTCCCGCAGCTGCCTCACAACATCTTGCGCAGCTCCCGGCTCCGGGGATTCCCGCTCATCCTGTGGGGAGCGTTCCATCTCGCTGTGTACCATCCCCCGGAGACCCGAACAGCGCTGGTAAAGTTACCAGAACACCCGCAGGTGGCGTCACGAAGACAAATCACCCCACTGTTCCGCCATTCCCCTATTGATCTGGACCACCGGGCCTACACTACCGCAGGCGCGGTTCCGTGACTGGAGGAGAAACAACGCCCGCTACGTGTACCCCCCGGCTATGGTGAGTCAGAATTTGGCGTCACGAACAGGATACGAGCAGGCCCGTTATCACGGGTATTGTGTGCTATTTATTGACTGTAAATATCGAACTGTACATTTGGTCCGCCATTGCTGCGCGAAAAGGCGGGAAAAGAAGGGGCGTGACTGTGCAGAGGGCGCGAAGATTGACCCCGCCCCCACGCTCTGACGACTTCCCCTGTACGCAGCAGGAACCGGAAACTCCCGTGGTGCCTCACTCCTCACAGCGAGGCCGATACTTCCGTTTGCAACCAAGGGAAAGGCTACGCTTAACTAAGGGGGAGCGACCATGAGTAACCCGGCTCCCGATCACGCGGTGCCCCCGCTAAACCAAGCGGCACCTCAGAATATACCTCTTGATGGACAGCAACAAGTCGGCGGTATGCTACCACAACCCGCTCCGATTATGCCGATGTCTCTACCCTACGTTCCTAGTGCGACCTGGTTACCCAAGTACAGCGGTGTACCCAGCACCTTGGAAAACTTCCAGAGGAAGATATGCCAAGCCCTGGACATGTACCCGATGACCGGTAAGCAAAGAGCTTCTGTTATTATGGGACAATTAACCGGTGCAGCCGAACTGCAGAGCCGCAGCTGGCCTGTAGAAGTTCAGGAATCTGTGGAGCAGATATTCGCTAGATTAACCCGGGTCTTTGAGTGCCATACCGAAGCTGGATTAAGACTGTCATTCTATCGTTGTAATCAAGGGGCACAAGAAACTGTCCTTGATTATTCACTGCGCTTGCAAGAAGCATACAGACTGTTAAAACAAGTCGATCCAGATAGTGCTCGAGATGAGAACAAAGCGTTAATTGGACAATTTATTGTGGGCCTTAAACTGTCTGAGGATAGAAAGCAAGCAAGCTGGTGGTCCATACAAAATCCAGGCGCAGAGTTTGACACATTGAGAGACTTAACAGTTTGGGGACAGCGACTCGCTGAAGTACCTGATCCCGCTTCGCCGCAGCAGCAGTGCACTGACACCCCTTCCGTGCCGGCAGCAGCATCTCCAATCCCTGCGATTCAGTCCAGTGCACAGACTGTAACACCTGACCGGTTTGATCAACTGTGTGCTAATGTCGAGCAGCTGATGAAGGACGTGGCCAAGCTACAAGCTGGGAGAAGACCCAAGACAGATGCAAGGCCATCGGACAAGATTCTACTCGCCGACAGTCCAGACGACGTCCCGTGGATGAGGAGAAAGACACAGCCGTCGCGAGGAAAACCTGCAGACCGCCGCAGTCCCGACAGACGCCGCAACAGTCAGCAGAACGACTTAGGAGGACGCAACGTGCAATCCCGTCCTTTAAACGAGCGACCCCTGGGCGAGAAGGGCCAACCCCAGGAGTAGACTGTCCAGGCCCTACGTCCAGCTGGGAACACAAGTATGTGGGAGACTGTCCATACTTACCAATCGTCATCGATGGTATCGCTATCTCCGCCTTGATAGACACTGGATCCCAGGTGACATCCATCCCCAGTACCCTTTACAAGCAGTTCTGGCCAGATGTTAAGCTAGAACCCCCTAATCCCGAGATGAACCTTGAAGCCACTAATGGTATTCCGGTTACCATAGAGGGACAGTGGGAAGCTACAGTAAAGGTGGGGAGGGTGCAGTTGAAAAACCAGGGTATCTTAGTGGTTCAGGATAAGCCTAACCACAAGGATCCATATGTCATATTGGGTACCAATGTCATGATCAAATGTCTCGATGAAGTGTTGTTTTTGCTCCAACAGAGTGCTGAAGCCGGTAAACCCAGAGAAAAGAGGGCTATCCAAAAGCAGATCAGAGCTCTGGTGTATCAACAACAGGTAACAATGTCAAATGGTGAGATTGGCAGAGTAAGGGTCACAGATCCCATTCCAATTGTGGTACCACCCAGAAGTGAAATGATGATCTGGTGTCGAGCAGCCATAGGCCTCAGAGGGCAGGACTACCAAGCTGTAGTAGAACCTGTAATGTCCGACAGTAGTCCTACGCTCTTGACAGCCAGAGGGTTAGTCGATGTAAGAAAGGGGAGAGTCCCCGTACGCATATTGAATTATGGTGATGATGAAGTCAGACTACCTAGATATGCAACTGTTGCAAAATTGTACCAAGTAAAAGATGATGCTGTGATTGATGTAAAATCCTCAAACCAAATAGTCACTGATGAACCCCCTCACTCCAAAGATCAGTTAGAGAAATGGTGTCAAGACCTCAGTGTAGGAACTGACAATACACCCTCTCACCAGAAAAATGGAGTATACCGGGTGGTTCGGGAGTATGAGCAAGTGTTCAGCAAACACCCACTTGACTTTGGGAGGATTAAAGGGGTACAACATCATATCCCCACAAACAACCATGCACCTATCAAAGAAAGGTACAGGCCTATACCACCCACTCACTACCAAAAAGCAAAAGAGATGCTTCAGGACATGAAGAATGCAGGAGTCATTAGGGATAGCTGTAGTCCCTGGGCCGCACCACTAGTCCTGGTTAAAAAGAAAGATGGTAGTATGAGGATGTGTGTAGATTATAGGCAAATCAACAAAGTCACACACAAGGATGCATACCCGTTACCCCGCATAGAAGAGTCACTAGCTGCACTCAAATCTGCCAATTACTTCTCCACATTAGATCTTACTAGTGGGTACTGGCAGGTTGCCGTTGCAGAGGAGGATCGTGAGAAGACAGCCTTCACGACTCCCATGGGCTTATGCGAATTCAACAGTATGCCATTCGGTTTGTGCAATGCCCCAGGCACATTTCAGAGACTTATGGAGTGTTGTTTGGGCCACAAGAACTTTGAGACTGTCTTGTTATACCTTGATGATGTCATTGTCTACTCTCAGACCTATGAAGATCACCTCCAACACCTGAGTGAAGTGTTTGAGTCACTGTCCAAGTACGGGATGAAACTGAAACCGTCCAAGTGCCACCTGCTGAAACCCAAGGTCCAATACCTAGGACATGTGGTCAGTGCTGAAGGCGTAGCACCGGATCCGGATAAGGTCACCGTCATCAAGGACTGGCCAGCACCAATCAATCACAAAGAGGTACGTCAATTCCTAGGACTGGTCGGGTACTACCGACGATTCATCAAAGGCTATACCAAGATAGCCGCACCTATGCAAGATCTCCTAGTAGGTCAATCCAAAAACGGCAAGATCAGGGGACCCCCGTTCCACTGGGGCCCAGAGCAGGACAAATCCTTCAAAACGTTAAAAGATGCTTTAACTGGAGAAGAGATCCTGGCTTACCCTGACTACAATCTACCGTTTCTGTTGTACACTGACGCAAGTAATGAAGGTTTAGGAGCAGTCCTATCTCAACGTCAGCAGGGCAAAGAGAAGGTGATAGCCTACGCAAGCAGAAAGCTCCGTCCCACCGAAAGGAACCCGGAAAACTACAGCTCCTTCAAGCTGGAGTTCCTGGCCCTGGTCTGGGCGATCACAGAGCGTTTCAAGCATTACCTGGCATCCGCCCCCTTCACAGCTTTCACAGACAACAATCCTCTAACACACTTAGAGACTGCAAAGCTGGGAGCCCTAGAACAGCGTTGGGTAGCAAGACTCGCTAACTATGACTTCACTGTGAAGTACCGGGCAGGTCACAAGAACGGCAATGCTGATGCCCTGTCCCGAATACCTCATCTTCCTGAAGAGGGAGAAGACATAGATGACCTAGAAGAGATTGAACTACCTGCTTTCCACCGTTCAGGTACAGCAACATGTCATCAGAGAAACCAGACACGTGTAGAGAGGACCGTGAACCCGTTACCTCACCATGACTGGAAGGAGGCTCAAGCCAACGACCCAGATGTCAGCCTGGTAAGGGATCTCATCACTCAAGAACACGCCAATATGGACTCTGATGCCTCACCAACTGCTAAACGCCTGTGGAAGGAGAAAGGGAGGTTGTTCGTCTACCAAGGTAAACTATGCAGAAGATACCTCAATCCGAGAACCCATGAACTCATCTGGCAGATTGTAGTTCCCAAGACTGAAGTCCAGATGATCCTTGAAGCATACCATGATGATGCAGGACACTTTGGATGGAAGAAGCTGGAAAGACTCCTGAAGGATCGGTTCTACTGGGTCGGTATGAGAGGTTCAATTGACAAATGGTGTAAAAACTGTGGACCATGTCACCTTCGAAGAAAAGACCATTTAACTCAGAAAGCTCCATTGCAACCAATTGTTACCACCAAACCTCTTGAAATAGTTGCTCTCGACCACGTGAAGCTTACCCCAAGTCGAACCGGGTACACCTACGCTCTCACCATCGTTGATCACTACTCAAGATTCCTGGTAGTCGTTCCAGTTAAGGATTTAACTGCTGAGGTAGCAGCCAAAGCGTTCCAGAGTTACTTCTGTCGCCCCCATGGGTATCCAGACCAAGTCTTAACTGACCAAGGACCAGCCTTCGAATCAGCTCTTTTCCAAGAATTCTTAGGGCTGTATGGGTGTAAGAAAATCCGCACCACACCTTATCATCCTCAAACGAACGGTTTATGTGAGAAGATGAACCACATAGTCATTGACATGCTCAAGACCTTACCAGTTGAAGAGAGAAATCAATGGCCAGAGAAACTTCCAGATCTCGTGGACATCTACAACCACATACCTGTCAGTTCGACAAATTACACACCTGCTTACTTGATGAGAGCAAGACCAGGTAAACTGCCTATTGATTTGCAGATGGGAACCGTTGAACCCACAGAAGACTCTTCTGATGAAGACTGGGTCAGCCAACGCCAAGAAAAGTACAGAAAAGTACAAGAAAGCGTGGAAAGGAACCTTGAAATCAGTAGAACCAAGCAAGAGAAAGACTTTAACAAGCACGCCTCAGCTGAACCGCTAGCTATAGGTGATGTAGTGCTGAAAAGAAAAAGAAAAACCAACAAATTGGATAACAGTTGGGAATCCATACCCTACACCGTTATGCCGTCACACTTTGATAACTCAAAAACTTGTGTTATTAGCAAAGACAATGGGAATACTATTGCGACTGTCTCAAGGGATCATTTGAAGAAATGTCCGCCACAGTTAATCCCACAAGCAACCAGTTACCCTGCTGTAACTACAGATGAAGAAACAAAAGAAAATCTAGTCCTTACAGAAATTGGATACTTACCAGCTGATTGGCCACAAATAGGTGATGCATTCCTCATACCAGTTATGCACTTCTACCAGCCTACAGAAGGTCCGCCAAAGCCAAATCCAATTCCACAAGTCCAACAAGAAGAAGTTCAAGTGCAAGATTTGCAGCCTGTTATCATGGAACCTGAGATTCCTGTAATCGGTCAGCCTGCTAGTCCCACAGTAAGAGAAGCCATTCCTAATCAACTACCTACAGAGGTCAGTCCAGTTGATAGACTCCGCACTTACTATGGTCTACCACAAAGCAGACATAGAGAAGTACCAACCACTTCGTACACTACACAAACAGCTTTGGGAACACCCACACTACGCAGATCCACACGTAGTACATTAGGCCAAGCCCCAACCAAACTTGGAGAATGGGTTTAAAAATGTAGTGGAAAATGTAACCCGTAAGTGTTGTAAATATTAACCAGTTTTCAAAAACCTGTAAAAAGTAGTGTACAGAAGGGTGGAGGAACTGGGCTATGTCCCAAGTATACTAAGTTGGGGACAGAAAGCGCCTGGTAAGGTATAGAAGGTTAGTACCGGCCTCCCAAGCAGAGACACCCGTAGGGAATGTATAAAGTTTACCATGTATCCCTGGACTTTACCTTTTCCCTTTCCATAAACTTTGAACAATTGTCACAGGACTTGTGTGACCACTAACTTTACCTTTTTCCAGCCTACGGCAGATGGACTAGTGCCGTACGGACTGTTTTTCACCTTTTTCCACATTTTTCACTTCTTTTTCAGTGATTTTTGTGTTTTCTTTAAGACTTTGTAAATTGAATGTTATAAATGCTTAGTGGTAAGTTGTAAAAAGAACCTTTTGCTCAGCCGGGAGAACTGAGTTTAACTAAGGGGGAATGTGGCACCCTGGCACCTGTTGGGCACCACAGAAATCCTTAGGTACAAATGGAGTAAGTAACAGCACAGCAAAACCACAACACAAACAACACTTAGAACACCTGGTTTCACCCCGAGCCTCTAGGGGGAGCTAACACTGGTGACTTCTAACCAGTTCCCCCTATAAAAAGAGTCTTGGAGAGAGAAACTTCAGAGTGTGGTAGACGCTACAAGAGCTGCCTGCCTGTGTGAAACCTCCACCCTACGAGGAACACACTAGGCCCTGCTAGCCTGTTAGCCAGTGGAGATCCCTGCAATTGGGATAATAGGAAGAAGGAGATCACCTCTCAGGAATACAGAGTTAATCCAACTCTTTCCAAACCATCCGGTTACTGGAACCGAAGCTGTGGAAGCTACAAAGCCCTCACAGAGAACCAGCACATCCAACAGGAGGTTTAGCCACCTGTTCCACCTGATGCACCTACTCACGAGAGCCCAGGGAAGAGTACTGATCCTGCTCAGACCCTTTTACAGTGCCCTCAGTGCTGATAACCAGGTGAAGCAAGTTCCATTGAACAAACTGCCCGGTCCGGCTGGATTCCACATCCACCCGACCTTAGCACCAGAAGTAGAGAAAGGAAGCCTAACACTGCTTGCTGTGAAACTCCATAAGTGCCAACTTCACTATCCCGGTCCGAGTGTACCTGACTATCATCCAGTAAAGGTACCTAAAAGAGACTGTGCGTGGTTGTGCATTATTCCTGGATTCAGCGCAGCGTCCCGCAGCTGCCTCACAACATCTTGCGCAGCTCCCGGCTCCGGGGATTCCCGCTCATCCTGTGGGGAGCGTTCCATCTCGCTGTGTACCATCCCCCGGAGACCCGAACAGCGCTGGTAAAGTTACCAGAACACCCGCAGGTGGCGTCACGAAGACAAATCACCCCACTGTTCCGCCATTCCCCTATTGATCTGGACCACCGGGCCTACACTACCGCAGGCGCGGTTCCGTGACTGGAGGAGAAACAACGCCCGCTACGTGTACCCCCCGGCTATGGTGAGTCAACTGCACCCCAAATAGCAGGTGTAGTGCCTCCGTAGCTGTGGGTTTAGGGTATAACTTATGGAGTCTGTACCAACACACACAACACTAGGCCCCTTAGGGTAGTGGGACTGCATATTCAGTAAGTCCCAGGGGGTGGAGCCTAGGTTAGAGTGGGAAAACCAGGAGCAAGTGAGAAATCTAGTCAGTTAGAAGAAGAGACACTGCTGGGAAGGCAGCCTAAAGGACGTGCCTGACAGGCTGCTGCCAGGAGGATACCTGTCTTTAAGAGGGGACCCAGAAAAGGGGGAGACGATCCAGAGCCGGCTGGAACCTGGGTCTGGGGTCAACACCGGCAACACGGAAGCCGAGGCAGTCAGTGGTCTATCTCTGACCGTAAACTGACGAGCCACGGGACCAATCCACGGAAGCCGTAGCACCACCAAAACAGTAACTCTTCCTCGGTCCCATAATCAGCCCAAGACACTGATAGGTAACGGCCCAGATTCTGGTGGCGCGAGGGTTCAAATCTCACCGCTCACGTCCGTAACGGTAAAGGGACAAACCGCACCTATCCGTAACAGGCCAGGGAGTTGGCGAGGAAGGTCTGCCTAAGAGTGGGAAAGAGAGAGAGAGTAGAAGAGGACAGAGACCCCGAAAGCCATTAGGAAGGAACATCTTCAGACTCCATGAGCGCACCCTAAACCTGCAGCTACCTCCCTATTATAACAAACTGTACTGTGTACTATCCCATCTGCCGGTACCAGTAAAAGACGTTGGAGTTGAATTGGTGTTTGTCCTTCTTTCCCGCCGGCACCCCAAAGGCCTCAGCATCATCAGAGGGATAAGAACAACTACTCCGCTCATCCATCCTCGCTGCCCTGAGGTGAAGCTCACTCTCCTGTGGGGAGCTGTACTACACTTGGCTGCATCCCATCACCTTAGCGGCCGGCCTGCAGCGCTGGTATCATCGTTACCAGGATCCACAGGTGGCATCACAACCTTTCCCTAAATCCCCCTTCCCTTTCCAACAATGAGAGCCAGGGCACGGAACTGGGAAACCGACAACCCGTGATTCCCCGTTACAGCCACGAACTTTATCCTGGTGCCCGAGTACCCCTCTCTCTGTGCTCATCATTTTTGGCATCACGAACAGGATAAGAACCAACTTGATAACATTAAGTAAAGTGTGCCTAAAAGACTTTATTGACTGCTTGTGGATTGTACAACCGGGCCGCCATTACATCGCCTCAGAAATGTAACTGCATCACCAAGCAGGAGAAAAGAGAGGAAAGAGCATCGCGGCTAAAAGAGCGTGAAAATAAGCCCCGCCCTCCACTCTGCTGAGGAGTGACGAAGTGTAGTGGCGATCTCCGGAAAGGCCCAAAGGACTGCCCTACAAACTTTCCCTGGAAAGCAGGCCTTAAAATGTAAAAGGACTATGTGCTGGCCCAGGGGCGGACCTCGGCCCCTTAATACAGATGGGCCAAGAAAGAGGCACAAAAGTGTCTCCCCGCCCCCCTTGCTATCAAAGAACCAAGGGGGCGGGTCGAGAACCTGCCCACACCAGGTTGGGACTATGAGAACTAAACAGGTTGCGTCCAGAAAGCAGAACGAGAACCCTTGCCACAATCCGAACCCGTTACCTGAAAGTGACCTGGATTTTCGACCTGATCCGAGAAGTGGAGGAACAGATGAGGGTCGACCAAGCTGCCCCGAGGTTACCGACGCTGGAAACCGTTAAGGGACCTACGGGTTCGCCTGCAAGAGACTACGGAGTGGACCATCTGGCATTGGAGTGCCGAGATGGTCCTAGAAGTAAGTCGACGGGCGGAGCAGTGGGCCGAACAACAACGAGACCTGGAACCGGGGGCGACGGTAGCCACAGAAACAAGTCACAATTTCTGTATTTTTTACCCACTCCTGGTTTTAGTGTAAAAATATTGAGGTAAAAACCTCACCAAAAATTCAATGTCTGTTTGAGGCCTTAAGGTACCATCACACGTGGAAACATTGCCAGCAACTGACAGGAGCGTGCACGTTTTTGGCCGCTCCAAGATCGCTGGTGAGCTGTCAAACGAGGAGATGTCGCTGGCAGCGCAGCGGCGATGTTGAAAGCAACTATCGCTGCCAGAGTTAATTTCAACCCTGACAGCGATCCTTAACATTGGACTCAATGGGGGAAATTGCTTGCAACATCGCTGTTGAGGTGTCAGACAGGGCAATTCAGGCAGATCGCCTGAGCAACATTGCCAGGTTTCAGGACATTGTCCTGAAACCAGTTGATGTTGCTGAAGCAACTATCACTGTTGATATCACCCTGTTACACGGGGCAGCTCGCCAGCGATGTCACTTCAAAATGGCAACGCCCCTGAGTTGACGGCAATGTTTCCCCGTATAACGGTACCTTTAAGGTACCGTCACATGCCATAATATCACCTGGAAATCATAAAGGCGATATGTCGCCCCGGAGCAATCGCCGTGAAATTGCCTCACGGTTGCGGCGTGTGATTTGGGAATTTCAGGGCGATAAATCGCCCCTCGGCCATCGCCTGATTCCTGAACAGTGCTCAGTAAACAGCCGCAATCCTTAAGGCGATATTTCCATGTTGTGGCGTGTGACAGGGCGATAATGATGGAAAGAGTGTTGCCTATGATTTCCCGGAGGCGTGCCTCAAGTGTTCTGTAGTTCCCTCCCTGTCTGCGATGATTGGTGTTGGCTACTGTGTTCCCATTGGCTGTCAGTTGGCAGGGCGCCATATTTGAAGAGCTGTCCATTCAGCACCACACACATCTTCAGCTACACAACCGTCCGCAAACTCAATGCAATTACGCGCGCCATTGAAATACATGGGTCCGTGCAGCATTGTGTGCTAATGTCCAGTACACAGGTCCAGCCCTTTGGCACACACTGTATGCTTGACTGTGTGTATATGTCCATTACGATGGTTTTGGCCACATGGGAACGTGTCCACACACATGGAGAAGGCAATGGTGTTTGTGTGGGATGTAGGTACACTTCAGTACACACACGCAAACATGTGTGCACACATTATAGTTCAGTTCAGCCATGGCAGCTCCCATGGCGTGGACCAATGCAGGCACATATGTGCATAGTGTTGTTTGTATGTTAACACCATCACCTACAGACGCACACATAGCCATTCTTTAGTGTAATCCACTATGTGACGCTTTGGCACCTCGAAAGTGTGTTGCAGGAGCCACAGTTGACGACACGAGCGTGTATTTGTGCCACACTCCAATAGACAATGGCGTCATGTATTAGCCAGCCATCCAGAGCAGGCTGACCAATCGTAACGCTGTTGCCTTGTCCAATGAGCGTGTATGGGGCGCAGTGTAAACCACTGTGGCACGCCTATGTCTTCGCCGCCCTGAACATGTACGACCACATTGCCTTTGTGATTGCGGCGTGTGAAGCGACGATGGAATGAGGTAAGATTGGTTTCTCTGTAGGGGAGGCGATTTCACATCGCCTTAGGTTCAGGGCGACATTGCGGCTTATGATGCCGCCATCGGCGATCTGAGGCAACCAAGATAATTGTGAGCGCGCACGTCAGATCGCCGCATATCGCCAGGCGATATTGCGGCGTGTGACGGTACCTTAATAGTTTACTAATTAATTCTATCACAGAATCAGTGGGTATTTTAAGAGGGCCTGAGAAGGAAAACTATGGAGAAAATTGTACATTTATCTGGAAGGTTAACATGAGTAGTTACTTGGTAATGAGTGCAATGAGTGGACAGAAAGACGCACTCATACAGGACTGTGTTGCAGTTGTGGTGTTCTCCTTGTGTGTTCTGCCCCCTCTATGTGTCTGCCGTCACCTCCTCTTCTCCTCGGTCTCTGTCCTCCTTTTCTGCTCCTGCTCCTTGTGACGTCAGGAGCAGAAGAGGAGGGCAGACCCAGGAGAACAGGAGGCGGCGGCAGACACATAGAGGGGGCGGAATACACAAGGAGGACTGTGCCAGCAGCCAGGAACTCTTAATAAGATCCCACCCAGACAACTTCTTAACTGTAAGGTTTCTAAAGTTTTTTTTAAAGCTTATAGGGGAACTAGAGACATAGGGGACCCCTTCCCTGAATGCAGCAGACACGCTGCACTCAGTTTGCCAAGCACGAGGGGGTAACAGGTCCTCTTTAAAGGAAAACTGTCAGGTCAAAAATGTACATATAACTGCTATAATTTTTTACTTCTTGTCCCTAAACTCTCTCTATTGATGTATTTATTTTATTTATATTTCCCCCCTATCTTCTGTAAACTTCAAATAAAGAGAATCATTCCATCTGTCACTCACAGTGAATGATCCACTTAGTTCTCTGCTGTCCACTCCCCAGCATGAATATTCATATCACATCACAGCAAATGAGATCAGTGGGGGGAGGGACTGTATTCTCCTCTCTGCTCTGTGTGCAGCATCACAGGAGGTGAACTACAACACAGAAACTGCCACAGCACAGCACGGTATCAACTTTACAGAAACAAATGGAGTCTAGATCAGGCAGACCTGCAGTAGCTCTCTACCTCAGTGGTGATATCAACTGAACAGATCTGTAAGTGAAACCTGACACTGCACTGTTAGCAAAGGGAGGAGGGAGGACAGAGGTGAGAGCTGCTGAGTGGGGGTGCATAATTACATGACAGTTTACACAGCACAGGACTAATCGTTTCCGCTTATAATGGGACAGGTCTAATGCAACAGCTCTCTGCAGGGTCTGACAATGGTGATAATATAAATACTACAAACGGTACAATAATGATTTTATATGTTTTTAAAAGGTCTGCCCAGGCACTATTCAAGGGTAATATTAGTTTCATACTGAAAAATGACCTGACAGTGTCCCTTTAACAACACAAATGCAAATTCCTGTCTGCAACTGTGGAAGGTGCCAGTGAATATTTTATGATTGACTAAATATAATTATATTTAAAAGTAGTCTAGAACATATCTGCCATCTAAATGCAAAATGTGTCATTGCCAAATTTCACACATTAGTACATTACTGAATGTAACCACAAGTAACTGAAATAAACATGGATTCACAGAGGAACCATGTTAATGTGTCTTATCTTTTACACATACATTTTATCTTGGGCAATGGTCACACAAAAGTATAGCATCCACTGCGAGAGTGAGCCGAGTGTCACTGTGATCCGACTTTCCCGCATGCAAAATTCGGAGCACAGGTGAGAATAGATTAATTCTTCCATCTTCTTCATTTCCTGTCTCTGCATATATCGCACTGCACTTAGATGTCATCCCAGTGAAGTGTAATACTTCAAATCCAGCCATAGACCTGTGTGAGCATGTGGAATCCGAGACTCACTGCCAATAGCAGCATGCTGCAATTTTTTCCTCAGATCTGACCTGCAACATTACGATTGGTCCTAGTGCAAAGCAAGATTTTTTTGTATTGCACTCGTCTGATTCATATGCTCGTGTGACCCTTGCTAGTATTTTCACAGAGACATTTTTCTAAGCAGCATTTGGACATGTGTGCCCGTGTGTCTGGTTGCCACAAATGGTATTGCCCTAGCATCATATGTAATGTCAGATTTGAGGAGAATTGGAACTCTCTCTGCTGGAAGTCTGAAGCAAACGCACACTGCCTGATCCCTAGCCAGGAAGCTGAGCACTAAATAACTGGGTTGAGCTGTGATTCAGCCTCTGGTTGGAAGGAGGGGCTAGCTAAGTGCAGTAGGGCTGAGTATGCGAAGGAGATGTCCAGTGAGGAGGCAGCAAGAGCTGCTCCAAAGGGACAAGCTGCAGTTTGGAAAGCAGTCTCTGGGCCACACAGGGCTTGGTGGCAGAAACTGAAGGCTGGTGGATTTTATGCCCAGTAGCCACTCAAGTGGAGCTTTCCAGGACGACAGTAGTACAGAGGAACAGGGAACGTCTCTGGGACATGAATACCTGAACTACAGGCCTACAGGAGGCCATAATACTCAGCCAGCAGAGTGGAGCACTGTTCTCATCAGACTGACTGGACTACCTGCCTGGTGGCCGGTGTACAACCCTGGAGCTGCTACAGAAACTTGCAGTAAAAACATAAAGCAAAGACTGACTCTTGCTGTTTACTTTCTCCTTTACACCACATTACCCCATCATCCCCAGCCCTGGTTGAGAAGGATTAAACATCTGCACTGCTTACTACCACCTATCTCTCAGGAATCATCTGCAATGCCAGTTATTTCAGTCTGATTATCCCAACTGGTGTCATGAACAAACTTTATTCCCTAAAGGTACCTTTACACGTGGCAACTTTTCTAGGAATTTCACTGGCAACTAACTGGTTGCAGTGAAATCATGGAGACATTGTTCCATTTATACACAGCAACAAGATAGAACAATGTGTCCATGATTTCACTGCAACCAGTAAGTTGCCAGTGAAATTCCTAGAAAAGTTACCGCGTGTAAAGGTACCTTAATAATACCCCTTTACATGCACGGTTATGACCACAACTGCTGAGCACAACTACCATGAACTGAACTCTAGCCCAGCTGCTGAGTACACTGGCCCTTGTGACCGACTTAAACACAGTTAAGGCACCTTTCACATCTGCATTCTGCCTGTTCACAGCAGATCCGGCAGTTTTGCCGCCTCTGCCGCAAATGGCTGACTTGCGGCAAGCCCCAATCATTCTCTATTGGATATGCAGTCAGGTGCGGCAAGTGCAGTTTTGCTGCATCCGGCAAAACCGTACTTGCCGCACCTGACCGCAATTCCCATAGAGAATGACTGGGGTTTGCCGCAAGTCAGCCATTCGTGGCAGAAGCGGTAAAGCTGCTGGATCTGCCGTGATCGGGCAGAATTGCAAATGTGAAAGGAGTCTAAGGTGGTTGTTACTGTCTTGCTTCTTATAGAATTTACCGTAACTATAGAAAGGTAATGTAAGATGTATCCCTGTGTACTATAGAGCAGCAGTAGGAAGAAACTAGAAACAACTGAAGTACTATGGCTGTCAGTGTACAGTATATAGTGAAAGACCTGGATTACCTGAAGTGACCAGCAGTAAGGCCGCGGGTGTGTGTTTATGATCTGCTTCAACAAAATCCCCATACTCAGATTTAACGGGAGGAAACATTTTTTTACTATTAAACATGGTGATAACACATTCAACTGGTTTGGCTGCACACATAGGGAAGGTTGAATACCCTGATGTTCAGCTCCGGATGCACGGCAAAAACACAAAAAAAACAATACTGGCAATCTCTTTCCCTAGCTTTCCTTCAATGTACGTTACCAGTCTATAACAGCAGAAGGTGTAGCTCCCACGTCGCAGGCCTGGGGTTTAACGGTGACGATTCCAGGGGAAGCGATAAAGGGGGGTTTCCTCAGTCCTCTCCACAGGTACCGGTTTATAGTCTCTCAGTCCGAGGAAAAAAAGAAAGGAAAAAAAATATAACTTTCGAAGATGGCTCCCTTGTGTCCGTCACAGTCTCTGAATATGCTCTGGGAGTGCGATGCTCTGCAGTCAGGTTAGGCTCATGGTAACAATGTTCTGCAGCCTGGAGGTTGTCGCCACGACTTCCGCGGCGTGATCTTTCCAGCAAGGTGTCACAAGGAAGTCCTCTTGAGAGAGACACCCACAGGCAGGTCTGTCCTGATCGAGCTCTGTCTCCTTCTCTCTTTCCCGCACTTTTTCTTCCTGAACACACGGCTGTCGTGGGAGGGGATCAGCAGTTGGTGTAATTTTTTCTGCAGCAATTTTAGCACTTGTCCACAAGGGGGCAGTATCAGACTGTGTAATGTCTACTTCAGTGTCCATTTCAATAATAATACAGTCAGGGCTACCCACTCCGTTACATTACCTATTTACATGCACCAGATTCAAACTACATCTACATCTCTTTGGGTGTAGCAATGTCTTCTTTTTGCAGATTAACACTTAAATTGATTCAATTCCATAATACACAGGAATATATTTTGTTAAAAAATAATGTTCTGTATGAAAAAAGTTCCCGATTGGAGGTGAGGTAAGTTTCCTTCATTTACATTTTGCTGATTCACTGTCTATTGGCATGTACTAATCAATTGATTCAGTATGTGTGATTTTACTTTGATGAATTTATGAGAAAATTAGGTGAATCCATTCTCCTATTACATTGTATGGACCAGTGATTCAACGAAATGCCAAATCAGTGTCAAGAGCACAAGGCTCCATTTTGCCATTCAGTTGCTGTATGGAATTAGATCCTGTCCCTCACAGTTGGTATCACCCAGCAAAAAGAATCTCACTAGATTATTCTAAAAAATGAATCTATGTCCCTGTTATACTGAGTGAAATCATCTGATTTGCTAATTATATATATTAGAAAAATCTTGTGATTTTATTTACTGTAAATTTTTATGTTTTTCACAAGATCTTCTGTAAAGGACCACGACAGTGTTTTGTTTTATCTTTTTAATGTAAGCCCCCTGACCCTAGTCTTATACTTACCCTGCACCCTTTTCAGTGCTGCTCTTGTGTCGCCCCAGGGTGTGGGGTACTCGGGTATCAGGCGGCAAAAGGGTTAACTGTGTCAAGGGGAATGGCGGCCGCGCCTGATCCCGTATCCCAGGGGACGGTTCTCTTGAAAAGGGGAATTATATACATGGGATTATTTACAAGATTATAGTTTGTTGTGATGCCACCTGCAGTTCCTGGTGAAGTAGCACCAGTGCCGCCACAGTCCTTCGGAGGTCGATGGTATTGCGGCTAAGGTGTTGTAGTCCTTCGCAGGCAGGACTGGGACCTCCGGGGCAGAGATCCTGTGAAGGAATAAGTTCAGAGGAAGAGAAGATGCAGCAGGGTCGAAATTGCTTCACTCTGGGTACTTTACTGAGACTTTAGCAGCAAGCATTACAGTTCAGTGCAGTAAAATCTTATACAGGCAAGTAGCTAACGGGTGGCTGCAAGTGGATCTCAGGTAGCTGGATGGAACCCTCAGCATGTGCCTTTCTCTCTTCCAAATCTTCCCTGCTTCCCAGTAGTTTGTGTGAAGTCTGACCCTATGAAGTGGATCTGACCTCCTGCTGTCTCTCTCTCTTTTGCTCCCGTCGGGTAACCTTCTCTCAACACTGCGGCCTTTGCCTGGCGGTGTCTGATTCCCTCTTTTGGTTGCTTGAGATTCTGGGCTGTATATAGATATACCCCTACTTCGTCAGATTCTTTGTGGTCCTTAGAGGATCCAACAGGTGCGGGCTCCGGTGCCCGGTAAGCTGCCGAGGTTGGACTCCTAAAGTCCCTCTCTCCCCCAGGCTGGCTGTCTGTGCCTGGGAAGCTTTCTTTCTGCCTTTAGCCTTTCCCAGGTCCCTCAGCCGAGAGACCCTCCTTGCTCCTTCAGGCTCCGGTCAAAGATCTCCTTTCTTCCCCTGGAGGTGACTATATACCCTCCCGGGTTCCCTCCCACCATGTGATCTAGTGTGGGAGTGCTTGTGTATGGGTACCACCCATCATCCTGTAATCTACTTGCAGCTGGGATATCGCAACCTCTTTTACGAGTGCAGTACCTCTCTGCGACGCCTGCTTTGTGGGGCCCCACACTCTGGCACCCATAAAGATGTACGGAAAACTGGACTTCGGCAGTCCATGAAACACTGCAGCTGCCGGTAGGTCACTGTTTGCAGCAGACCGTCCGGAGCACAGATGAAAAAGGATGAAGGTGGCGAAAGTTGAATATAAAATTAGGGGCAGGGGGCTTACATTTAAGGCACCATTTCAGTGGTAAAATACAAAATGAAAAAAAAACACTGTAGGGATTTAAAGAGGACCTGTCGCCCACCCACCCCCATGGATTACAATCTAAACCCAGCATTGAATGCAGCATGTCTGCTGCATTTAGGCAAGGGGTCCCCCATGGCTCTGTGGGGCTGCTACCCCAATATATAGGCTTATAAAATCTTAGTTATTTTCCATGGAGGCGGGCCCTTGTGCTTCAGGCAGCTTGTCCTCGAGGGCATTTCATGCCCCCTGAGCCTCTGTGCCACCCATGTCCTCGTTCCCTTCATGTCCTCCTCACTCCGCACGTCCTTGTGGTGCTGACGTAAGCGCATAGAGAGGTTGAGTTGCATGCCTCGCCTCCCGCTATGACATCCTTTCATTTCCCTGCCCTGCTCTGTATTGAAGGGGGCGTGAAATGGCCCCATGGACGAGCTGCCTCAAGCACAAGGGCCCGCCTCCATGGAAAATAACTGTAAGGTTTTTATAAGCCTATATATCAGGTAGCAGCCCCATAGAGCCATTAGGGACCCATTGCCTGAATGCAGCAGACATGCTGCATTCAGTGCTGTGCTTAGATATTAATCCATGAGGGGCATGATAGGTCCTCTTTAAGGAGCTGCAATAATAATTGAAAGATCAAAAAGATAGGAATTGGTGTACAACTTTTCAGCAAGTAATATCCATCATGCACAATTGCATTACATCTGTTAATTCTTCCAAATTATCTCAAAATCTGCATTTATAGTAGAATACGGTATATGCAAAAAACAATCTATTGCATTCATGTGAATAGTGTTGTTTAGGCTTCACAAATATTTCTTACTGTGGCAGAAATTTCTTTCACCAAGTTTGCATGTGAATAAAACCTGAAGGTTTTTTTGTGTAACAGCTATAGGTGATGATTTATCTCCATGGCAAGCGTCTAAATTGCTACTATTTAAAGCGAACACATTAAGTGACTCATATTGTCCGAACTACAAGCAGCATGAATCAAGGACAGATTCCTTAATAACAGTCATCTATGTATTGCGCCACAGCTTTTGATTTAAAACATATTTCAAAGGGAACCTGTCAGCAAAATAAAAGCGGAAAAAATAAGGTGGGTAAGGGTTGCAGCTGTCTACTCAAGGTAAGGCGGGTGCATCAGCACAGAGGTAGGGTTATAAGAGAGCAAGAAGAAAAAAGGTACCTCTGTAAGGCCAAGCACAACCACAATATTTGAGTATGCAGGTGAAGTTTATTTACAAGATATGGGATGGCAACAAAAAAGCCAAAAAAAACATTAAAAACAAAATAAAAGCTACTTTACCTACAGATGCAGTGTTAGCTAGAATCACATATCGATTTGTCGTGGTCTGCGAGTCTTCTGATCCAAACTCAGCTGCCTCATATATGCCTATGAGGTTGCTGAGTTCAGGTTAGTGTGGCGCCCCACCGGGTAGGCTGCCAACAGAGGTACTGCACTCCTGCGATTAGGGAGCGTTGTGCCTCTGCTTTTCAGGTGCTGGGATGGTGCAGTTGAGCCCAAAGAACACACACACAACACACAAACCCTTAGGCCCCTGGGACGGTGGGTGGACCCAAAGGGAGGACCCAGATTCATATAGGGGAACAGGGAAGTGTCAGTGAGGAGTAGTAGTCAGGAGGAACAGCAACAGACAGGGAGGAGTGTGGAAGTCGGGAGTGTAGAGGCAGTGTGGTGTCCACTCCCATGGGCTGGAGCACGACCACGCTCGCCCACGGGAGGGAGAGACCAACAGGCAAGGGAACAAGAGCGAGCCCTTGGGGTTCAGAAGAGACATTGATCCCCGTACACTCATATCTGCCAAGACTGTGGGGCCGGTGGACGACACAGGGACATGGCCCTGAACACGGCGCGGATGCTGTATGCCCGAACCCTTAAACCGGAGACCCCAGGCTTCTAACAGGAGCTGTGGCCGAACACCTGACACAACTTGGGGAAGGTGGCCAAAACTAGGGAGCAGTGCCCATGATGAGACACAACAGCACCCCTGGCTACCGGTACTTGAGCTCTGTGCTGCGGATGTGCTGAGATATTGGGGGGCCGAGCAGTGTCCCGCTCGCCTCAGAAGAGAACTACCCCTTATAGCACTGGGAAGAGAACGAGAGAGAGATGCCATCAGAGACTGAGACATGTAAAGAGAAGGAAAAGGGCACCAATCATGGCTCGACTGCACAGTCCCGGTTCTAGAAACAATGCTAAAACAGAGGTTGGCAAGGGACTTACCCGGCGGCTATGCTGAAAGAACTGAGTAAAAGTAACAGAACTCCAGCTGTGGTGTGTGAGACTTTTATTAGCGGCGACCACCGGCTGCAGAGGCTGCATGAGACATTGGGGTACTGACAACCCAGTGAACATCTGCCAAGGTACGAACTGACTCCTCCGCCCTGCTGCCCTGGGGACCTCACTCCACCTGCAGGGAGCTGAACCATCCAAGCTGCCAATCATCAACCCCAGAGGTTCAGAAGCAGCTGCGTCCACCCTGGCCGCATAACACAAGTGGCGTTCCCTATCCTCTTCCCCCATTTGTTAAAATTGCACGGTCACGAGACCGGGTCTCGGCCCCTGTCTGTCCCTGTGAAAAGAACCACAAAGGTGAAGAGAACAAGGAGTAACTGCACGGTTCCCGAGTCTTCCCCAGCCCTGGAGTGGATGTGTCATTAGTGTACTCACAACCTCTCCGTATATTACGGTTCATAATTAGACCATAACAAACTGAAGTGTGAATCTAGCCTAATACATTGTGTGTAGCTGTGATTGACTTGCCCCGTGGGGGCCGTGGGGTATTTGGAGCCGGGCCGGTGAACATTGCTGGGGATGCCACGGTGGTGTGACCCAGGCCGTGGCCCCAGAGCAGTCAATCAAAAAGGGGAAGGGGACTCTTCAGGGATCGATGATGAGAGAAGGTACTTCTAAGGGTAGAGATTCCAGACTTGGGGATATTTGTTTACATGACGCCACCTGTAGGTTGCAGCCACCACTGCTCTACAGTTCCTCTGAGGGGGTTGGTGATACAGCAGCTTGATGGTAAGCCTAACCCCCCAGGACAGCTGATGTTATCAGTGAGTTGGTACTGGTGTTTCAGCACAGGGGTGCAGAAAGAAAGTCACAGACACAATGGGGTGCAGTCTCAGGATGTTTACTCACAGCTCAGTTCTTCCAGTCACAGCAGTCATCACCGTTGTAACAACCCGTGGAGTGCTGAGTCCTTGGGGATAGAGCAATAGGGGATCCAGCTAATTCCCCGAGTAAGGCAGTAGCACTAACAGGCACCCCTTTCTAATGTCCTTTCACGGTCTACTCACTTCTTCACTTGCTTTACCCTTCGGCCCTGTGCCTTGCTCACACAGTGCCCCGAACCAGTGACCGCGGGTCCCTCCTAGGGTTACTTCGTAGTCTGTCCCTGAACCCTACATGGCTACGTTTTCATTGGATGTGCGTGGTTTCGGCTGATGCACCTTGGAAGCACCGCAGCCTCAGAGTTGCTAGCTGAGCCTTGTTGTTTACTAGTCTGGGGCTCAGTTCCCCTTCTGCGGCCTGGTCCCGCGACACGATTACAATGACTGTGGGCGTCACCGGGTGGATCGCTCACTACCCAGCCCCCTGGACCCTCTTCTGTCTTCTGGAGTACCCGTGTTCTCTCTCTTTTTCTGTCACAGGATGAGCTTCCACCGACTTCACTCCCGTGCATGTCTCTTTCCAGATGTTACCTTTCTACTGACACTGTGGCTCCCACAGGCTCCCACCAACGACTCTCCACCAACTATCAACTAACTTCTAGATGTTTCTGTCTCCCATTTCATAAGGTCCGTAACGTGTCCCACGTCATCTACGTGTGTCCTTCCTAGCTTCACTCCTTCCTGGGTGCTCTACTAAACCCTACTCTCCGCCCAGCTCCACTACCCTGGTTCCTCTTTCCCAGCCAGGATCAGGGACTGTGCTCTCCCGTAGGAGCAATCTTGCAATGACCCTGACCTGGAGTGGTCCATGGTGTGTGGGTGCTTGGATACCTGTCAGTGCCCCTTTCCTTACCGAGAGTGGGGTAATACACCGTTAAGTGGGGTGCAGTAACTCTGTGGTGATTGGACACGCAGGGGCACCACATGATCACTTCCCAACACTTTGACAACCTGCTCTGCAGTAATCTCGTGCAACATATGTGTTGGAATGTGATCACCACTGTGCCCAGTATATAGCACAGTGACTGAAAGAGAGTTAACCATGGAGGATACACCTTAATTTTTTCCATGTAGCTGCTACTGAACTATGGCAGCCAGGCAGGATATAAACAGTATGGCCTCAATTTATCAAGCAATCTTTACACTCGTCTTGATGAGGGGATGGGGTAAAGTGCGAGGCTCCTGATTCATTAAAGGGACTCTGTCAAGTAATTTTTGTGTACCATATGAACGGTATCCTGAAATAAGGTTTGAGTAGCCCTTTCATAATATATACTTTTTATTTTTTATTCCTATATGTAGTCTCATTATGTTGCTAAAGGTTTTTGAAATTCTATAGTATCGTGCTAAGGAAGGTATGGCCGAGGGGCCACCACGGTGCAGAGTACAGTTACGGTACACAAGACGAGGTGGCAAATAACAAAGGTGACTTTATTAGCAATCAGGGAATGGTAAGGGTAGACAGGTTCACAGGTGGTATGCTGTGACAAAGTGCATTTAACAATTATTGCCGTTTTCTAGCTGGGCTGCTCAACGTCACGGCGCCCAAACTATTACAAGACAGATATCAAACAGACAACTTTGAGCAAACAGAAAACTTCAATGCTATGTGTGGTGCAGTCGTTGGCTGCCGTGCTGGAGTCGCTGCTGGGACTTGTGGTTGCACGGCTCGGGTAAGGCATTACATGTGCTATGATACAGGTTTGAAAGCCTGGGAGTGTCTGTCAAACCTGGATCCACCTGTTGGTGTGACACAGCAGACTTATGCAGACTGCCTACTGGTCACATGGGCTGTGACATCAGAACAGGTCCTTCACACAGGAAGTGGAGAGCCTGATGATCTGAAGGAGAGGCTTGTCAGATCCTCTGATAGGTGAGGAGACCTTGAGAAGCCAGGTTCATCCCAGGGCTCAGGGAGCCCAACCCTGGTCGGAGTAATGTGCTCCATCCTGACCCTCTCTTTGCAGTTGTGCTCCATCCTGACCCTCTCCTGGCAGTAATGTCCCTATCCTGACCCCCTTCTTGTAGTAATGTCTCCAGCCTTATCCTCTTGTAGTATGGATCCCTGTCCCCTTGCGGTTATGTCCCCATCCTGCTCCCATCATGTAGTAATGCCCCATCCTACAGTAATATGCCCCCTGCTTGTAATAATGCCACCATCACCCCCTTGTTGTAAAAAATGCCACCATCCTGCCCCCTCCTAATAATACATCAAACAAATTCCAGAAGGAATCAAGGGTATCTTTAAAATCACAATTTTTATTATCAAGCTTAAAACCAAATAGCTTAATGACATCAATAGTAATTTTTTTTCACAAAATAGAGACAACGAAGAATGGTGTGAGTATGGTGAAATAAATTACAGTATCTTTTACCAAGAGAACAGTGCCTCAGAGCATGCTGAAGGGGCCGGAGAGCAACACTCACAAATCTGCAGTGTAGTTACACCATTTTACGTGTAATGAGATTGCTACCAATATCTCACTAGTATTGGACATATGCTATGATCCACACTGTGAGAGCATATAGCCTTCAATTCTATCTCAAACGCCCAGATTACCTGCACTTACACTATATCCAATCTGGAATTTACAGGCACTAATGTGCAAACTCAAACCTCAATCCTATACCTTGATATACATTCAAATTGGGTATATCAACAAGCAAGGTGCCTAAAATTGGTCCCTTGTTGAAGTACCAAAACCATATTGTAGTTAGGGAGGTTTATAAGTTCAGCTCGCACATCAGTACACATGTACCATTGAAAAAACACAGGGCAAGTAATCAAATTCACAAAACAGTGTAATACCTACATAATGCAGTACAGAGAGTGCTCATCCGTAGCCCCATCGGGTATTACACTGTTTTGTGAATTTGATTACTTGCCCTGTGTTTTTTCAATGGTACATGTGTACTGATGTGCGAGCTGAACTTATAAACCTCCCTAACTACAATATGGTTTTGGTACTTCAACAAGGGACCAATTTTAGGCACCTTGCTTGTTGATATACCCAATTTGAATGTATATCAAGGTGTAGGATTGAGGTTTGAGTTTGCACATTAGTGCCTGTAAATTCCAGATTGGATATAGTGTAAGTGCAGGTAATCTGGGCGTTTGAGATAGAATTGAAGGCTATATGCTCTCACAGTGTGGATCATAGCATATGTCCAATACTAGTGAGATATTGGTAGCAATCTCATTACACGTAAAATGGTGTAACTACACTGCAGATTTGTGAGTGTTGCTCTCCGGCCCCTTCAGCATGCTGTGAGGCACTGTTCTCTTGGTAAAAGATACTGTAATTTATTTCCCCATACTCACACCATTCTTCGTTGTCTTTATTTTGTGAAAAAAAAATTACTATTGATGTCATTAAGCTATTTGGTTTTAAGCTTGATAATAAAAATTGTGATTTTAAAGATACCCTTGATTCCTTCTGGAATTTGTTTGATGTGGTAACTTAGTTAGGGTGGACTATATCTATGGATATGTGATTAATTCCCCTCCTAATAATGTCACCATCCTGCCCCCTCCTAATTATGCCACCATCCTGCCCCCTCCTAATTATGCCACCATCCTGCCTGCTCCTAATTATGCCATCATCCTGCCCCCTCCTAATTATGCCACCATCCTGCCCCTCCTAATAATGTCACCATCCTGCCCCTCCTAATAATGCCACCATCCTGCCCCCTCCTAATAATGTCACCATCCTGCCCTTTCCTAATAATGCCACCATCCTGCCCCCCTTATTATAATGTCACCATCCTACCCTCCTAATAATGCCACCATCCTGCCCCCTCCTAATAATGCCACCACCCTGCCCCCTCCTAATAATGTCACCATCCTGCCCCCTCCTAATGCCACCAGCATGTGTGGCGCCCCGCTAAGAGAGTACTGCAGCCCTGATTGAAGGTGTCGTATACTTTGTTCTGGTAATGGGTAGAATAAGCCTGAAGCTTCAGTACCACATGCAAACATCTAGTGATAGAGAACCAATTAGACGCCCGTTACTAGGGTAACCGGTCCTGGTGGGAGGAGAGGCTAGGTGATAAAGCAAGTGGGGAAAGCAGCAAGGAGTTAGTGAAAGGAGTTAGTTAGGAGTGTGTGTGTGAGCAGATGAAGCAGAGCTGGAGAGCTACAGAACAGCAGAGAGAAGCTAACGGGGAGGACACCTCAACCTGGTGACCCAGAAGAGAAAGGGGCCAAGAAAGAGAAGAGTAACCGAATACTCTAGCCCAGTCCAAATCCGGAGTACCGGCTCCGAAGTGGTTCAGCCGGCTACATCCCTGAACCATAAACCTGGAGTGGTCGATGACTTTATAGTAGCACGACCCAACTGCCCTACAACAAGCACGGTCCTCACCAGAAGACTGAGTTGGGTTCTCCTTGGAGAGATAAGGTGATCCCATATATCTCGACGGGCCTGGTCTAACAAGCTGGATCCGTGCGGGGCAGCAGAGCAAGGGACAGAGCGTGATAGAAAAGGAACACCAGTGGAGCTTCAGAGGGACACTGCTCATTGCTAGAACCGCCCATTCCACTACTCCACAATAAGAACTGTATTACCCTGTAACCCTGCAGAATTCATGAGTAAAGTACCCGTTCAGAGTGAGCAACGTGTCAGTGATTTCTTCCTTGAACTGTGATTTGCCTGCCTTCCTCCACAGTGACTGTGCTGCCGTACTCCACCATTCCTACTTCCATCACTCCTCCTATAAGGAGCCACTCCATCTTGCTGCCGCCAATCACCCCTGAGGTTCCAGCAGCGCCGGTGGCATCACCTACAGATGGCGTCACGAACAAATTTCTTTTATATTATTTTTCTTTTATTTTCCCTTTTTCATTGACCACCAGGGCCACAGCCTCAGGCACCGCCATCCGTGACCACCAGACTGCGCCTGAGATCTGAGTCCCCTGGCCTGGGTGAATCACATGGCTGCTAGTTATACTGTAGCTTAAAATAAAAAAATTCATACTCACCTAGTACTCCCGCCTCCACCGCTGCTCTTCTCCTCGTGTCTTCAGTCCCGGCATCACATGACTCCGAGAACGTCACATGACCGCAGTCACGTGACGCCGGCCGGAGCTTAGATAGTCGGAGATGCGGAGGAAAGAGAATCCTCCGATCCAACACGGCTTTGAACTGCCGGCACCATCATGCTGGCAGCTCAAAGCTGCAGTGAGAGGTGATGCCACATGCCAGGGAAAACGGCTCTGCATGCCCTCCCTGGCACGCGTGCCATAGGTTCACCATCACTGGTCTAGATCTTCGTGAAGTTCTTGGCCAGGGACTTGGCTGCAAGATGACCAGAACCGAGAGGCAATGAGGTAAACAATGAAAAACGGAGTTAGAGGAGGACTCACAGACATGGTTGTTGTAGGAAAACTCTGCCCACAACAGCAGATCGGCTCATTCACGAAGTGTCGCAGATAATTGCTGAGGACTTGATTTACTCGCTCCACTTGGCTATTAGACTGCAGGTAATATGCATACCAAAAGTTCAGTGCGACATCCAACAGCTTACAGAGGGACTACCAGAATCGGGAGATGAAATGAACTCCTCAGTCAGCCACAATATGGAGTGGAAGGCAGTAAAGCCGAAGGATTTGGATGATGAGCTCTGCGAGTTTAGGAGTGGAAGGAAGACCAAACAATGGAGTGAGGTGTCCCATCTTGGAGAACCGGTTAACCACAACCCAGATTACTGTACAACTGAATGATGCTGGCAGATCCGTGATGAAGCCCATGGCGATATGTTGCCAGGGAACAGACAGAAACTGGAGCGGAAAAAGGCAACCAGCTGGAAGTTTCTTGGGTGTGTTTTATTACGACCACAGGAGGGACAGGCTGCGAAAAAGTCCAGAACATCTTGATGCAAAGTAGGCCACTACGGTATTCATTTTAGGACATGGTCATTTTACTTCTTTGCAACAGCAGTGATATTGCTTCATTTCATGGGCCTTTTCACATCTGCCTATGCCCTGCATTTGGCTGAGTTTGCATTGCCATTGCGTTTTTACTGAAAAACGCAATGGAAACACATCCAAAAATGCACCCATTGATTTCAATGCAAAACGCATTGAAAACGCAATGCAAAATGCATGTCATTTTCAGAAAACCCAAAATGCATGCGTTTTTGCAAGCGCAGGCCAAAACATTGCATACAACATTAATATTAAAAGTGAAATATGACTGAAAGTTGTGTATTAACCAGCGGTCACCCCAGACTACTGACTCTGACTGCAAAATCAACCTCCTCCTGGGTGCTACTCCACCCCGAGGTCATATTTATCCTCTGTCTCTGGCTGAGACCCAGGCCACATCCAAGTACATTAAAGAGAATATGGCAAAGGGATTCATCCAGAAGTCCTCTTCACTGGCAGGAGCTGGTTTCTTCTTCGTAAAGAAAAAGGACGGATCTCTTCAGCCATGTATATATTACTGGGGCCTCAATCTGATCACGATGAAGAATAAGTACCCAATCCCACTTATACCTGACTCTTAGGTTCCAAGATCTTCAACAAGCTGGACTTCCATGGTGCATATAATCTGGTCTGGATATGCTCTAGAGACGAATGGAAGACCACCTTTAATACCCATGATGGTCACTATGAGTAATGCCATTCGGGCGAAGCAAACCTCCAGCAGTCTTCCAGGAATTCGTCATTTGCATCTTCTGTGGTCTACTTTACTCATGTGTAGTCATATATCTGGATGACATCCTGGTGCTCTCACCCAACCTGCCCACACACAGAAGAAATATTTGTCTGGTCCTGTAGAGACTGGGCGAGAATTGCCTCTATGCTAAGTTTTAGAAGTGCCTTCCTTTCAAGTGAACCTCCTTTCAATTCCTTGGTTATATAATCTCCAACACCAGTCTAGAGATGGATTCTCATGCGTTTTTTTAACATGGGCTCCTATGGAAAACGCATGCGTTTTTGAATGGCACTAAAAGGTACTAATTGTACATGCGTTTTTGCATGCATTTTTCATAGAGGCCCATGTTATAAAAACGCATGAGTTTTTCAAAACGCACCAAAAAATAGTACATGCACTATTTTTTGGTGCAGATTTAAAACGCAGCCAAAAACGCAGGGAGCCATCATACATCTTAAAAAACTCATGCTGACATGAAAAAACGCATGAGTTTTGTTAAATCACAAAAAAAAACTCATGTCAACTGTGACCCCAGCCGTACTCAGGGTTACTAATTAGGGGCCAACTCATATGTTATGCCCTTCCCTTAAGCTGAACCCCTAGCTAAACCTCTTGGTGTTGCTAACGCAGCCGATTTATTATTAATTTGAGGAGCAGAACCCTCCCTGGGTAAAAATGGTGTGAGAATGCCAAATGTCACAATATTTTAGCACAGCCTCAAGTGCCGCCAAAGTTTTGTGACTTTTCAGTTTTTTTTACGCCAGAATTCTGACATAAAGGCTTTGATGAATCACGCTCTATATACTTCCATGTTATGACTATTTTTGAAGGTAAACAAAACTGTTATCATATGTAACATAGAAATAACATGTGGACCAGACCAGGTTACACATTGTAATATGCAAGCATTAATAACATATTGGCTTACACTTTTTTCTTTTAGTTATTTATAGAAATGTCATTATTTATCTTCCTTCTGGAGACCTGGAATTGTGCGGATCTCAAGAAATACATCACTTCATTTATTTCCTAAGTGGTTGGTCTGGAAACACTTACAAGCCAACAAAAGACTGGGTGCGGCTAAGATATATGTGGTGCGCTGTTGTCTGCCAGAAGATACATGTGGCCTGTTGAATGTGGTAGGTTAATGTAATGGAGAAGGGCTCCAACTTCTGAAAGGAAACAACAGTATAAAATGGGGGAAAACTGGTTTCATTTTCCTGTGAAACAAATATCTGGTCTAAAGATGTTTTATGTGACTGCAAGCCAATGTTTTTATAGGATGTTAGGGTACAACCATGCTCAGTCCCAATAAAGGCTTGTTTTAAGATTATTTCCAGAAATTTGAAGAAAAACTATTCAGGGTCTGTGTACCCAGTGCAATAAATCTAACACATTTGTGCCTTTTTTTATATGCAGATTATAGGATGTCTCAAGCAGATGGCTACTGTCTATTGCTTATTGATGAAAACTAAATAGCGCAAAAAGCTTATTATGTTGCCATAAGATTGGGGGCACCAACCTGTACTTTAGAAGGGAAATTTAGCTTGTGGGATCATGATGCACACTGGCGATCAAAATTGGAGTACAACACACAATTTCCTTAATGTTAAGGTAACTAATGTCCCACATCCCAGATCCCTTCAAGATATATATTTCACTAATCCTTGTACAGTTGTGCTCAAAAGTTTAACTACCCTGTAGATTTTTTTGCTTTCTTGGCCTTTTTTCTGAGAATACGAATGATAACACAAAAACATTTTTTTCCACTCATGGTTAGTGGTTGGGTGAAGCCATTTATTGTCAAACTGCTGTGTTTTCTCTTTTAAATCATAATGACAACCAAAAACATCCAAATGACCCTGATCAAAAGTTCACATAGCCTGGTGATTTGGGCCTGACAATATGCACAGAAGTTGACACAAATGGGTTTGAATGGATAAAAAAATGTAACATCCTCAACCATGACTTGCTTGTAATCGGTGTGTTTCCATAAAAGCTGAGTGAGTCTCTGGGATCCAGACTGACTCTAGCATCTTTCAACCAGCCACTGACATTTCTGGATTGTGAATCATGGGGAAAGCAAAAGAATAGTCAATTGATATATGGGAAAAGATAGTTGAACTGTATAAAATAGGAAAGGGATACAAAAAGATATCCAAGGAATTGATAATGCCAGTCAGCAGTGTTCAAACTGTGATTAACAAATGAAAAATCAGTGGCTCTGTAAAAAACAAACCACAATCAGGTAGACCAACAAAAATTTCAGCCACAACTGCCAGGAAAATTGTTCGGGGTACAAAGAAAATCCCACAAATAACATCAACTGAAATACAGGACTCAATGAAGACTAGCGGTGTAGCTGTTTCAAGATGCAAAATAAGGAGGCACTTGAGGAAAAAATGGGCTGCATGGTCGGGTCCCCAGAAGTAAGCCATTACTGTGCAAATGCCACCTACAATACACCAAACAGCACAGAGACAAGCCTCAAAACGTCTGAAACAAGGTAATTTGAAGTGATAAGACAAAAATCTAACTTTTGGCCACAACCATAAATGTTACATTTGGAGAGGTGTCAACAAGGCCTATGATGAAAGGAACACCATTCCTACTGTAAAGAACGGAGGTAGATTGCTGATGATGTGGGGATGTGTGAGTTACCACGGCACATTATCAGTAAATACTGGAGGCAAATTTGCACTCATCAGCCCGGAGGCTGCGCATGGGACGTACTTGGATGTTCCAAAATGATAATGTACCAAAACACAAGGCCAAGTTGACCTATCATTGGCTAAAGCATAACAAAGTGAAGGTTCTGGAGTGGCCATCTCAGTCTCCTGACCTCAATATCATTGAGCCACTCTGGGGAGAAATCAAGCGAGCGGTTCATGCAAGAAAGCCCAGGAATTTACAGGAACTGGAGGCTTTTTGCCAAGAAGAATGGGCAGCTTTATCATCTGAGAAAATAAAGAGCCTCATCCACAACTATCACAAGAGACTTCAAGCGGTCATTGATGTTAGAGGGGGACATACACGGTATTAAGAACTGGAGTATCTGAACTTTTGGATGTTTTTGGTTGTCATTATTATTTAAAAAGAGAAAACACAGTAGTTTGACAATAAATGGCTTCACACAACCACTAACCATGAGTGGATAAAAACATTTTTGTGTTATTCATATTCTCTGAAAAAAGGCCCAGAAAGCAAAAAATCTGCTGGGGTATGTAAACTTTTGAGCACAACTGTAATCATACACCAGGATGGTGGACATATGTCAAATGTCCACCATCCTGGTGTATGATTTTCCATCCAGGTATATGTTCTCCATCCAGGTACGTATGATCTCCATTCTGGTATATACAGTGGTGATCAGTGACAGTGGAGCTATATTTATATAGCTCCAACATATTCCGCTGCGCTTTACAAATCACTGGTTCATTTACAATTGGTCATAAGTAACAATTATAAAAATACAATACAATAATTAAAGCAGAGAAACAATGTAAAAAATACAATACAATAATTAAAGCAAAAATAAAGGCGACCCTGCTCAAAAGAGCTTACAATCTACAATGAGATGAGGGTTACACAAAGTACAGGGGTTTATCACAATGAAAGTCCAGGCATCTTGAGGAAGAGGGAGTTAGAAAAAAATTACATGAATGGTCACCAGACAATCTGTGTAGAGATTTTGGGTCTGGTGGAGTTTGAAGGAGAGTTATGTCCAGAGAAATACTGTACACTGTGTGCAGAATTATTAGGCAAGTTGTATTTTAGAGGATTATTTTTATTATTGATCAACAACTATGTTCTCAATAAACCCAAAAGACTCAAATATCAAAGCTTAATATTTTTGGAAGTTGGAGTGGGGTTTTTTTAGATTTGGCTATCTTAGGAGGATATCTGTTTGTGCAGGTAACTATTACGGTGCAGAATTATTAGGCAACTTAATAAAAACCAAATATATTCCCATTAGAGGTGAGCGGTGTTCGATTCGAAATGTTGACCTGTTTTTGGGCGGTGTTCGAGTCATTCGACGAATGCAAACAATTTGCTTCAAATTCAGCAGTTCAAGGTTCTGTTTGATAACGGTTCATTCACCAAAAGCGTAACTGGATTTTCACAGTAATACTGTTCTTCAATGTTAATATACAGTTTCAGTGTATAGTGGGCAGGGGATAGATCTGTGCTGAAATAATGCTGATCTCCATTTTTTTCTTTCCCGCATTTACAGTCAGTGCAGTCTGTCAGCCTATCAGCACACACACACAGCAAAGTGCATTTTTTGCACACAAGCACGGGCATCTGTCATTGGCTGTGTATGTCACATGTCCTTGCCCTATAAGACCCAGCCATTTTCCCCGTCGCCACCATTTCCTCACTGCTGCAGCTCTGTGTCAGACGGCACCGCTGCTGCTGTGGGCGCTATACAGTATTACAGTGTCAGTTAGTCAGCCAGATAGCGAGCCAATTTCAAGTTAGATAGAGAGGTTTAGGCAGTAGAGACTAGTTGTAATATCAGCCCTTTTGAGGGCTAGTTCATAGAAGTAGGGACAAGTTGTAATATCAGCCCTTTTGAGGGCTACTTCAGAGATGTAGTGACTAGTTGTAATATCAGCCCTTTTGGGGGCTAGGTTAGAGCAGTTCATAGCACTTTTTGCCAGGCAGGTCTGTGCCAGTGCTGTGCAAGTGTTTTTCACAGCATCTGGCCAAATCTTGCTCAGCCAATCCTTTTGGGCTAGTAGTGTAGCACTGCTGTGAAGGAAGCTACACCACCTATCTTTAGTAGCCAATTTTTAACTGCATCTAGTCCAGGCAATCCTTTGGGCCTAGTAGCAGTGTCTGGTAGTCAGTGGAGTAGCCCAGCTGTAAAGCAAGCTACACCGCCTGTGTATCTAATAATTATTTACTGCATCTAACACAAGCAATCCTTTTGGGCTAGTAGCAGTGTCTGGTAGTCAGTGGTGTAGCCCCCCTGTGAAGCAAGCTACACCGCCTGTCTATCTAATAACAATTTTTACCTGCATCTAGCCCAGGCAATCCTTTGGGCCTAATAGCTGTGTCTGGTAGTCAGTGGAGTAGCCCAGCTGTGAAGCAAGCTACACCGCCAATTATTTACTGCATCTAACCCAGGCAATCATTTTGGGCTAGTACCACAGTTTGGCCACTCAGCTCTGCTCAGTTTCCATCCATAGTTTTTTTGTGGAAACAACTACAGAGTTGCCAGTTAGTTAACCTTCAAAATGAGTGGCAAAAGGCCTGCTGCTGGTGAAAAGGGGAATAGGCATGTTGGAAAGGGAAAAAAAAGTTTGTGTCCGTGGGGTAGGTGGTAAAGCAACAGTAACATCTGCAGAAGAAAGACCATCTTCCAGCCAAACTAAGATGTCTACTTCTTTTCGTAGACAATCTGATATGATCCCTTTCTTACGGACACGACCATCGCTACCAATTGCAGATGAGGCACAAAAAGAGCAGGTGCTTGAATGGATATCAAGCGCTCCATCAAGTGGGCTCTCCTCCACCTCAACTTCAACATCACAAATATTCCAGTCCTCAGAAGTGTCACCCCAATCCCATTTGCTTCCTCACAGCTCCCAAGTCTCCAGCCACTCGTCTGAGTATGGGGTAACACAGATGGTTGAGTCTGCAGAGCTGTTCACTCATACTATAGCTTGGGAATCAGAGGTCTGGTCTAAAGCGTCTGTGAGTCCAGACGAGGAAATGATCTGCACTGATGCCCAGAAGCTTTGTGAGTCGGATCCAGGCCCAGATGAAGAAGGTTCTAAGCATAATGTAGAACCTCATTCCCAAACTGTAACTCCTGTTGGTGGAGACAATGAGGAAGATGCTGATGAGACAGAGATACCTGATTGGAACGACAACCTGACTTTTCAGTAAGGGCAGGAAGAGGTTGGCTCTGAGGACGACGAGTGTGAGAACACACAGGGTGATGATGACGAGGTTGGAGATCCCACTTACTGTTAACCCACAGTCAACCAGTCGATATGGTCAGCAGAGTAGGTGGAGAAGGATGCTAGTGACGACGAGGTTAGGTTGCGCCTTCCTGGACAGAGACTAGACAGAGTACTAGAAGCACGTCAACAAATGCATCCTCAACCACAACTCTGCCTCTGAGCAGAAGTCGTGGTCGCTCTTCAGGTAGCATGGTCTCTAAGCCTTGCCTAGCCTGGGCCTTTTTTGAGATCGCAAAGGATGACCCAACTCATGTTATGTGTAAGATTTGTCACCAAAATCTAAGTAGAGGCCAAAAAATCAATAGTTTGAGTACTTCATGCATGAACCGTCACATGGATATGAAGCATAAGTTGCAATGGGAAGCTCACTGTGCTACAATGCGGCCTAAAGAGCCACCGCCTGCCGGGCCAACCACCGTCTGCTCCATCAAGTGCATCTGCGTTTTCTTCATCCTCTGTGACTGTGGGGACAGCAGTCACGCATGCTTTTGGACGCAGACCTTCCACCTCTTTACCCGCAACAGCCAATGTCATTGACAGGTCGTCAGCTCTTTTGGAAGTGGAAAGACCTGCTGGTATTGAGCGCTCCCCAACATAAAGAGCACCACCTTTAGATGAAGACAACATAATATCTATGCCTGCACCTACCTGACATATATAGAAAATGACTGCCATCACCTTATGTCTAGGTGCAAGCAAGAAAAAACAAACATTTAAAGTGAAAATCTGCTGCAACACTAGACAATATATGTATAGGCAATACCATAATGGCTGAATGTGAATATCAGGGCTCTCTGCACAGCTAAAGACATAGGAAAAAAAGACATGGCAGAAACTGCTTGTGAATCTAAAGAAATTGAGAACACTTAATTCAGTGGCCACTGCTTAAGTTAAGTGCTCGATAACCGCGTCAAGGTCTTTCTCATTTTATCGGGTCTTAACCGTGCACCTTTCTTGTAGTGTAATGACGTATGTGTGGGTTTTCATTCCTCTATATATAATTAAAACCAGCTGTGAGGGGTTATACTGGACATGTCCATAACAAACAAAATGGATATGTGGCACCCCTGCAGGGGATTGCCACAGGACCCACCGGTGCAGGGAGGGATGTACACTTTGGCGCACACACAGGACACAACAACTTCCACCCCAGACCTGGAGGGGGAGCTCCACTGGTTGTCCTTAAGCCAGATCCCCTTTAAAGATCCAGGCCTGAGGGGAGGAGTCAGTGAGTGCTAAGTGAGTAGTCAGTGGAAGGACTGGAAGAAATTGGTTGCTGGGACCAAGCCAGGCCCAGAGCCAGGAAACCTGACCCAGCTGTACAGTACCCTAGAGAGAGGGACGGAGGCCAGTGGAAGAGATAGGAAGACAGACGAAGGGAACAGATCTGACATCCCTTTAGCCCAACCGGACACCGGAGTCCGAAGCTGCTATTAATCTAGTGGTAGCAGGGAAAGCCCGGACAGACCAGGAGGATCTAGTCCCCTGAAGTAAAGAAAGCAAGACACCAAACCTGACCAAGCATAGGACCAGGGGCCCAAGAGGAGAATAGGGATCCCCACAGCAAGGTCCTCATTGTCGGTTGTGGAGTAGCATCCTGAGAGGGAGAAGGAGAAAGAGCGGCAGGTTCAGCTCCAGGCAGAACTTACCCTTATTACCACATACACTAACAGAGGAAGTCTCACAGCTCTCCAAGGTGGACATCCCAAACTGCACTGATAACCTGGTTACCCTCCTGGACCGTGCCTGTTACCGAACATCAGTAAAAAGGTACCTTAACAGAGACTATTGTGTGTGTGTGCCTGCTTCACCGCCGCCACCTGCAGCGTTCACAACAGAACTGCTACTACTACTCCCCTTATCCACCCTGCTGCCCTGAGGTAATGCTCCACCTGTTGGGAGCTGTACTACCAAAGCTGCATTCCCATCACCTCAGCGGCCGGCCGCAGCACAGGTGACCATATTACCAGGTACCACAGGTGGCGTCACATTACAAATCCCCATCATCATCACCCCCACCCACCACTGAGGATCCAGGGCACGGAAGCGGGAACCAACCATCCGTGATACCCACCAAAGTGAACCCCCTGTCCCGGTATCTGAGTACTCCCTACCCTGTCGACAGACTCAGATACCAAACATGTCTACGCGGCGGTGGAAGGGATTTGTATTACTGATTTTTGACTGAGCTCCCTTCTCCTGCCCGGTAGCCATGTTTGGTAACCATTTTGTTGTAGACATGTCCAGTATAACCCCTCACAGCTTGGTTTAATGATATATAGAGGAATGAAAACCCACACATACGTCATTACATCACAAGTGAAGCACACGGTTAGGACCCGATAAAATGAGAAAGACCTTGACACGGTCATCGGGCACTTAATGCAGTAGCCACTCCTTAAGCTATGTTTTTTCGATTTCTTTAGATTCACAAGCAGATTCTGCCATGTGCAGAGAGCCCTGCTATTCACATTCAGTCATTATGCTATTCCCTATACATATATTGTCTAGTGTTGCAGCAGATTTTCTCTTTAAATGCACCTCCCTCACAGACCAGCAGTTTGCCGGGGACACCCTACTCAACGTCTCAGCCCAGAAGCCAGCCCTCGGTCCCTCAGATATGGACAAGTAAAAGACCATTTCCTCCTAGCCATGACAAAGCTAAGCGGTTGAATTTCACCATCTGCAAGCTGTTGGCTACAGAAATGCTGCCTTTCCGCCTGGTGGACACAGATGATTTTTGAGACCTTATGTCCATCGCAGTGCCTTAGTACCAGATGCCCAGTCGCCACTACTTCTCAAAGAAAGCTGTGCCTGCGCTACACCAGCATGTCGCACACATCACCGCTTCCTTGAGAAACTCTGTGTGTGACAGGGTGCATTTCACCACAGACACTTCGATGAGTAAGCATGGACAGGAGCGTTACAGGTCGCTGACTGACCACTGGGTAACTATGGTGACAGCAGGAGAAGTGGCTGCTGTACAAGTCTTGCCATCCCAACGAGTTGTGCGTCAATTCTCTGTATGCAGATGTTCCTCCACTGCTTCTGCCTCCTCCACCTCCTCTCAGTCCTCCACCTGCACCCAAAGCCTGTCTGTTAATGCCACCTGAGTTCTAACTGCTCAGAAGGAATCCTGCACACCTCCTTACTATGCTGTCAGCAGGGCTCAATGGCATCAGGTGGTGTCTACATTGAAATGTCTGGGAAATGTGAGTCACACAGCTGAGGAGTTGTGGTCAGCTCTGGAGACCGAGTTTCATCAATGGTTGTCTCCACTGAACCTGCAGCCAGGGAAGGCCGTGTGTGACAATGCTGCAAACCTGGTTGCGGCCCTTCGCTGGGGCAATGTGACACACGTGCCTTGTATGGCTCACATCTTGCACCTGGTTGTCCAGCAATTTTTAACCCACTATCCCGGCCTAGATGGGCTTCTGCAGATGGCACGGTCGCTGTTTGCTCACTTCCGCTGTTCGCATCCCGCAGCTCAACGACTTGAATCTCCACAGCAGTCATTTGGCCTGCCAGTTCACCGGCTCAAATGCGATGTGTCGACACAATGGAATTTAACTCTGCATAAGTTGCAGCGACTGTGGCAGCACCGCCAAGCCCTGGTGCAATACGTTATGATGTATAGTCTGGGCCAATGAGATCCAGAGATGGGGCAAATCACGCTGCTGGAGTGGTCTCAGATCAGAGACCTAGGCACTCTTCTGCACAGTTTTGAAATGGCGACGAAGATGTTTAGTGCTGACGATGCAATTATCAGCATGACTATTACGGTCATCTACATGGTGGAGCACACTTTAAACAGTATTCTGAGTCAGGTGGTGGGCCAAGAGGAAGGGGAGGAAGTACAGGAGGAGTCGTATGCGGAATGGATAACAAGATCTCCAAGGTCCAGACCGTCGGCAGCACCAAGGCGGCAGGCATTGGAGGGTGGGGGAGAGGGATTAATGAGGGCGCATGGTAGCAGCCAAACTGTTGAGGAAGGTGCAGGAGCCGAGGAACAAATGGAGGACGAACTGGGGATGGGCATGGAAGACTCAGCAGATGAGGGAGGCCTTCATCACATTTCTGTTGTGCGAGGTTGGGGGAGAGGGCAGAGGAAGGAAGCATGATTATTGGCCCTCCTGGATGCGCAAGACACATGAGTGCCTTCTTGCTGCACTACCTGCAACACGACCCTCGGATTGTCAGAATTCGAATTAATGCTGACTACTGAGTTGCCACACTCTTAGATCCCCGGTACAAAAGTAAATTTGGCTAAATAATTCCTGCCATAGAAAGGGATGCACGCATGCAGGAGTATCAGCAGAAGCGGTTATAGAATCTTAGATCTGCTTTTCCACAAAACACCAGTGGTGTACACAGTGATTCTCACAGTTCTAACTTGCCGACCATGGGACTGTTGAGTCATCACTCAAGCCGTAATAGTAACACCATATCTGGTGGTAACAGCAATTTTGTGGAATCGTTTCACCAATTTTTTAGACCATCCTTTGCAAGGCCAGAGGAGACAAGAAGTCTGACACATAGTCAAAACCTAGATAGGATGGTACAGGAGTATCTCCAAGTGAACATCGATGCCATGACTGTAGAACTGAACCCTTGCTCATTTTGGGCTTCCAATCTGGAAAAATGGCCTGAGCTCGCCACTCATGCCTTGGAGATCTTGTCATGCCCCGCAGGCAGTGTGTCACGTCCTACTGACGGACCCCACATGTGGACCCACTGGACCGCGTAGAGCGGATGCTGATACCGGGTGATAGAGAGGCGGACCAGTACAGTAGAGTCAACAGGTTTATTAGAACAACAACAACACAAGAACCCACGCCCCAGGGGAGAGCCACAAGGTCGTAGCACCGGAATACCACCGAAGGAGGCCCCGGAGCGCTTAACCCCTATACAGGGATACCGCCGGTAACATCCTCGGGGGGACCAATGAAGCGGACACGAGTGTTAAACCGACCCCAGGCGACGTGGTAACAAAACAGCAACCGGGTATAAAATAAGACACGGGAACCAGGAACACGGAGAATCCGGAGCAGGGCTGAGATAGCGCTTCGGCAGGGAAGAGGTCCGGGAAGCAGACCGAGACCACTGGAGTCAGCGAGGAGCCGGCACGGGAGGAATCTGCGGGAAGGAACAAGAGTAATCAGATATCAAGCCAATAAAGGAACAACCTGACCAGACCAGGATTAGCAAGTTCACTACATAGAAATTGCCCTGGCAAAGAGTAAGAGGAAATGGGAAGCTTATATCACAGCAGGATACTCCTGATTGGCAGAACACAGAGACCTGGTGATTGGCTGAGGGGAGGAGCAAGCTCCCTGCAGTTCTCCAGCAGATACTGATTTGGAGATGGATTGTCATAGCTCAAGCAGCGGCCCCGGAAGTGAGACGAGCAGCGTTGCTCAAGCAGAGGGTGCTGGACCCCTGCGGCTGGGGACAGGTGCGCGCACCCGGGGAGCATACGGTAAGGAAGACGCTACCCGACCGACCCGCGGGCGGCGGCTGCCAGCGCCCCGGAGCCGTCGGTGGATGGTCGACAACCGGGATCCTTGAGGCCGGACAGGGGCGGTAGGAGCCGAGGGAGTAACGGCAGCAGGCCGTGGGGCACGGGCGGCAGACCCCCGGTTGGTAACAGTACCCCCCCCCCCCACGCCCCCCCAGACAGAACCCGGCCAGAAACCGGCGAAGGAGGCGCGGGGCATTGACGTCCGCCTCGGGAACCCAGGACCGTTCCTCGGGACCAAACCCCTTCCAGTCGACCAAATACCATTTAGAACGACCCCTCATCCTCATGTCCAGAATAGCGCTGATCTCGAACACGTCGGAAGCCGTGACCGGTGGTGGATGCGAGTCCGGATCCGGGAAGTAGCGGTTGAGGACCAGAGGCTTGAGGAGAGAACGGTGGAAAGAGTTATGGATACGCAGTGATGGAGGCAATCGTAACTGGTAGCACACCTCATTCAGTCTCCGGACCACAACAAAGGGGCCGATATAACGCGGACCGAGCTTGTAGGATGGCATCTTGAGGCGTACGTACTTGGAGGAGAGCCATACCTTGTCTCCGGAGTTGAACAGGGGTGAGTGCAGACGGCATTTGTCGGCATGACCCTTCATCCGCTGGGAAGCCCTCTCCAGGGCCGAACGGGTCGTCTCCCAGATCTTGGTAAAGTCTCGAGCCAGTGAGTTCGCAGCTGGATTTGGAGTTGCGTCCGCCACGGGACGTGGGACCTAGGATGGTGTCCGTAGACTATAAAGAAAGGGCTGTTACGGGAGGACTCACCAACATGGTTATTATAGGAAAATTCGGCCCAGGGAAGCAGGGAGGACCAGTCATCATGGTGGGCGTTGACGAAGTGTCGCAGGTACCCGGACAACACTTGATTTACCCGTTCGACCTGCCCATTGGACTGTGGATGATAAGCTGAAGAGAAGTCGAGGTTGACATCGAGCTTCTTGCAGAGAGATCGCCAGAACCTGGAGACAAACTGCACACCCCTGTCGGAGACAATGTTAGAGGGAAGACCATGCAGACGGAGAACATGAGACACGAACAGTTCAGCCAACCTGGGAGCAGACGGAAGACCGGGCAGGGGAATGAAATGAGCCATCTTCGAGAACCTGTCAACCACGACCCATACCACAGTGTTGCCGGAGGAGACAGGAAGGTCAGTGACGAAGTCCATGGCGATGTGCCTCCATGGTTCCGAGGGCACCGGTAAGGGTAGAAGGAGCCCGACGGGCCGTTGCTTGGGCGTCTTGTTCCGAGCGCAAGAAGGACAGGCGGAGACATAGTCGGAGATGTCCCGACGCATCTGCGGCCACCAGTAGTACCGCTCTATCAGGAGCTGGGTCTTTGTTACCCCCCCATGGCCTGAGAGTCTGGACGAATGACCCCAGCGCAGGACGTGCCTGCGATCAGCCTCGGGTACCAGCGTCTTACCTGGAGGCGGAAGGGACAGACGGAGCGGTGCCACCATGCAGATGTTGGATGGATCAATGATGGATCGGGGCTCCTCCTCTTGGTCCTCTATGAGGAAGGACCGGGATAGGGCATCCACCTTGATGTTCTTGCCTGCTGGGCGAAAGTGGAGTTGAAAATCAAAGCGGGCGAAAAAACAGTGACCATCGAGCCTGTCGGGGATTGAGTCTCTGCGCCGACTGTACGTATGCCAGGTTCTTGTGATCGGTGTAGATCACCACGGGATGTACTGCGCCCTCCAGGAGGTATCGCCACTCCTCCAGCGCCATTTTGACGGCCAGTAGCTCCCGATCCCCTATGGAGTAGTTCCGCTCTGCGGAGGGAAAGGCTTTGGAGAAAAAGCCGCATGTCACCCTACGCCCTGTGGAGGACTTCTGGGAGAGGACGGCTCCGGCTCCGGAGGAGGATGCGTCCACCTCCAGAAAGAACTGGTTATCCGCCACCGGCCGGTGGAGAACTGGAGCCGAGGAAAAGGCACTCTTAAGTGTCATGAAGGTGGTCTCGGCTTCGGGGGTCCAAGCCTTAGCAGGCGTCCCCTCCGGGTCAGTGCGGTAAGAGGCTTGACCACATCGGAGAAATGTGGGATGAACTGCCGATAGTAGTTGGCGAAACCAAGGAACCTCTGGATGGCCTTGAGTCCCACGGGTCGAGGCCACGAGAGGATTGCGGAAAGCTTCTCCGGGTCCATCTCCAGACCGACGTCGGAGATAACGTAGCCCAGAAAGGGCAAAGATGTCCGTTCGAACAAGCATTTTTCGTATTTGGCATATAACTGGTTCTCCCGTAACCGGAGTAGGACCCGTCGGACATCTCGCCTGTGAGTGGGAAGGTCCGGAGAAAACACCAGAATGTCATCCAGGTAGACCACGACACACACGTACAGAAGGTCCCGGAAGACATCATTCACGAATTCCTGGAAGACAGCAGGGGCGTTACTGAGACCGAACGGCATTACCTTATATTCGTAGTGCCCGTCTCGGGTGTTGAAGGCGGTCTTCCATTCGTCTCCTGCTCGTATCCGGACCAGGTTACAAGCCCCTCGGAGGTCCAGCTTCGTGAAGACCCGGAACCACGTAGCCGGTCGAACAGCTCCGGTATGAGGGGAAGCGGGTATCTATTCTTCACGGTGATGGCGTTGAGACCCCGATAGTCAATGCACGGTCGTAAGGAGCCGTCCTTCTTTACGAAGAAGAACCATGCCCCTGCGGGCGAGGAGGACTTCTGGATGAAACCCCGCGCCAGGCTGTCCCTTACGTAGTCAGACATTGCCTGGGTCTCGGCAGGTTAACAGGATAGATACGGCCTTTCGGGAGTTGAGCCCAGGCACCAGGTCTATAGGACAGTCATAAGGTCTGTGCGGGGGTAACGTCTCGGCCTCCCTCTTGTCGAAGACGTCGGCATACGACCAATAGGCCGAGGGCAGACCGGGTAGCGCTGCCGGTGATGGTGGCAACCGGACCGGGGACACGGGAAGAAGGCAACGACTATGACAAGCCTGCCCCCACCGCAGGACCTCACCTGTTCGCCATTCCAGAACCGGTTCATGCATGCGGAGCCATGGAAGACCGAGCATAAACGGAGGAGACAGGGTCGGCAGGACATAGAAAGTGAGGTGTTCCGTGTGCAGAGCTCCGACTTGTATCTCTACCTCTCCGGTGACACCCGTCACTGCGTCCTGTAAGGGTCTCCCATCGACCGAGATGATGACACGGGGTTGCTGCAGGGGGTATATAGGAATACCGTAGCGCAGCGCCGCATCTTGTTGCACGAAATTACTCGCAGAACCGGAATCCAGGTGAGCCACCTCCGAATGACGTTTGTCTCCGACCTTAAGCAGGATGGCAATAGTGAGAGGGTGAGAGGAATCGTTCTTCGTTAGGTTGGTCTCTCTTACCTGTCCAAGACGAAGGTTCTCCGGTCGCTTGGGGCATTGGCGACGAAAGTGGTCAGATCCTCCGCAGTACAGGCATAGACCCCGGGTGATCCTCTCCTCCCTCATCTGGATCCGGGAGCGGACGTGATCCACCTGCATGGCCTCCTGGCCTGCCGGAGGCGCTGTGGGTACCGGAAGAAGGGGTCGCTGGAAAGTGGGAGCCAAGCGAAGGAGTCTTCTCTCCTGCGTCCTCTCCAGGGACCGCTCCTGAAGACGACGGTCGATTCGGACTGCGAGGGTGATATACTCCTCCAGGGAGCTGGGCAGGTCCCGAACCGCCAGTTCGTCCTTGATCCGGCTTGACAACCCCCGGCGGAAGACACCAACTAAGGGCTCATCCGCACAGCGGAGTTCGGAAGCCAGGGTACAGAACCAGATGGCATACTGCCCAACAGACTGGTTACCTTGGTGTAAGTTGAAGAGTGCCTCGGTGGCAGAGGCCACCCGACCCGGTTCATCAAAGGTCCTACGAAAGGTGTCCAAGAACGCCCGGAGGTTGGACACGATGGGATCCTCCCTCTCCAATACCGGGTTGAACCATGCCAGTGCTTCTCCCTCGAGATGCGAAGCCAGAAACGCCACTCTTGCCTCATGCATCGGGAATTGGTGGGGTAGCAACCGGAAGTGGAGTTGGCACTGGTTAATGAACCCCCGACATGTTTTAGGATCCCCTGCATACCTGGTGGGCTGGCATAAGCGTGGAGAAGACACGGCTCCGGCCGGAGCTCCAGCAGGTAGCACGGGGACGGAACCTGGACTCCCAGTCGCTCTCTGTAGGCTGGTAAGCCGATCATCCACGGAGGCCATATGGGATAGCATCCGAGTCTGTATCCCTCTCTGGTGGTCCAGCTCCTGGTGGAGACCCAAGATCTGAGAAGAGAGAGCGGGATCAGTAGCGGAGAGCGCCCCTAGGCGCCCCTCCAGAGACTGGATAAAACCCACGACCTGGTCGTGACTCTGGCGGAGTCCGGCCAGCTCTCTTTGGGCATCAAACCTGGTATCAGCGGGGTCCATGGCCAGGGCAAGATCTGTCACGTCCTACTGAAGGACCCCACACGTGGACCCACTGGACCGCGTAGAGCGGATGCTGATACCGGGTGATAGAGAGGCGGACCAGTACAGTAGAGTCAACAGGTTTATTAGAACAACAACAACACAAGAACCCACGCCCCAGGGGAGAGCCACAAGGTCGCAGCACCGGAATACCACCGAAGGAGGCCCCGGAGCGCTTAACCCCTATACAGGGATACCGCCGGTACCAACCTCGGGGGGACCAATGAAGTGGACACGAGTGTTAAACCGACCCCAGGCGACGTGGTAACAAAACAGCAACCGGGTATAAAATAAGACACGGGAACCAGGAACATGGAGAATCCGGAGCAGGGCTGAGATAGCGCTTCGGCAGGGAAGAGGTCCGGGAAGCAGACCGAGACCACTGGAGTCAGCGAGGAGCCGGCACGGGAGGAATCTGCGGGAAGGAACAAGAGTAATCAGATATCAAGCCAATAAAGGAACAACCTGACCAGACCAGGATTAGCAAGTTCACTACATAGAAATTGCCCTGGCAAAGAGTAAGAGGAAATGGGAAGCTTATATCACAGGAGGATACTCCTGATTGGCAGAACACAGAGACCTGGTGATTGGCTGAGGGGAGGAGCAAGCTCCCTGCAGTTCTCCAGCAGATACTGATTTGGAGATGGATTGTCATAGCTCAAGCAGCGGCCCCAGAAGTGAGACGAGCAGCGTTGCTCAAGCAGAGGGTGCTGGACCCCTGCGGCTGGGGACAGGTGCGCGCACCCGGGGAGCATACGGTAAGGTAGACGCTACCCGACCGACCCGCGGGCGGCGGCTGCCAGCGCCCCGGAGCCGTCGGTGGATGGTCGACATCCGGGATCCTTGAGGCCGGACAGGGGCGGTAGGAGCCGAGGGAGTAACGGCAGCAGGCCGCGGGGCACGGGCGGCAGACCCCGGTTGGTAACACAGTGTTCTTTCTGAACGGGTCTTCAGCGCTGCTGGTGGTGTGCTGACAGATAAGTGCACGCGGCTGTCCAGTGACAATGTAGACAGACGTTAGTTCATCAAGATGAACAAGTCATGGATCCGCAAGGACTTTTCTACCCCTGTGTCATCCTGGGGAGACTAAAGGCTTGTGGATTTTTTAATGTGCTGCATGAAAGTCACCATTTTAAACTTGCAACTCTGGGGCAATTGATGCCACTTAAGTGGTGTCTGTGCCCACATTTTTGGAAAAAATGGAGACTCTTGTTGGAGTGCCCTTGCTGTGTTTTACATGATTTTAGAAGGACATGACATGCCTATATCTGTGTCTCCTCCTCCTTTTACTCCTCCATCTCTTTTCTTTTCGCATGACTATATGTACTTGTCACTTTTCCATGTGTTTGTTATGTCTTCTGAGTAATTTGTAAGCTTTGGACACCTTTTGAAGGTGTTTTTTATGTGTTTGTATGTGTTTGTGTTTGCGTGCCATTGTTTTCAATAGTGTTCAACGGTGTTCGATGAACATTCGACAAACACACCCAAATTCGACAAATCAAATTCAAACTCTAGGGTGGTGGCTCATGTCTAATTCCCATCTTACTTGTATATTTTCACCAGGTAAACTAATATAACTGCACAATATTTAGAAAAAAAAACATTTCTGACATGCAAAAACAAAACACAAAAAAAAATTAGTGACCAATATAGCCACCATTCTTCATGATGACACTCAACAGCCTTCCATCCATAATTTCTGTCAGTTGCTTGATCTGCAGCAGCCACCACAATCTCCCAGACACTGTTCCGAGAGGTGTACTGTTTTCCCTCCCTCTAGATCTCAAATTTTAGGAGGGACCACAGGTTCTCTATGGGGTTCAGATCAGTTGAACAAGGGGGCCATGTCATTATTATTTCTTCTTTTAGACATTTACTGGCTAGCCACGCTGTGGTGTAGTTGGATGCATGTGATGGAGCATTGTCCTGCATGAAAATCATGTTTTTTTTTAACAATACTGACTTCTTCCTCTACCACTGCTTGAAGAAGTTGTCTTCCATAAACTGACAGTAGGTCCGGGAGTTGAGCTTCACTCCATCCTCAATCCAAAAAGTTCCCACAAGTTCATTTTTGATAATACCAGCCCATACCAGTACCCCACCTCCACCGTGCTGGCATCTGAGTCAGAGTGGAGCTCTCTGTCCTTTACTGATCCATCCATCTGGCCCATCAAGAGTCACTCTCATTTCATCAGTCCATAAAACCTTTGAAAAATCAGTCTTAAGATATTTCTTGGCCCAGTTTTGACATTTTCCTGAGTATAGCACACCTTGTGCTTTTTGATACTCCAGTAATGTTGCAGCTCCGAAATATGGCAAAACTGGTGGCAAATGGCATCTTGGCAGCTTCACGGTTAATTTTCCTCAATTCATGCGCAGTTATTTTGCGCCTTTTTTGCCCAACACGCTTCTTGCGACCCTGTTGGCTATTTGCCATGAAACGCTTGATTGTTCTGTGATCACGCTTCAAAAGTTTGGCAATTTCATGACTACTGCATCCCTCTGCAAGACATCTCACAATTTTGGACTTTTCAGAGGCTGTCAAATCTCTCTTCTGAGCCATTTTACCTAAGGAAACATTTGCCTAATAATTAAGCACAACTTATATAGGGTGTTGATGTCATTAAACCACACCCCTCCTCATTATAGAGATTCACATCACCTGATTTACTTAATGGGTAGTTGGCTCTCAAGCCTATCCAGCTTGGAGTAGGACGACATGTATAAAAAGTCTCATGTGATCAAAATACTCATTTGCCTAATAATTCTGCACACAGTGTAGTGAATGGGCTATATACAATATAAAGGACTTCTATTAGGGATCATAATAGGTCGCCTTAAAAAGATGTTTTTAGGCAGCGCCAGAAGCTATTTAAGTTGTGGATAGTCCTAATTTCTTGGGGTAGAGCATGCCAGAGAATTGGTGCAGCTCGTGAGAAGTCTTGGAGCTGGGAATGGGAGGTTAGTATTAATGCAGATGTTAGTCAAAGGTCATTTGTAGAATGTAGAGAATGGGTAGGGTGAAAGAGAGAGATGAGGAAGAGATGTAGGGAGGTGCTGCACTGTGAAGAGCTTTGTGGGTGAGAACAAGCAAATTGAATTGGATCCCGTAGTGTATAGACAACCAGTGCAGTGACTGGCACAGAGCGGATACGTCTGAGTAACAATTGGCCAGATAGGTGATCCTGGCTGCTGCATTAAGGATGGACTGGATAGGGGAAAGTCTAGTGCGTGAGAGGCTAATTAATAGAGAATTGCAGTAATCAAAGCGGGAATGGATCAGGGCCACAGTGAGAGTTTTTGTTGTTTCCATGGTGAGAAAGGGGCGTACTCTGGATTTGTTCTTCAGGAGCAAGCGACAAGAGCAGGTGAGAGATTGTACATAGGAGGTAAAAGAGAGAGCAGTGTCAAACATTACACCAAGACAGCAAGCCTGCTGCCTAGGCGTGCTCGTGGTGCTGCTCACCGAGAGGGAGATGTCAGATATAGGGAGGTTAGTAGAGGGCAGGATTATAAGAAGTTCCGTTTTGGAAAGGTTGAGTTTCAGATAGAGAGTGGACATGATGTTGGAAACTGCAGCCAGACATTGGTGTTCTTTAGTACCGCAGTGGTAAGTTCAGGGGCTGAAGTGTATAATTGTGTGACATCAGCATAGAGATGGTACTGGAAGCCAAATCTGCTGATGGCCTGTCCAATAGGGGCCATGTAGAGAGAAAAGAGAACCCTGAGGGATCCCAATAGTGAGAGGAAGAGGAGAGGAAGTGGAGCCAGCAAATGATCCACTGAAAGAGCGGTCAGAAAGAAAGGAAGAGAACCAGGAGAGAACAGTATCCTTTATGCCAATGGAGTGCAGCACAGAGAGTAGAGAGGTCAAGAAGAATAAGCAAAGGCTTATTAAATTTGTTGATGCGCCTTGTGCAGTCGTATGATGTCTCTGCCGAAGAGAATTAAGATATTTGCCTTATTGTCCAAGGCCGGTATCTCGTTGGCTATGTCTTTGAGGTGAGGAAACTGAAGAGCCGCCTCTGGCGTTGGGATTTCTTCCCTATTGAAGGGTATTTGGTTGCACTCTATGAGTGTTGGAAGTGGTATCTCCTTGGAGCTGAAGAGAGAAGTTATTATGAGGCTGCTGGCCCTTCTTTCAGTGGCTCCTGTCAAACCGCTGCTGATGTCCAGGGTGTAGGGATAGGTGTTTCCCTTTAAGCCGAGCAAGTTGAAGAGTTCTACCTGGCCAAAGATTTGTTCCTCTCATCGTCCAGGCTGACGTACACCTTGACTGTCCTTTCTGGATGACCTTCATCATACACCTTCTCCGCAGACCTTGGTGCAGGATGAAGATACCGCAAGATGGTTTGCTGCTTTGTCTTTACACTCCCTGCCATGGCCTGTGGTGGGAGAAGGTGCAGATGTTGAGTCAGGCTGTGATGGATAAAGCGCTTGTTCATGGTCTTCGCTGTTGCACGCTGTACACTTGATGGCGATGATGCATTACTTAGCAATGTGTTCGGTAGAGGCAAAGCACCTGAAGCATACTCCGAACTTCTTCAAGAGTTCCATCCATTCTTGAAGGGGTTTCTTCCTGAAGCTGATACACTTCTTCAGGGATTGCGGCAATTTGTGGATAGGACACCGGCGGTTCGGATTTTCTACCTTCTCACTTTCATAGGCCTTGTCTGGCACGGACGTTGGTTTAAGCAGAACTTCAGACCCTTTTGTTGACACCGGACCACTGCGGTTTCTGTCTGGTGACAATGTCGGTGAAGGCAGAACCTCGGTCTTTTTTGTAGACACCAGATCGCTGTGATTTCTGTCGTGAGAGCGTGAACTCGCATTCCTAGGTGCTGATACAGAGCTGCTGGGTTCTTTTTAGCAGAAGCTGGGGTCGATTTTGCACCCTGCAATCTCCTTGATGAAGTGACAGAAGAAGGAGAATGGAGGGAAGGAGACTTGGTATAGTCTTTTGTAGTTTGACCCTCGCATAGTCCACTTTTCTTGGATGTGTTAAGGCAACTTGGCAACAATGGGTTTCACACCACGAGCGGTGTCCAGGTAGCTAAGGCCAGGTAGATGTGTGTCTGTCTTGGCCAGCTGGAGCTCGGACATCAGGTCACTGAGTTCCTGGTACTTTGAAGCATCCTTGCCAGATATTTTAGGAAAGTTGTATAGTTTTTTGAGCAATGCGTCTTCAATTGCTTCGGGACTACCAAAACCTTTTTCTAGTCTGTCCCATGCGGTTGCAAGCCAAGTTGTTGGGTCACTGATGTAAACAGATGTAAGTCTCTCAATTCTCTCTGTAGACCGTGGACCTAGCCACCTGATTATCAGGTCCAGCTCTTGAGCAGCGGTAATGCCAAGGTCACTCGTTGCGGTTTTGAAGGCATACTTCCACCCTCTGTAGTTTTTGGGCTGGTCGCCGAACCTTGTGAGACCAGTGTTGATGAGTTCTTGCCGTATCATGTACCTCACAAAGTCGGACATGTCTGTTCTTTCTGACCTTGAGGGCACATTTGCTGACTGAGCGATGCTGGTTGCATAGTACGTAGCTTCTTGTTTCAGGAACATGGGAAGGTACTGAGTGGCATAGGCATTTAGACCAGCAACTGGTTTGGTGTGAACAGTCTCTGTTGCATGCGGAGCAAGAACTACACAGTTATCAGGAGTATAATGGCTTGCCGGGATGCATATGGACATTGGCATATGGAGGTTGCTGAGGTGCAGGGTCTAGCAGTGCACTGAAGTGTGAAGGTGGTTCAAATTTCAATGTCTGAGGTGCATTGGCCTGACCTGTGAAGCTGGAAGCTGCAGGCAGATCAGCGTCCTGATGCTCTGGAGAAGTGTTTATGCTGACAGGAATGTTGGTGTGGATCAGCGGTTCGTTGGCTTGGCTCAGCACGTAGTCTCTTATGCATTTAAGGGGGTCTTCTGTATCGAGTTCATACACGCTGATGCTGCCTCATCGGCTCTCAACTAGAGCTTGTTTGAAGACCTTCATTTCCTCTGCAGGACTTCGACTTTCGCCTTTTTACGAGCAGTCTCTACTTCATCTCTGCTTCCTATGCTTCAATGTCTGCCTTTTTGAGTGCAGTCTTTGCTTTCTTGCGTGCGGATTTGACGACTGCACTCATTGCTATCTCTGCTTTCCTTTGAGAAAGGCGGTTTGTACTTTCATGGTTTCTGCTTCAACACATGCTTTTATAAGCTGCTCACTGAGGGTTGAGTACCTGAATGAGCCCGATTTGAGTGAGTGCCTTGAGCTCTTAACAGACCTGGATTTGTGAGATGCCACTTCTGACATTTACGCCATTGTTGCTTCGGTCTTGTTCACAATGTTGTCCATGGTGCAGTCTTGTTCAGCATTGAACTGTTGGAAGTTCTGTAGTTCTGTTTGAGACTCAGAATTATTTAATTTCAGAAGAACACAGCAAAGTCTTTCACAAGTGTCTTAGTAGGACTAGTATGCTGAGTAAAGTTGTTCAAGGGCTCCCTCTGGTGGTAGCCGAGCATAGATAAAACAGTCAATTGGTTTAGCACTGTTTACCACAGTAATGTTATGTGGTATAACAATTCACCTTTGGCGGATTCTAGGTTCTCTCTGGCCTTCCATGTAGGTTTGGTCAATTGTCTAGACCTTTCGCTGCAATTTGTGAGAAGTTCTGTTGTTTCTTGCTGCTTTAGATTAAGCAAGGAGTGAGAGATTCTTTTAGTTTCAGACATTGCTACAGGATTGCACGGGAGGGGACTGTTCTGCTCCTGGTTGTCAGGTAGACTAATATAATTTATCAGTTCTGAGCTGAGGAGCAGCCATGTTTACAAAATCTATGCAAGCTGCTGTTGGGGCTGTGTTTGCAAGTCACTTAAAACTGCAGGTTCACATTAGTTTATAGATGATCACTTCTCAGGATTAATAGCCTGTATACTATTTATACTATTCTCAGTGACAAGTTATTCTCTTCACTGAGCGATTTCTGTGTGCAGACTCATGCAGACTGCTGTAACAGTTATGCTGTGGCTTGTTATAAGCCCTTTATGGATAATCCTTTCTCTGCATTTGTACGCAGTATACCACCCCTGGTAACAGGTTTCCTTTTCAGTATTCTGTCCCCTTCTGATGACTGCAAATCCCAAGTGCTCTAATTACCAGTCCCTTAGATAATTGTATGCTTGCACTTACACCATCAGGGGCAAACAGACAGTTTTGAACTCGGCCAGTACGATGACTTGTAGTAAGACAGGAGAAATGCTGCAGTTTTCTTCCAGAATCTTGTATTAAGTTCAACGTAACAGCAGGTGAAAAGGAATAATCTGTATAGGGGTTGTAGACATGCGTGTTCAGCAATGGCTTCTCTAAACTAAACTGGGGAAGAAGGGAGGAGAATCTTGTACAGAGACCAGCTAAGAGAGGGAGGGTTTATTTCTGTAAATGTTCTGTAAATGTTGATGATTATGGCTTACAGCCAATAAAAACACAAATGTCAATAATTCAGACAATTAAAGTAGTGAGGATGAAGGGTTAAAAACCGCGCTGCCGTATTCCACGAGACATCAAAGGGTGAATATAACATTGATTTATTAGACAACGTGTTTTAGGGCTCCCAGAAACGTCCTGAAACATGGCAATATTATATTGATTTTTTATGATATTCTGATTCATTGAGATGCCCTAGTAGCTGACAATGGCAATTCAAAGTTTATATCTATCCCATAAACTGGAGAGGACACAGTGAGTGAATACAAGAGAAATCTGATTCAAATCAATTAAATATGGGTTAGGATATGATCAACCTTTGCTTTCAAAACAGCAACAGTCCAGTTCGTTTTTTCCTTGGCCCAGGTAAGGGTCCTTTCACACTTGCGTTTCTGTCCGCATTCGGCAGATCCGGACAGAAAACCACATCTGACGCATTTGCTGCCTATCGGCTGCACTTGTGGTACACTTGCGACAAGCCCCATGCATTCTCTATGGGGCTTGCCGCAACTGCGGCGGCAAATAAAAACATGGTCACCTGCATTTTTTTTGTGCGGCCACAACTGCCATAAGTGCCAGATCGCGGCAATACCACACTTGCCAGAATCCCCAGAGACAATGCATGGGGCTTGCCGCAAGTGCTGCCAATATGCGGCAAATGTGGTTTTCTGCCGGATCCAGACTGAAACGCTAGTGTGAAAGGGGCCTAACACGCTTCTTGCATTGTCTATTGCTCATGATTGGCTTGACACAAGTAATATGAAAGTTGTAGCCCATGTCCTGGATACGTCTGTGTGTGGTGGCTCTTGAAGCACTGACTCCAGCAGCGGTCAACTCCTTGTGAATCTCCCAAATTTTTGAATAGCTTTTTCTTAACAATCCTTTCAAAGCTGCGGTTATCCCGGTTGCTTGTGCACCTTTTTGTACCATGCTTTTTCCTTCCACTGAACTTTCCATTAAAGGGATCCTGTCACCCCAAAATGCCTCCTAAGCTATCCAAACATGTCCCTGCAGCATATTATCACCAATCCCACACTCCTTTTTGCTCAGAAAAGCATCCTGTAAAAGTGTAGAAAAACGTTTTATAACTTACTCATAGTGATGATAATGAGCTGGGGCTATATTCTTTAGCCCCTAAGGTGGACCATCCTCGTCCTAATATCACTCCTTAATAGACGTGATCTTCAATGCATATTGTAATCAGCGCCTCCCAGCTCTCCTGGGCGCTGCCTGGGCTGCAATGAGGCTGTAGTGATGCGAATCACGTCATTTCCAGCATCGGGTGACGTCAGTACACCCGCGCCACTCTGCAGGCTTCAAGCACCGCACTGCGCATGCGGCATGGGTGTACTGACGTCACCCGATGCCGGAATTGACGCGATTCATGCTGTCAGGCGCTGGCTGAGATTGAGGGGAGGGAGAGGGGTGCAGCCCCATTTCTCGTCATTCCCTCTGATCTCTCCATCCCCCCCCTCCATCCTCCTGCACCCTCCATTCTCCATTCCCCTGGTCTCTCCATCCTCCATCCCCCTGCTCCTTTCATCCTCCATCCCACTGCTCCTTCCATCCTCCATTCCCCTGCTCCTTTCATCCTTTATCCCCCTGTCCCTCCATCCTCCATCCCAATGCTCCTTCCATCCTCCATCCCCATGCTCCCTCCATTCTCCATCCCTGTGGTCTCTCCATCCTCCATCCCTTGGTCTCTATCCTCATCCCCCTGGTCTCTCCATCCTCCATCCCCCTGCTCTCTCATCCACCTGATCTCCCTATCCCCTGCTCCCTTCATCCTCCATCCCCTGTTCTCTCCATCCTCCATCCACCTGATCTCTCCATCCCTCTGCGCCCTCCATCCTCAATCCCTCTGGTCTCTCCATCTCCCTGTTCCCTCCATCCTCCTGCTCCCTCCATCCTCCTGCTCCCTCCATTCTCCATCCCCCTGGTCTCTCCATCTTCCATCCCCCTGCTCCTTCCATCCTCTATTCCCCTGCTCCTTTCATCCTTTATCCCCCTGTTTCCTCTATCCTCCTGCTCCCTCCATTCTCCATCCCCCTGGTCTCTCCATCCCCCTACTCCGAGTCCTTTCAATTCATCCTCCATTCCCCTGCTCCTTCCATCCTTGATACCCCTGATCTCTCCATCCTCCATCCCCCTTGTCTCTCAATTCTCCATATCCTGCCTGCCCTGATATCTATCCCCCCTGCATCCTCTCTCCCTGCACAGCCTGCTTCCCTCTGCACTCGTCACAGTCACTCTCTGTCACATACCCTGCAGCCTGCACAGCACTAGTCATCCTCCATCTTCTCCAGCTTCTTTCCCACTGGGCAAAACTCCACCCACCCGAGTCACATGTACATCATCGCAGGTCCTCCGGCGCTGAGGGAAAACCGTTACCTACACACAGAGAGCCGTAAACTGCGTAATGGAATAAAAGGTCCAAATGCCAAAATTACGGGTTTTTTGTCGCCGCAACATTGCTATAAAATGCAATAATGGGCAATCAAAACAGAGCATCCATCCAAAAAATGGTATCATTAGAAACATCAGCTCAAGACGCAAAAAAATAAGCCACCACACAGCCCCAGATCCCAAAAAATGAGGACGCTACGAGTGGCAGAACATGGCGCAAAAAGTGTGGTTTTTTCTTTTTTGTTTTTTTTTGTTTTTTTTAAACTTCTGAATTTTTATTCACAACTTAGATACCAGAAGTATACATGTTTAATATCTACGAACTCGTACCGACCTGAGGCATCACACCATCATGTCAGTTTTACCATACAGTGAACATGACGACTAAAAAACCCAAAAAACAAACGTGTAATTGCACTTTTTCTGCAATTTCACTGCACTTGGAATTTTTTTGACATTTCCCTGTTCACTATATGGTAAAATAAATGATTGCATCTGAAAGTACAACTCGTCCCGCCAAAAACAAGCCGCCATATGTCTATATTGACGGAAAAATAAAAAAAGGTTACGGCTTCTGAAAGCAGGGGAGCAAAAAATGAAAATGAAAAACAAAAAATTCCCGGTTCATGAAGGGGTTAAAATCTGCGTTTCTGAAATCCAATCTTGAGGTCTGAGTCTTCACAGGTCTTCCTCCTCTAGTTATCCAAAATTCTATGATCGCATGATCACTGCCTTCTAGGGTCTGGTCAATAAACAAACCTCCCTGTTTATTAAGTCTGTTTTTGGCATTGATTTTAATGTCATAATTCTTACAGCACAGTTTACTGACTTGTCATAGTCACAGCAATATAACAAATGGAAAGATATTGATATTTGTATCCATGAATGTAGGAACTACCACATAGGTGGTATCTACACAGGTAACTGAGGAGATACTGTACGTTTTTGGCACAAAACACCAATGCATAAGGTACACACATAAGGTACATTGCCTCATTACATAGGTTGTAAAAGATAACATAGATTACTTATACTTTTCTTAAATGGGAATAATTATAGTGGATGTAGCATTTATAGTCACATCCAGGCCCGGGAGCACATGAGATGCAAAGGACCCATTAGCTGATATCAGAAGACCAATACTATTAAAGACCCTTGATAGTTGGGGACCTCGTCAAAGATTTGGCATTTTAGGATTAATATTCTAAGATCTGCCAGATCCTTCAGTCTGAGAAGTAATAGACAATATCTTGATAGGCTCTTTGATAAGCCTTTAATCTATATTTATATCACCAGGGTCGAGTTACAATCTATGTATTTGGGCTATTCTAGACATATCTCTTCATTACAATGCAAAAAAAGATGACATAGATAAAACAAACTCATTTTTCAACCTATTCTAATTCTGCAAATAACATTTTTATGCATATGTATATCCAATTAGTGAAATTAATTTGCAGTAATGGTGTTGGTGCCTTAAGATCTCACGGCCAATTACATATTCTGTAAGTTCTTTGTAGGTATCTTTACTATGTAATGAATCAACATGGGAGATGTACTAAAGTGACAGAGGCGATATGTGAACATCTAAAAGAGGAAACATTGCTATTTGTACATTTCTTTCATTACATCAGGGACTATTTGACAACTAGTTTACGTATGCCAAGTAAAATGATGATTTATGCTTACTCCTATCCTACAAAATACATTCCACTTTAATAAAATGCAGATATTATACAATGGCAAAAACAATCATTCTAAACAGAGATGAGTGGATTACTTTGAGTAACCTTGGGTCCACGGTTTAGCATAAAGTGTACTTAGAGGGGTGATAGTAAATGAAGAAAGTGTAATATATCATCTCCCATAACTGCTCTTGGTAGAAGAGCTATATTAAGAGCTCCTATGTATTACTTCAGGGAATTTTTGGGAAGAACGTATGGAATTGTAGGTGTAAACACTGGGTGTCACGAGATGCTAGTAGCGCAAGAGTGGAGTAGTAGCAGGAAGGCAGAGATGGGCTGAGGGAATCAGGAAAGCTAGTCTGACCCTGTAGACTGGGGTTCCCTAACTGACCCTGATTCCAGAGTTACCCATAAAGTTGGAGATGTCTTGGCCACCAAACTTGCCCTGCTATCATCCAGCACTGGGCTAATACCCCCTCAACTCCACCCAGGGAAATGAACACCAACTCCTCACAGATGATTCTCACAAAGTGGTTTGCTCCAGGAAAGCTTCTTTAAGGGCTGCTTCACACTGCGGCGTGATCCGGTCCGGGTCTGTCCGGGAGGACCCTGACGGCCGCGGACCAGATCAGCACACAGGACTGGGGGGCTAATATGCCCTCCGGTCCTGTGTGCAGCACACGCAGTTCCCGCTGCTGATAAGTCAGGACCGCGGGCGCCGCGGTCCTAACCTGTCAACGGCTGCAGCTGCATGCGCTGCACACAGGAGGATCTAATAGCCCCCCAGTCCTGTGTGCTGATCTGGTCCGTGGCTGTCAGGGCCTCCCGGACAGACCCGGACCGGATCACGCCGCAGTGTGAAGCGGCCCTAACACAGCACTACATCCACACAGCTCAAGGGTAAAGTAGAGACTAAACTTTATCAATGAAACCTGCTGGTGGGAAAAGGAATTACTTAAAGACTAGGGGCAGGGAGAACCACAACACCTGACAAGCACACAACAGTTCACCTGAGGAGCCATAAAAACTATAGACAGCAATACTGTAGCAACTACTGACATTAACCTTGAAGTTACCAACAAGAATTAAACACATTTAATCACTGCAGAGCAATTCAAGAAGACTGCAGTGCAAACTACATGTGATACTGAGCATGTCACGTCGCCGTCAGACTCAGTGACTACTGTTCCTGCCCCGGCCACTAGGTGGGACTGGATTCCTTTGACTGTTGGTGATGGGGCACCATGTCCTCATTGATCCCTGCTCCTTTGGTTCCTGCCCCTGTGGCTGAGCATCACCGTGCTCCTCCTTTGGGTGATGCTGGTTACAGGAGAGAGGTCCCTGCAGAGGCATCTGGTGGGTGCAGGCTTCCTTCCTCTATCAGAAGTGGGGTGCTTGGTACCAATCGTGCATCAACATCTGGCCAGTCTATGAGAGAGAACCGCGCCCTTCAAATACCTTGGGGCCTGTCCTGCAAACCACAAGATATATTCTTGGTTTTCCCAGTGATCTAGTTTGTGCTCTACAATATTGACTCTGACCTTTGCCTGGATTGTGACCCTTCTACCGCCTGATGACTTTGTACTTTGTACTTGTGAGTATTTCTAGTGCTAAACACCACCCATTTTTTCTCTGTAGGCTATAAATAACGATGCGCTTCTGTTGTCTGTTCAACACGTATTTGGGATGTTTATTGATTAATTAATAAAACACACATTACAAAACACAATACATTACAAAATACAAAGTAATCTGAGATAGAAGGGGGTTGTATCTCTGTTGGGTGTGAGATACCTCTTAACTTATATAGAATATGAAGGTACAGTATAAATAGAAAAATTGTCCTTAAAAATCACTGGGAGTGGGATTATAAGAACCAACACTGTAGAATCAAGTATTTAAGACCACGTAATTAATGCTTCCTTATTTCTTTGTGAATTTTTGCTGCACTGAAAGTAAAGGGGCTGAATAATATTGCACGCCCCACTTTTCAGTTTTTTATTTGTTAAAAAAGTTAAAAATATCCAATAAATTTCGTTCCACTTCACGATTGTGTCCCATTTGTTAAATCTTCACTGAAAAATTAGAATTTATATCTTTATGTTTGAAGCCTGAAATGTGGCAAAAGGTTGAAAAGTTCAAGGGGACCAAATACTTTCACAGGGCATTGTTTATATACTGTATATATGTTTGTATATACTTTTGTATATATAGTATATATTTTTGCTATTTTAAGGAAAAAAATGGGTGGACAAGCACTTTATACATTTTATTTAAGATGATGAATGCATAGTTTATACATGATCTGCAGCTCAGGTAATTTAGCTGGAAGTATACTGCAGTATAACATTATACTCTTACAATCAAGGCAATGAAGATGTTACTGATGACTAAATGGTTACCTAGCATCAATGTAGACAATGTACTGTGTCTTTGCCATTCAACAGTCATCGAATGGAAGTATATTTTTAGATATTTTTTCATTTTTTTTTTTTTTAAAGTCATTCCTACAGAAAGTTAACATTCAAGGACTGAGATTAAATGAGGTGAATCATTTCCACAGAACTTTTGAAAACAAACTTATAATTATTGCTGTAACATGCCGCATGTTTTCCAACATCTTATGTTTTCTAAGACCTTGCTTTTAACAGATCACTTAAAGGGATGCTGACAACTAACAAATGCCGCCCGATCACTAGGCTGTATGTATCAAACACTGTCTGTATGATTTCCGACAGGTATGCTTGACTTTGTGGCATTAAGATAAAAATAAACAACCCTTTCAATCTTCATGTGTTATACCTGTTCAATACAATCCACAATTTAGACACATCTCACGGATTATATCAATCCTGTATAAGGATCCAGTGTTAGCCAAAATCTTGGCGCCAGGCTGTAAAATCGTAGCCAAAAGAGCACCTTCTCTGGGAAACCTATTGTCCCCTAGCTTTATTAACCCTAATAAAAAAAACAGAACCTGGCTTAATTGTACATGTTTTCATAGGTGTGGGGCAAGCCGTTGCCAAACCTGTTCTGTAGCCCTCAAGTGGACATCTTTTGAGGATTATAATCACCTCAACTCATAGCCCATCCGCAGTTATATCAAATGCAACACGAGAAATGTGGTCTATTGCATTAGATGCACATCCCGCAAGTTAAAAATTTGTATTAACAAACATTGCGGGATGTAGCAAATTATAATTCAGCAGAAATATATCGGCAGCATCCAAACAATTTGCAACACACCACAATCTCAGTGTTGCAACTATGCGGGTCTGTGGAATTGAGAGATTAACCCTTTCTGGCCGGGGCGGGGACAATAAGAGAACCTTGCTTAAACGAGAAACCTACTGGATTTTCACGCTTGGTACTAGACATCCATTCGGATTGAATTTAAGACGTGATGTAATGTTCCATTATTAATACCTGATTTATATTTCTAATGGTACCTTTACACGTCGCCACCAAAAGGTAGAAACCGGCAGGTATCGGACACAATTGTACCTTTCACCTTCAAATCACCGCGAAGTGGCGGAGTGTAATTCAGGTTGTACCTTCCTGTCCCTTTGGATACCTGTGTTTCAGCCGTGCTGAAAAACAAGCAGGTATAATCCCTATGGTGGCGGCGTGTAATCGGGGCACAGGCACGGTATTTGAGTTCCCTGGGGCGTGCTACAGCGTCATGTATACCATGCCCCATCAGCTATCATTGGTGGGGACTACTGTGTACCCATTGGCTGTCCCTGCACAGGGCGGCATATTTAACGATGTGACCAGTCACTACACATTTGGTATAGCGTCATGTATTAGGCAGCCTTCCTGCGCTGGCTGTCCAATCATGATGTTATTGCATTGTCCAATCACCGTACGAGCGTCGCGTAATACACAACTCTGTCACGCCTATGTAGTTACGGCGCACAATATGTACGCCCAGATTCCCTTGTGGTAGCGGCATGTAAATCAGGGAAGGTGCTCTACAGAGGGTAACCTACGGCACCCGTCGGCACTTCCGGGGAACGAAAATACCTTCTGTGGAGCACCTTGTGGCGGCGTGTAATTGCGGTATCAGGTACCGTTAGGAACTGTTAAAAACGCGCGCGTGCACGTGCGGTGCCTACCTGTTGCTACCCTCGGTGGTGGCGTGTAAAGGTACCATTAGATATTATATGCTGGCACACCATAGACCATTATAACAGTTACATTTATACCATCTACATATATTGGTCACAGAAGTGACTGTTTTTAATAATATTGCCTAATTTGAAATGTGGTACTTACCGTATATACTCTCGTATAAGCCGAGTTTTTCAGCCCAAAAATTGGGCTGAAAAGTACCCCCCTTGGCTTATACGCGAGTCAGTGACGGCAGCCCTAGCAGCCCCAGCAGCCCCAGCATCCCCAGTAATGCAGGGCCCCCCCAGCCTGACTCCGGTCACCTGTAAAGCAAATTATACTTATCACTGTCCCGCTGTCCACGCCCGCCGCTGCTGACATCCGCGATCCTCCATCTTCATGCGTCTTCTTCCTGTTTCCTGTGTTCGTCGCAGCCAATGACGTCATTGCCGGCGCCGAACACAGGAAACAGGAAGAAGACGCATGAAGATGGAGGATCGCGGATGTCAGCAGCGGCGGGCGCGGACAGCGGGACAGTGATAAGTATAATTTGCTTTACAGGTGACCGGAGTCAGGCTGGGGGGGCCCTGCCTGTATACTACCACTGGGGCTGTATATACTACTGGGGCTGCCTGTAAACTACCACTGGGGATGTATATAATACTGGGGCTGCCTGTATACTACCACTGGGGCTGTATATACTACTGGGGCTGCCTGTAAACTACCACTGGGGCTGTATATAATACTGGGGCTGCCTGTATACTACCACTGGGGCTGTATATACTACTGGGGCTGCCTGTATACTACCACTGGGGCTGTATATACTACTGGGGCTGCCTGTATACTACCACTGGGGCTGTATATACTACTGGGGCTGCCTGTATACTACCACTGGGGCTGTATATACTACTGGGGCTGCCTGTATACTACCACTGGGGCTGTATATACTACTGGGGCTGCCTGTATACTACCACTGGGGCTGTATATACTACTGGGGCTGTCTGTATACTACCACTGGGGCTGTATATACTACTGGGGCTGCCTGTATACTACCACTGGGGCTGTATATACTACTGGGGCTGCCTGTATACTACCACTGGGGCTGTATATACTACTGGGACTGTATATACTACTGGAGCTACGTGTATACTACCACTGGGGCTGTATATACTACTAGGGCTGTATATACTACTGGGGCTGCGTGTATACTACCACTGGGGCTGTATATACCACTGGGGCTGCTGCTGTATACTACCACTGGGGCTGCTGTATATACCTCTGGGGCTGCTGTATACCACACTGCTGGGGGCTGTATACCTGTGCTGGGGTCCACCCTCGGCTTATACACGAGTCAATAGATTTTCCCAGGTTTTGGGGGCAAAAGTAGGGGGGTCGGCTTATACACGGGTCGGCTTATACACGAGTATATACGGTATGTTGTTATATTTGCCATGCATGTTTCTTACTGATTAATTATATTGTATATTTATGACAATTTCTGTCTTGTCAAGCAATATTCATATTTTTACATGTTTGTCTTTCCGTTTTATAAGAGAAACTCTATTGAAAGTTTAATTGTACCATATGAAATGCATTTTTCATTTACGATTTTTCTGCACTTTTTATGTTTGTATTTCCTTTAAAGACGATTACTGTATATATTTATACATACATTTTCTTGTCACTATTTTGTTTGCACTTCCTATAATGTGTGGACTTCGACATTGCTATTAGGCAAATTAATTGACCACAGCTATTGGAATAGGTAGTGGGCTACTTGCCTTGCCAATAAAGCAGGATGGTTACGCTCTCCATAGGTGGAGCAGTATCTCCGAGGCAGTTGTGGAAGTAGTGGGATGGCGGACAGTCTATGGAGGGAGCAGGATCACGGGCTGCAATACCAGTCAAACAGACAGGGATGTTGTTTTCGTACCTTTACTGATGTTATGAGCAAAGTGAAGTCTAGGGTACAGTCTGTGTGGTCTGGGAGCAGTTCGGGATCTCCACATCCGATGAGTTATGAAACCTCCTTTTTACGCTGTGTGTGTGCTTTAGTCCTGGGTTGTCTGAAGCTAGGCCTTGACCCTCCCCTGTATCCTCACTTGTATGGCAGGCTGTGAGAGCTGTGCTGTGGGCACCGCTTTATCCACTGCAGTCCCGGGCCCTGTTAAGTGGCTGTGCCTCAAGTGCTGCTGCGCCAGGAGACTTGAAATCTCCCTGGCCTCCAGTCTTTACTGCTGGGCTGACTGGACTCGTGCAGTCTCGGACTCCGGTGTCCAGGCTGTCGACGTAGCTCTTCTGGGGCGAACCGGTACGGCTCCGTTCCCCCTGTTAACTCTCCTTGCCTCCGACCCTCACTCTTTGGTCCTTCACGCTGGTCAGGCTCTCTCACTGGTTTCCGAGCACTCCGCAGTAGCTACTGCTGAAGCTAAGTCTTCCACTTTGCATTGAATCTAGAGCAGTGATTGCTATACCCCTATTCACATTGTCTGTATTAGCTGTGCAGTTTAGCCACTGCTGGCACTCATTTAAGTGCACATAGTGTTTAGTGTCGCAGCGGATAACTCCCTTATATTAAATGTATTTTTTCTGCTTGCACCTACACTTAGAGGTTGATGCCAGTCATTCATATTATTTAGTTACAATTGTATTTTTTAGGACTGAGCGCACTCCTTATCCCCTTCCCCCGCCCTGTGACCAGCTGAGGTCTCCATTTTGTCTGAGTCCAACACATACTTTTCTTGTTTTTAATCAGAATAGAGGCATATAAACCCAGCATCTCACATATCACCATTAGTCATAGCGTTAGGACCCGGAAAAACGGAAGCACCTTGTCGCTGGTTTCCGGGCACTCCGCAGTAGCCACTGCTGAAGCTAAGTCTTCCACTTTGCATTGAATCTAGAGCAGTGATTGCTATACCCCTATTCACATTGTCTGTATTAGCTGTGCAGTTTAGCCACTGCTGGCACTCATTTAAGTGCACATAGTGTTTAGTGTCGCAGCAGATAACTCCCTTATACTCTCACTGGCATGGGCCTAGCGCGGCACCATTCAGCAGGACGTCTTCCTCAGTACTGCTCCGTACTGAACTGCCTACCTCTGCCTCCGGCCTGAATTTATAGGGGACCTTGCCTGAAGTCGGCAAGTAGAGCTCCCCTTCAGGTCTGGGGTGGAAGGTGTTGTGTGTGGGCTTACCTGATGTGAAAATCCTTCCCTGCTCCAGGTGTTCCTGTGGCAACTGAACCGTGGGGTGCCACACATATATATAGCAGGATGGAGGACATATATAGAGTAGGATGGAGGGCATATATACAGCAGGATGGAGCCCATACAGTAGGATGGAGGACATATATACACCAAGATGGAGGACATATATATATAGCAGAATGGAGACCATATATACAGAAGGATGGAGACCATAAATACAGCAGGATGGAAACCATATATACAGCAGGATGTAGACCTTATATACAGCAGGATGGAGGCCATAAATAACCAGCAGGATGGAGGAGACCATATGTATACCAGGCTGGATGACAAATATATAGCAGGATGGAGACCATATATACAGTAGGATGGAGGACATATAGCAGGATGGGATACCATATATCTAGCAGGATGGAGACCATATATACAACAGGATGGAGGACTTATATAGAGCAGGATGGGAGACCATGTATATAGCACAATGGAGGACATCTATATATATATAGTAGGATGGAGACCATATACCATATATAACAGGATGGGAGACCATATATATAGGAGGATGGGGGATATTAAGATATAAGGTAGGAGGAGAGGGGCAATTCATAAGTCTTTATAGGATTTATAATGCTACATGGAGCCCATACATCTGACCAAAATGCATGGGGTGGGGATGCCCAAGTGCAGATTTCACACAGGGGCCCATAGAACTCTAGTTACGCCACTGGCCCCCGATGTGCCTACACAGTGGAAACCATCACAAGTGACCCCATTTTGGAAATTAGAGCCCTCAAGAAACTTATCTAGGGGTGTGGTGAACACCTTTAATCCCAGGTGTTTCACAGAGTTTTAGAACGTTGAGCTGAGAAAATAAAAAAATAAAAATTTTCAGCACCCAGCTTTAACATTCAGGACCCTGGAGAGCTCCTGCACTGTAACAGCGTGAAATTTTAGTACCAAGGACAAGGGCTATAATTTCACGCTCTTACAGTGCAGGACCATGGAGAGCTCCTGAGTCCAGCAGCCGCCAGAGTTTATAGCGACTCAGTGAAGTGCGGAAATTGCCAAGATTTTAAGAAAATGCTGAATTAATACCTGCGGACACATTCTGTCCTGTCAGATTGTGCCCAGGGAGTCTGGACAAAACTGGACACAACCTGGCTGGACAGAAGCATGGGGTTAAGCCAACATAACCGGCTTATTAACCGCATCTGACGGCTCGGGGCTGACAAGCAGCATAGAAGCTGCAGATAGGGTTAAAATGCCGGTTAACCCTGGGAAATTTAAAAAACGCTGCTGTCAAAGCAGCAAAAAGCCCGACATAGCTATTATATCTACAGATCTTTATCTGTAGATATATAGCTATCGGGTTTTCCTGTGCCGGGTGCTTCACCCGTGCGAGAAAAACCCATGTTACACTCGCACTACACTCGCACTAACACACGGAATGCACTCACATCACTATCGTGCATCAAAAATGCTCCATTTACCTATGGATGTACTGACAATTTATTCTCTGGAAAACACCCATGAAGTCAATGCAGTGAATGTTGCAGAATTCAAAAAGCCCTTGTAGTGCCCAGTACAAGTGCCCGTACATTGTGCTCAGTACAAGCGCATGTACATTTTTCCCAGCTTTCTCTGGAGAAACACACCTCGTAGATTGAATGGTCTTTCCACTGTCGAGCCCCAGGCCCTAGGGTACTCAGGTATCAGGCTCGGTGGGGTGCTTGGGATGTCACGGGTGGCAGCACCTGAGCCCGTGGCCTGGGTGACACTTTAAAAAGGGGTTATTTACAGGGGATAAGAGTTTGTCATGTGACGCCACCTGTAGTACCTGGTGATGGGTTACCAGCACCGCCACAGTCCACCGGAGGTAGATGGTAGTGCTGCTGAGATGGCAAAGCTCCCTTAAGGTAGAGCCGGTCCTCCGGGGCAGCGTCCCTGAAAACAGGCAGGTTGATGGAGAAAGCCACACACAGGCAAAGTCACTTTCTCCCGGGTATTTTACTGTCAACCTTTAGCAGCAACATACAAAGTCCACAGTTCGGCATCTGATGTTAGAATAACAGGTAGCTCAACGGGTGGCTGCAAGTGGATCCCAGGTGGTATGGTGGAGCTCGTGGTGTACCTTAGTTGACGAACCCGTGTCCTTTCTTCCCCACCTAGGATAAACCTATACCCAATGGTTCCGTGTAGGTAGTATTGGGGGTCCTCTCCCTCGTGGTGAGGAAGCAGACAGACCGCTCCGCCTGGCAGGGTGCTGTGGCGATATACAGACCACAGCAGCCGGTTGCCGACTGCAAAGCTAGACCTTGGCCGGATTCTCGGGCCCAGCGTTCCCATGGTGGACTGGAGAATCACCTGGAGTGTGGTCGCTCCACACTGGGGTTCTCCCTTTCTCACTAGGACCTTGACTCCACTCGTCGCGTGCCCTCTTTCAGTATCTCCTCTTTCTCCTTCCCTCCAGATCAGCTTGAAATTGTCCGGGTAACCCTTCCGCCTCGCTCCACACTCTTTCCAGCTGTCCCGACTCCTCCTCCTCCTCCAACTAACCGCTCTTGATCCCCCCTGGAGGTGAATATATATCCCTCCCGGGTAACCTCCCTCTACTATGCTAATGTGGGAGTGCAGGAATGGGTCCCACCCACCAACCGAGGGTCCACTTGCAGCTAGGGAAATTACACATCTTTTACGGGTGCAATACCCCTCTGTGACGCCTGACTACGTGGGGCACCACATACCCCCCTGATGGAATACACTCGTCTGCGAGTATCCGTACCTGTTAACCGGGAAGTAAAAAGCATATTCTTTTTATATTCAACATCAATGGGTAAACTATATACAATCAAGCATTCTTGGAATTCTTCCTATCGCTAGGAGGCACTATTCTTTAACGTTACACATTTATATATATGAAATCACGGAGGACAAAGAGAGAAGGTGTGCACAAAATTGAATATAATGGACCACAACACAGGTGCTGGTCCTATGAGGAAAGAGGTAGAACAGCAGATACAGGGCAAATAAAGCAAAACATGTGGTATAATTACATAGGTTTTACAAAAAAACACCAACAAGAACATCAAAAATATAAATTGACTACACAGATATCACTGAGCAGGACATTAGTTAACATGGCCATATCCAGCATATACATAGAAATGCATGAATCAAACAGTAAAGTGCCTAGTGCAACATTAAAACATTGTCCAAAGTTGACCTGACCAGCAAAAATAGCATGTTAAAGCCAGATGTCTTATGGTGAAGTAATCCTTAACCCTCTGTGGCCAGGAGAGAGGAAAGTCAGATTACATTAAAGCTCATTTACCCTACAGTGGAATTGAGGACCCCCAGATCTGGACATCTGGCTTTAACATGCTATTTTTGCTGCTCAGGTCAACTTTGGACAATGTTTTAATGTTGCACTAGGGCCTTATACCCACTTGCTAGACGTTCCCTACTCTCATCCAGCACCTCAGCTCTGCTACAACCTGTCCACCTCACCAAGCTGCCCCGGGGGTCCCGGTCCTGCCTGTAGGGACCATACCATCACTGCCGCAATCCCACCGACATCTGGAGGACTGTAGCGGCGCTGGTGACCCCTCACCAGACACAACAGGTCATGACAACTTTGTACATAATCCCTGTAAATGACCCCCTCTTTCACTGACCGCCAGGGCCACAGCCTCTGGCATCCACCCATGACATCCCAGACTGAACCCGAGCCCGAGATCTGAGCACCCTGCCCTGGGGAGAGTCACAACCTGGCGTCACGAAGAGGATTCTGTGCCCGGTACCACCGGGTACTGTGTGCCGTTTATTGACTGTAAAGTGCAATTGTTAATTACTGCGCCGAAGAGCGGGAAGAAAGGGGGCGTGCCAGCATGCAGAGCGCGTAACTGAAACCCCACCCCCGGCTCAGCCGAGCATTCTCGAGCGCTGCAGTCTGGAAACTCCTGAACTGTTTAATCCTTCAGCAGCTGGCTGTAATTAACTAGGGGGGCCTCCAACGTCTGCCTCCTCCAGCGAGGACGAGGCGGCATATGCTGACCCCAAGACTTACCCCGGACCCTCCATGGCTGCCTCCGGTAGTACTGCCAGTTGCAGTATCCCGGTGCCTCGGGCACCGTTGCCCCGATAAAGCCCATGTCATTCCCATACATCCCGGGGGCCACGTGGTTTCCCCAGTATGATGGTCGCCCTGATACAATGGATGAGTTTAAAAGAAAGATTGATGGCGTCCTGGACATGTATGCTATGACCGGCCTACAACGTGCTACGGTGGTGCTTGGGCAGTTATCCGGTGCAGCAGAAAAAGAAAGTGTGTCCTGGTCTGTTGCTGAACGCAGATCAGCCCCTGCAATATTTGATAAACTAAGAGTCACCTTTGAGGAGTGTAATGAGGCTGATATTTGTATACGCTTCCATCACAGCTATCAGAGGCTGGGAGATGACATCAGAGCTTATGCCTGGCGCCTGGAAAGAGCACTGCGCACCATCATACATGTCAGCCCTGCCAGTGCACGAGATGAAAACAAACTCCTCATTGAACAGTTCACTCGGGGCCTGCTATCCCCTGAGGACATTAAAAATGTGCGCTGGTGGTTATTAAGCAATCCCGATGCCGATTTTAACACCTTGAAAGAAATGGCCATCAAAGGGTTAAAGCCGGTAGAGACCCATGAAGCTGCAATGAAACGGTGGTGTGACGGTGAGGTGCGGGCTACTCCAAAACCAGTACCCGTGACTGCAGCCACGCACAATATACAATCTGCTCAGCCTGACAAATATGATTCCCTGCGGGCTGAGATCCGTGCTGAGATGTGGGAGATGAACAAAAATATCTCCAAGTTATTGGACGCTATGCAGTTACAAAAGAACCAGCAGCCAGCATCAAGACCCCCCAGCCAAGCTTCAGCCGCTGATCCAGGATGCGAGGGAAGCAAGCTACAGCCTACAGAGGGAGAGCCACCGACCGTTACAGCTCCACTGGGGAGCCCATCTGCTGCAACTGTAATCGCACCGGTCACCTCGCCAGGCGCTTTCCTTTAAACGGGCAGTCCCTGGGGGTCGGGGCCGAACCTCAGAACTAGATAAACAAGGCCCAGCCACCTGGTGCAAGACTTTCATCGGACAGAGGCCGTTCCTGTCCATTGTACTAGATGCCATCCCGTTACCTGCTCTACTGGACACCGGGTCACAGGTGACCATGATCCCCATATCCTTTATAAAAAGTATTGGGCTGATGCAGAGCTGAAACAGCCTGAGATAAACATTTTCCTTCTTGCAGCAAATGGGGAACCACTTACTATAATGGGGGTTAGAGAAGTGCCCATAAAGGTGGGGAGGGTGGAATTACAAAATCAAGGGGTCCTTGTAGTAGTAGAAGCCAGTAGTGCAAATGATCTTTATGTTATACTGGGTACAAATGGTGTTAGCAATTGCTTGGGGAAGTGTTGTCATTGCTTCAACAGATTACTGAAACTGCCAGGCCTGGTCAGAGGAAGATTATCCAACACGAGATCAGAGTCATCTTACACCAACAACAGGTAACAATTACAGGTGGTGAAATTGGTACAGCACGGGTAACAGACCTGATACCTATTGTGATACCCTTATGAGTGAAATGATGGTATGGTGTCGAGCAGCCATAGGTCTAAGAGGGCAGGACTATAAAGCGTTAGTGGAGCCCGTGAGCACAAAGTATAGACCTACACTGTTGACAGCCAGGGGGGTGGTTAATGTACACAATGGGAGAGTGCCAGTTCTCATCTTAAATTGTGGCAGTGAAGAGGTTAAACTACCCAGGTATACCACCGTTGCCAAATTATACACAGTCAGTAACAATGAGATCCACACAGCGCAACCCGAACCCCATGAGGAAGTGGCAAAAACTGATCAAACAATTGGGCTGCTGGAGGACTGGTGCCAGCAGCTCCATGTCCGAACTGACACCACTCCTGTGTATGAAAAGCAAGGAGTGTACCGGGTAGCCCAAGAATTTGAACAAGCGTTCAGTAAGCATCCACTTGATTTTGGTAGGATAAAAGGGGTACAACACCACATCCCCACAGGTACACATCCACCAATCAAAGAGCGGCATAGGCCTATTCCACCTGCACATTATCAAAAAGCCAAAGAAATGTTACAGGACATGAAAGACGCAGGGGTTATACGAGATAGCTGTAGTCCCTGGGCAGCACCATTAGTCCTATTCAGGAAAAAGGATGGCAGTATGAGGATATGTGTAGACTATAGGTAAATAAACCGCATAACACACAAAGATGCTTACCCGTTACCACGTACAGAAGAATCTTTAGGTACGTTGAAGTCTGCCAACTACTTCTCCACCTTAGATCTCACTAGTGGGTATTGGCAGGTGTCCGTAGCCGAAGAAGACCGAGAGAAGATGGCATTTGCAACACCAATGGGCCTATGTGAGTTCAACAGCATGCCCTTCGGACTATGTAATGCACCCGGAACCTTCCAGAGGTTGATGGAGAGTTGCCTGGGACATAAGAACTTTGAGACTGTACTGCTCTACCTGGATGACGTGATTGTGTATTCCAAGACCTACGAGGAACATGTCGCCCATCTAGGAGAGGTGTTTGAAGCTCTGGCCAAATACGGGATGAAGCTGAAACCATCAAAATGCCACCTGTTAAAGCCAAGAGTGCAGTACCTGGGACACATAGTCAGTGCTGAAGGCGTGGCCCCTGATCCAGACAAGGTGACAGCAATCAAGGAATGGCCAGAACCCAAAACCATCAGGTACGTCAATTCCTGGGTTTGGTGGGCTACTACTGAAGGTTCATAAAGGAGTACACCAAGAAGGCTGCTCCTCTGCAAGACCTCTTAGTAGGCCAACCCATGAAAGGCAAGCCAAAGGATTCTCCATGAAGATGGGGTAAAGAACAAGAGGAATCGTTCCAGACGATGAAAGAAGCCCTGACAGGAGAAGAAATCCTAGCTTAGCCGGACTAAATATCACCTCAATAGTCCACCAATAATTAATGTCTCACCTTTAACAAACAATACTTCAAAATCACCCAGACTTCCCTCACTAAAAGGGGGACCTTAGATGAATAATGAGTACACTTTCTTTATCAATTAAGTGATCACTTTATTAGTCAAATTAGCCGGACTAAAGTCTGCCATTCCTGCTGTATACAGATGCCAGTAATGTGGGACTCGGAGCCGTCCTTTCCCAAAAGCAAGACGGCAAGGAGAGGGTAATCGCCTCTGCAAGCCGAAAGCTGCTACCCACAGAGAGGAATCCAGAAAACTACAGTTCCTTCAAGATGGAATTCCTGGCATTGGTCTGGGCCATCACCGAGAGGTTTAAACACTACCTAGCCTCTAGCAAGTTCACCGCCTACACGGATAACAATCCGCTAACCCACCTGGAAACTGCAAAGTTGGGAGCCATGAAGCAGAGATGGATGGCCAGACTCTGCAACTATCAATTCACCATCAAGTACCAGGCTGGGCACCAAAACGGAAATGCGGATGCCTTATCCAGGATGCCTCACTTGTCTGAAGGAGGTGTAGATGAAGACGAGCTGGAAGAAGTGGAGTTACCTGCTTTCCATCACGTAAGAGAGACCCCATGCCAGCAGACCCATCGAAACCTCTTTACTGAAGCAGTGAACCTGTTATCTCACTTCGATTGGGAAAAAGTGCAGAACCAAGACCCGGCTGTCGGTCTAATTAACCCCTTCATGACCCAGCCTATTTTAGCCTTACTGACCTGGACATTTTTGACAATTCTGACCAGTGTCCCTTTATGAGGTAATAACTCTGGAACACTTAAACGGATCCTAGCGATTCTGAGATTGTTTTTTCGTGACATATTGGGCTTCATGATAGTATTAAATTTAGGTCGATAATTTTTGCGTTTATTCGTGAAAAAATCAAAAATTTTGCAAAAATGTTAAAAAGTTCGCAATTTTTAAATTTTTTATTTTTATTCTGTTAAAGCAGAGAGTTATGTGACTCAAAATAATTAATAAATAACATTTCCCACATGTCTACTTTACATCAGCACAATTTTGGAAAAAAATATTTTTGGTAAGAAGTTATAAGGGTTCAAAGTTCATCAGCAATTTTTCATTTTTCCAGCAAAATTTACAAAACCATTTCTTTTAGTGACCACATCACATTTGAAGTCCCTTTGAGGGGTGTACATGACAGAAAACACCCAAAAGTGACACCATTCCAAAAACTGCACCCCTCAAGCTACTCAAAACTACATTCAAGAAGATTATTAACCCTTCAGGTGCTTCACAGGAACTAAAGCAACATGGAAGGAAAAAATTGACATTTTAATTTTTCCAACAAAAATGTTCTTTTAGCCTCAATTCTTTCATTTTCACATTGGCAACAGGATAAAATGCATCCTAAAATTTATTGGGCAATTTCTCCTGAGTACACAGATGCCTCATATGTGGTCATAAACCACTGTTTGGGCGCACAGCAGGGCTCAGAAGGGAAGGAGCGCAATTTGACTTTTGGAGCTAATTTTCCATTCAAAAATTTAAATGGCGCTCCTTCCCTTCTGAGCCCTGCCGTGCGCCCAAACAGTGGTTTATGACCACATATAAAGTATCTGTGTACTCAGAAGAAATTGCCCAACAAATTTTAGGATCTATTTTATCCTGTTGCCCATATGAAAATGAAAAAGTTTAGGCTAAAAGAAACTTTTTGTAAAAAGCAAAGTACTTTTATATTTTTACAGATCAATTTGTGTAGCACCTGAGGGTTCAAAGTGCTCACTATGCATCTAGATAAGTTCCTTGGGGGGTTTAGTTTCCAAAATGGGGTCACTTGTGGGGGAGCTCCAATGTTTAGGCACACAGGGCCTCTCCAAACGCGGCATGGTGTCTGCTAACAATTTGGACTGATTTTCCATTCAAATTTTTAGCGGACTTCATGTCAAGTTTGGAGAGCCCCCGTGAGCCTAAACATTGGAGCTCCCCCACACATGACCCCATTTTGGAAACTAGACCCCCAAGGAACTTATCTAGATGAGTGGTGGTCACTATGAACCCCCCCAGTACTTCACAAATTGATCCGTAAAAATGAAAAAGTCCTTTTTTTCCCACAAAAAAATTCTTTTTCATTTTTACAGATCAATTTGTGAAGCACCTGGGGGTTCAAAGTGCTCACTATGCATCTAGATATGTTCCTTGAGGGGTCTAGTTTCCAAAATAGGGTCACTTGTGGGGGAGCTCCAATGTTTAGGCACACAGGGCCTCTCCAAACGCGGCATGGTGTCTGCTAACAATTTGGACTGATTTTCCATTCAAATTTTTAGCGGACACCATGTCACGTTTGGAGAGCCCCCGTGAGCCTAAACATTGGAGCTCCCCCACACGTGACCCCATTTTGGAAACTAGACCCCCAAGGAACTTATCTAGATGAGTGGTAGTCACTTTTAACCTCCCCGGTACTTCACAAATTGATCCGTAAATATGAAATAGTCCTTTTTTTTCCCACAAATAGTTTCTTTTTCATTTTTGCAGATCAATTTGTGAAGCACCTTGGGGTTCAAAGTGCTCAATATGCATCTAGATAAGTTCCTTGGGGGGTCTAGTTTCCAAAATGGGGTCACTTGTGGGGGAGCTCCAATTTTTAGGCACACAGGGCCTCTCCAAACGCGGCATGGTGTCTGCTAACAATTTGGACTGATATTCCATTCAAATTTTTAGCGGACACCATGTCACGTTTGGAGAGACCCGTGAGCCTAAACATTGGAGCTCCCCCACATGTGACCCCATTTTGGAAACTAGACCCCCCAAGGAACTTATCTAGATAAGTGGTAGTCACTTTTAACCTCTCCGGTACTTCACAAATTGATCCGTAAATATGAAAAAGTCCTTTTTTTTTCCCACAAAAAGTTTCTTTTTCATTGTTACAGATCAATTTGTGAAGCACCTTTAGGTTCAAAGTGCTCACTATGCATCTAGATAAGTTCCTTGGGGGGTCTAGTTTCCAAAATGGGGTCACTTGTGGGGGAGTTCCAATGTTTAGGCACACAGGGCCTCTCCAAACGTGGCATGGTGTCGGCTAACAATTTGGGATGATTTTCCATTCAAATTGTTAGCGGACACCATGTCGCGTTTGGAGAGCCCTTGTGTGCCTAAACATTGGAGCTCCCCCACAAGTGACCCCATTTTGGAAACTAGACCCCCAAAGGAACTTATCTAGATGCATAATGAGCACTTTGAACCCCTGAAGGAGCTCCGGACCTGAGTGAAGCCGCGGGTGGCCGCAGAGAGACCGCAGCCGCCCTGTACTCACCGTGTGCGGTGGGTGCAGGGCGGCCTCTCCCTGCAGTCACCCGATGGGAGCCACTTCCAACTCCGCAGCATGAAATAAGCATGCAGCAGAGGAGCGGAATCCCGGCAACCTGCACCGCAGCTCCAAACATGCTGCGGGCGAGTTACGCATAGTGAGGATGGAATTTCTTGAAATTCCATCCACTATGGTAGTACTGTACGACACAGCGTTTTGGGCGATGCACCCTAAGTGCTGTGACCAGTAAGATCACAGCACTTAGGGAGTGACACAGAAGCATGGCACAGCGATAGCACATATCGCTGTGTCTGGCTGTCACATCGCTCCTCTGCAGCGTCATCTCCATGCAGGGAGATGACACTGCAGAGAATGCTTGCACAGGCGGCAGGGGGGCACAGGAGGGGAGGGGGTGACCGGAGTAGGAATAGGGCACAGGGGCACAGGAAAACAGGGTTGCTGGAGCACATGGACACAAGGGTGTAGAAGTGCAGGGCAAGGGGCGCAGGGACACAAGGATGCAGGGCACAAGGGTGCAGGGCTGCAGAAATGTAGGGGTGCAGACACGCAGGGGTGCGGGCTTAAGATCACAGGGGTACAAGGGCACAGGGCTGCGAGCTGCAGGGGCGCAGGGCACAGGAGTGCAGAGACACAGGGGTGCAGGCTTCGGGGCACAGACTGTGGGGCACAGGAGTGCAGGGACGCATGGCACAGGGGTGCAGAGCTGCAAAGGGGCGCAGGCTACAGGGGTGCAGGGCTGCGGGGTGTGGGTCTGCAGGGCACAGGGACGCAGGCTACAGGGGTGCAGGGTGTGGGGCTGCAGGGCACAGGGGCGCAGGCTACGGGCTGCAGGGATGCAGGGATACAGGGACACAGGGCTGTGGGCTGCAAGGCACAGGGATGCAGGGCGCAGGGCACAGGGGCGCAGGGACGCACAGCACAAGGGTGCAGGGCTGTGAGGCGCAGGACACAGGGGTGCAGGGGACAGGGGTGCAGGGCTGCAGGCACAGGGGTGCGGGGTGCAAGTGTGCCGAGCTGTGGGGCACCGGGGCGCAGGGCTACAGGGCACAGGGGTGCGGGGCGCAAGGGTCCATGGCGCAGGGCGACAGGGGTGCGGGGCGTAGGGGTGCCGGGCTGTGCGGCACAGAGGTCGGGGCGCAAGGGTGCGGGGCACAGGCTACAGGGGTGCAGGGATACAGGGACGCAGGGCTGCAGGGTGTGGGCTGCAGGGCACAAGGGTGCGGGGCACAGGGCACAGGACGCACAGCACAAGGGTGCAGGGCTGTGGGACGTAGGCTATAGAGGTGCATGGCTGCAGGGGACAGGGGTGCAGGGCTGCAGGCCCAGGGGTGCGGGGCGCAAGTGTGCCGAGCTGTGGGGCACCGGGGCGCAGAGCTACAGGGCACAGGGATGTGGGTCGCCCCAAGGTGCTGAGCTGTGGGGCACAGGGATCTGGGGCGCAGGGAGTCAGGGGTGCAGAGAGTCAGGGGTGTGGGGCACAGGGGTGCTGGGCTGTGTGGCACAGAGGCCCGGGGCGCAAGGGTGTGGGGCACAAGCTACAGGGGTGCAGGGATACAGGGTGTGGGCTGCAGGGCACAAGGGTGCGGGGCGCAGGGCAAAGGGGTGTGGGGCACAGGGGTGCAGTGACGCACAGCACAAGGGTGCAGGGCTGTGGGGGCGCAGGCTACAGGGGTGCAGGGCTGCGGGCTGCAGGGGACAGTGGTGCGGGGTGCAGGGCTGCAGGCACAGGGGTGCAGGGATGCACGGCACAGGAGCGAGGCTGCAGGGCACAGGGGTGCAAGGATACAGGGACACAGGGCTGCGGGCTGCAAGGCACAGGGGTGCGGGGCGCAGGGCACAGGGGTGCAGGGACGCACAGCACAAGGGTGCAGGGCTGTGGGGTGCAGGGCTGCAGGCACAGGGGTGCAGGGCGCAAGTGTGCTGAGCTGTGGGGCACCGGGGCGCAGGGCTACAGGGCACAGGGGTGCGGGGCGCAAGGGTCCATGGTGCAGGGCGACAGGGGTGTGGGGCGCAGGGGTGCCGAGCTGTGCGGCACAGAGGTCGGGGAGCAAGGGTGCGGGGCACAGGCTACAGGGGTGCAGGGATACAGGGATGCAGGGCTGCAGGGTGTGGGCTGCAGGGCACAAGGTTGCGGGGCGCAGGGCACAGGGACGCACAGCACAAGGGTGCAGGGCTGTGGGGCGCAGGCTACAGGGGTGCATGGCTGCAGGGGACAAGAGTGCAGGGTGCAGGGCTGCAGGCACATGGGTGCAGGGCGCAAGGGTGCCGAGCTGTGGGGCACAGGGGTGCCGGGCTGTGGGGCACAGGGGTGCCAAGCTGTGGGGCACAGTGGTGCTGGATTGCAGGGCACAGGGGGTGCAGGGCACAGGGGGTGCAGACCAGACGCAGTATAGTCCCCTCCAGTGATGATGGGAGTGATCTGGGAGCAATCTAATGGGATTGATCACTCCCTTCATCGCCGCTCCACACTGCGCCCACTGCTGCCTCCTCCGGTCCTCCCACTCCCAGAGGAGAGCGTTCACAGCAGGGCAGAGGAACGGAGGACCGGAGGAGAACGGGCAAGTGCGGAGGACCGAGGGAGCGGGCACAGTAGTGGGAGGTCCGGCGGCCGCGGATAGCAGGCAGTGCCAGGCACTGGGGAGAGCGGGCGCAGCGGCGATGATAGGAGTGATATGGGCGCGTCAGATCACTCCCAGATCACTCCCATCATCACTGGAGGGGGCAATATCCGCCCCCTCCAGCACTCCATGCTATGGAAGGGGCGGTGCCAGACCCTTCCATAGCTGGCTATCACAACTACCGGGATTGCCTGTTGGAAGTTCCAACAGCCAATGATAGTGAACGCAGATGAGGGGTGGCAAAGCCACCCCCCCTGACGTCACCCTAAAGTCCCCGGCTTCCTGTATCCCCGGTGAGATTTTGCCGACACCGCTCACCGGGGCTACAAGAAGAGGATCCCGCCATGACGTTGTGGGACGTCACAGGTCGGGAAGGCACCGACTTCTATGACGTCCCACAACGTCATAGGTCGGGAAGGGGTTAAACAACTGATAGCACAAGAGTCAGCGAAGCTGCCTGCAGACCCTCCGTCTGATGCTAAACATCTGTGGAATGAACAAGGTAAACTGTTCCAGTACCAAAATAAGTTATGCCGGTGGTATATAAATCCAAGAACCCATGAACAGGTGTGGCAAATAATCGTGCCAAAATCAGAGGTTCCCATGATATTAGATGCTTACCATAACAAAACTGGTCATTTCGGATGGAAGAAGCTTGAACTGCTGCTCAAAGGCAGATTTTTCTGGCCAGGTATGAGACCATCCATAGAGAAATGGTGCAGAAGTTGTCCAGATTGTGCCTTGAGAAGGAAAGATGTGCACAGTCAGAAAGCTCCACTTAATCCCATCGTAACAACGCAACCATTGGAATTAGTTGCCTTGGACCATGTGAATTTGACTCCAAGTAGATCCGGCTATATATATGCCTTGACAATGGTAGACCATTATTCTAGATTTTTAATGGTAGCCCCTGTAAAAGACTTGACAGCTGCAACCGCTGCAAAAACCTTTCAAAAAGTCTTCTGCAGACCGTTGGGATATCCCGAGCATATTCTCACTGATCAAGGACCAGCATTCGAAGCAGAGATTTTTCAAGAGTTTTGTCGACTGTACGGTGGCAAAAAGATCAGAACGACCCCGTATCATCCTCAAACTAATGGACTCTGTGAAAAAATGAATAACATCGTCATTGACATGCTGAAAGTTCTCCAGTTGGAAGAAAGAAACCAATGGCCTGAAAAACTCCCTGACTTAATCGACATGTACAACCACATTCCAGTGAGTTACACCAATTGTACACCAGCATATCTGATGAGGGCTCGTACAGGAAAATTACCCGTGGACTTAGAACTCGGTGTAGTAGATCCTAAAGCAGATCAGACCATTTCAGACTGGAACGTCCATCGACAAGAACAGTATGCTAAAGTCCAACAAAGTGTTGAAAGTAACCTGGAGAAGTACCGTGCAAAACAAGAAAGGGATTACAATAAGTATGCTCCAGCAGAAGTCATACCACCTGGAAGTTTGGTCTTAAGAAGAAAAAAAAAACGCAATAAGTTGGATGACAAATGGGAAAGCGAACCCTATGTTCTGTTATACTATGTCCATGACAACAACAAGATCTGTGTCGTCAGTAAAGATGGAGGAAAAATGAGACAAACAGTATCTAGAGATCATCTGAAGAGGTGTCCTCCAAATTGGGAAGATCAAAAGAGTTACAATCAACCCATTCAAGAGGTCGAACCAGTTCCAGATCTAACCCCAAATCCAGATCCAATCTCAGAACCAAAGAAGAAAGTTATCCAGACAGTCCTAGGAGAATTCCCTGAAGATTGGCCTCAAATAGATGGAGCCGTAATTGTGCCAGTAATAAACTTCTACCAACCCCGTGAAGAGATCCCAAGGAATCAGGAAGAAATACCCGTTGCAAGAGAATCTGAGGATGCTGCAATCGGTACACCTGCTAGCCCAGTGGTGAGAGTAAGGCAACGCAGAAGCTTACCTGAGCCACCTACCCCAAGCTCAACACCACTAGACACTTCACCTGAGACAGTGACACCTGTAGTGCGAAGGTCACATAGGAGCACACGAGGTCAGCCCCGTCTAGGTTTGAAGAGTGGGTATAAGGTAGAACACAATTGAAAACCCTGTAAATAAGAAACTGTACAAACAGAAATGTAAATAGTAGTGTACAGAAGGGTGGAGGAACTGGGCCCAGTCTCAAGCACATTAAGTTAGGAAAAGAAAGTGCCTGGGGCAGGGAGGTACCAGGTCTCCTAAGACGAGACACCCATAGGGTCCCCTGTTTGTTGTTAAAAATGTGAACTTTTTGAAAAGACTCTTCCCCTTTATTACGCAGAGCGTACAGAAACATTACTGTAAGGACTCTATTCAACTTTGCTCCTTTGACTTTTCCCCTTTTGAACTTTGAACCCTTTAAAAATTTCAAATGGACTATGGTTAATGGACTAACGTAGCCACAAACTTTAAAAAGCCTACGGTGGATGGATTAGCACCGTATGGACTTACCCGTTTTCTATTTTCCATTTTTAGCGTCTTTTTGTCATTTTTCCATTTTCAGACTATGTAAATATGTTATAATTGTTATATCTTGTTTACACAAACAAATTGCTCAGTCCAGAAGTACTGATGTTACCTAGGGGGGATGTGGCACCCTGCCAACGCAGGTAACCACATATCTCTCTACTGCACAGCCAGGTTTCCACAGCAGGTACTACTACGAACAACACCTTCCACCCCAGCACAGTAGGGGGAGCCCCACCTGCTGCGCTTAGGCAGGATCCCCTATATATACTGCTGCTTGGGAGGAGCTAGCCAGAGTGTGTGCAGAAGCTAGAAGAAGGGAAGCTCTGGTGATCGGTGCCACGTGTAAGCCCAAGCCAGTAACCCAGAAGTAGCCTTTCAGCGCCCCACCAGCCTAAGTGGGACTGAAGGCAAGGAGTTTAGAAGCAGAAGCAAGGAACAGGTAGCTCCAGCTGTGAGTTCGTTCCAGAGAGAGAGAGAGAAGCCGGATATTTGGGATCCGCACCAGTGGAGAACTACAAGTCCCACAAGAAATCCCTTGGCACTGAGGAAGCTACAGCTACCCGGTCTCCTGAGAGACTCAAGAAAGGGAGCCAGGAGCAGTGGCCACAACAGAATTAGAGAAGGTTGTCCCAGAGACCGCACAGGAGGGAAGGAGACACAGACAAGAGAAGAGGGTGGAGGCAAGTCAGGATTTAATAGACTGTGCTTCAATGAACACAAAGGGAAGGAGGCCTTATACCCACTTGCTGTGGGAGTACACTGTGCAGCCCTGTTACCCGTTGGTGCTCTGGACAATTTACCTGCATTCCACCAGTAAAAGGTAAAGAGACTTCAAGTGTGTGCGTGCATCCTTTCCTATCCCTCACCGTGCCCTCAGTAGACTTCCCCTACTCTTATCCAGCACCTCAGCTCTGCTACAACCTGCCCACCTCACCAAGCTGCCCCAGGGGTCCCGATCCTGCCTGCGGAGACCATATCATCACTGCCACAATCCCACCGACCTCCAGAGGACTGTAGCGGCGCTGGTGACCCCTCACCAGACACAACAGGTGGCATTACGACAACTTTGTACAGTACATAATCCCTGTAAATAACCCCCTCTTTCACTGACCGCCAGGGCCAAAGCCTCGGGCAGCCACCCGTTACATCCCAGACCGAACCCGAGCCCGAGATCTGAGTACCCTGCCCTGGGGCGAGTCAAAAGCAAGGTATCCGCTGTATAAAACAGTTGCTACCTGCAAGCTCCTGTGCCTGCATAGTGGGGCAACATAAGTTCCTCCTACAAGAAGGGGCTATTCAGTGTCCCTGTATCAGTATCAGTGTTCATCTTCGGATACCGCATAGCTGTGTGCTTGATTTTATGCTCTGGTTTGGCTGACAGACCAAACTCAATAATCAGAACAGATTGTATCCATAATGCATCAATCAATAACTAGGCAATTAGACTATAACTTTGATCTTTTAATATTTTTTTATTTAAAGGAACATAGCATGTACAGAAAAATAAAAGATTCATTAAAGAAAGTTCAAACGCAAAAAGAAAAAAAAATGAAATGTAACTTGGTAGATATGCCAGAAAACCAGCAGGTGGCAGCATCTGACAGGCAAAGAAAATGTTCTGCCACCATCCAGGATAAGTAATTAAGTATCTCATGTTTGTGTTTAATCTATTTTTAAGATGTCAACGATCTTTATGTTTTTGTATCTGAAGAACAGAGAACAACGGGGATTGTAACATGGAACAACAGATCAATTAAAATTAGTTGTAAACGTTTTCTGAAATATACTACAATGATTCAATGTCACTTGTTGTACCATTTCACAAAACCAGTTTGTGTCATTTTGGAAAAATGTATTAAACTAATATTTTTTAAACTGGACTTATAGTCACCTCGCTTTATAAGAACATAAAATCTGTGGAATCAGTAAAAGGGGTAATGGGCTCAACAGGTCTTCTTTATTTTAAAAGTTAACTTTTATTAATTATAAAAACAGAAATATATCTGTATACGTATACACTAATAGTTCAGCGTTATATTGATTTGACCATGGAATGAGTGGCACGCATCAGCATGGAAAACAGGGGAGCATGGGGTGCGAGATCAGCATGAAATATGGCAATATGGGGTGTGGGATCAGCATGGAATATGGCAGCATGGGTTATGGGATCAGCATGGAAAAGGCAGCATGGGTTATGGGATCAGCATGGAAAATGGCAGCATGGGTTATGGGATCAGCATGGAAAATGGCAGCATGGGGTGTGGAATCAGCATGGAAAAGGGGGCGGCCTGGGGTGTGGGATCGGTATGGAAAATGGGGCAGCCTGAAGGGTGGGATCACTATCAAAAAGGGGTGAGTGTTGTGTAGGTTCTGTATGGAAAAGAGGGAGGCATGAGATGGGCCTGTATGAAAAGGGGGCAACGTGGCGTGGGCTTAGTATGGAGGACAAAACCTAAGAAAAAACTTTATGCAAAAATACCCAGCCATAAATAAATAAGTAAAAAGCACATGCTTATATACCACAACCACCACCTTGTCCTCCCTTATATACCACAACCACAATATCGTCCCCCCTTATGAGTTACACCCACTACACCCTTCTTACTTATGAACTACGATCTCCACACTATCTCTACCCCATGGTGCCCCCTATAAACTGTCTCCCTCACATAAGAATTTTCCATATTGAGCACCACACTCTACGTCTTCTTCATACAGACCCTACATCATACTGCCCCCTTTTTATTCTGAGGCCACCCACGCTACTTCTCCATACTGAAAAAAACAAAAAAACTGTGATGAAGCAAACATTAGTGTACATGCAGATTGGAAGCATATTCACAATAACCAATAAGCAGACAAAACCTAAGAAAAGAATTGTATGAAAAAATACCCTGTCATAAATAAATAAGTAAATTCTGAATTTAATAATAGGATTCTGATGGACGATAAACATACAATGTGTATACCAGAGACAAGTAGGGTGTGATATATATCCCCTTCATGTTCTGTGAGGACAAACAAGTCTCTTGGTAGGATTAGCCACCAAGTGGAGGCATCCTGAAGTTATTAAGATAACTACTGTTTGTCTATGGTATTTTTAGAAGATCAAAAAATTGTCTGCTTTGATCACATTGTGAATTGTTTGAAATTACTGTCCTGATTTTCCTATGCTATTTGTTTTGTGAGTCTGGATCCGTTTTAATTGATATTTGTACAATAAAGTTGTTTTTTATTCACAAAATATCCAAGATGGTATTTACTCTCGTAGCAAAAAGGTAAGAAGCCAACCTACCACATCAAGGTATACCCATTTTGAGACAGTAACTATCTCTTTGTAATTTAAAACTTTTCCACATGTCAATAGTGACCTCCACTGAGCGGAGCATTTTTGTTGCTTGCCATTGCTGTGTGTCTCCATTTTGGGACCCAGGTCACTCTTTACCCTGTTCACATTGAGGTCAGTATTGACACATGGAAAGATTGTAAATTAGAAAGAGATAGGTACTGTCCGAAAATGAGTATACCTTGACATGGTGGGATGGCTTCTTACCTTTTTGTAAAAAAACTTATTTACTAAGGCTGGCTTCAAACCAAATTTTTTTGTCAGGTTCTGTCCGGTGTTTTGTAGGAAGCACCGGACAGAACCAGACAGCCCTGGACAGAACAGAACAGGAGGGCAAATTTGCCCTCCGGTCCTGTTTTTTGCCAGAATCGGCAGATCGCCGCTGCAGGAGCGGTCCCCTGCTGAAATTTCAAAATTGCGGCTAGCGGGGAGCTGGCCTCGGTCTTGAAATCTCAGCAGGGAGCTCTCCACGGCGCTGAAGTTCAGCGCCGGCCGGCACTGAGCTTCAGCACCCAGCATCCGGGAGCCAGATCTGATTTTCTGTCGGATCCGATGCCATAGACTTCCATGTTAGGACGATCTGGGTGGATCCAATTTTGGCAGATTTTTGCCCTGGACACAAAATGCTGCAAGCTGTGATTTTGTGCCCGGGGTAAAAAAAACTAATTCTGCCGGATACACCCGGACAGATGGAAACCGGATGGCAAAACATTGCCATCCGGTCCCATAGGAATATTATGGGGACAAAATCGGATCCTGGGCTGTCCGGTTCACACGGGACAGCCCCGGATCACATAAACCGTGGTGTGAAGCCAGCCTAATTACCCTCTTATTATAAGTACCGTATATACTAGCGTATAAGCCGAGTTTTTCAGTCCAAAAATTGGGCTGAAAAGTCCCCCCCTCGGCTTATACGCGAGTCACTGTATACTGTATACACTGTATACAGTGTATACAGTATACAGGCCCGCCCCCATCAGTATACAGGCCCCCTTGCAGCACAAACCTGTAAAGGAAGAGATTAGTATACTTATCACTGTCCCGCTGCCGCTGTCCCGCCGCCGTCATCGCGCTCCTCCGTCTTCATCCGTCTTCTTCCGGCTTCCACCGGTCGGCGCAGGCAATGACGTCATTGTCTGCGCGCCAGAGGAAGTCGGAAGACGCTGCATGATTACAGGATTGTGCACCAAGGGGGGGCCCTGTATACTGATGGGGGGGCTGTATACACCTCTGGGGCTGCGTGTATACTACCACTGGGGCTGCTGTATACACCACTGGGGCTGCTGTATACTACCTCTGGGACTGCTGTATACACCACTGGGACTGCTGTATACTACCTCTGGGGCTGCTGTATACTACCACTGGGGCTGCTGTATACTACCACTGGGGCTGCTGTATACTACCACTGGGGCTGTATATAGCTCTGGGGCTGCTGTATACTACCACTGGGGCTGTATATACCTCTGGGGCTGCTGTCTACTACCACTGGGGCTGTATATACCTCTGGGGCTGCTGTATACTACCACTGGGGCTGTATATACCTCTGGGGCTGCTGTATACACCACTGGGGTTGCTGTATACTACCTCTGGGGCTGCTGTATACTACCACTGGGGCTGCTGTATACTACCACTGGGGCTGCTGTATACACCTCTGGGGCTGCTGTATACTACCTCTGGGGCTGCTGTATACTACCACTGGGGCTGCTGTATACTACCACTGGGGCTGCTGTATATACCTCTGGGGCTGCTGTATACTAACCACTGGGGCTGCTGCTGTATATACCACTGGGGCTGCTGCTGTATATACCACTGGGGCTGCTGCTGTATACTACCACTGGTACTGCTGTATATACCTCTGGGGCTGCTGTATACCACACTGCTGGGGGCTGTATACCTGTGCTGGGGTCCATCCTCGGCTTATACACGAGTCAATATGTTTTCCCAGGTTTTGGGGGCAAAAGTAGGGAGGTCGGCTTATACACGGGTCGGCTTATACACGAGTATATACGGTATTTGCTTTTTACTTATTTATTTATGGCAGAGTATGTTTTCATACAGTTTTTTTTTAGGTTTTGTCTGATTATTAGCTATTGTGAACATGCTTCCAATCTGCATGTATCCTAATATTTGCTTCATCTCTGTTTTTTTGTTTTGTTTTTTCAGTATGGAGTAGAATTGTGGGGTGGCCTCAGATTAAAAGAGGGTGCAGTATTATGTAGGGTCTGCATGGAGAAGTAATTTGGGGCTCGATATTAAAAAGTCTAATGTGAGGGAGACAGTTTGTAGAAGGGGCAGCATGGGGTGGAGACAGTATGAAGATCGTGGTTCATAAGTGAGGAGGGTGTAGTTGGTGTAACTCATAAGGGGGTACGATATAGTGGGACAGTGTGGTGGTTGTGGTATATATAGTAAGGGGTGACAGTGTGGTGGTTGTGGTGTATACAGTAAGGGGGCGGGTGTGGTGGTCATGGTACATAAGACTGGAGGGTGTGGTGATCATAATATATAAGGGGGACGGTATGGTCGTTGTATATACATTAGGAGGGGATGGTGTGCGGTAATTTTTTTGTGCTGTGAGCACAGTGAGTGGCAGTAATGTATTGTAGGGCTTATTTATGGCACATCATGGGTGATATTTGTTATTCAGGCAGCATTATAATGACACTGTTATTTTTAAGGGAACAATGTCGGGATGTGCTGCAGAAGATCAGAGAAGATGGAGGTCTGCAGAGATGAGCTGTGGATGTGAAGTCATCTGGTGGCTAAATGCAGGTGGTGGCTAAATACATTGGCCAAATGCAGGTTTTAAGTGACTGCTGATCTATTTCACACAGATCATCAGTTCTTTAATAGCCTGTTTAGCCTGTGACTGCACGTTCATGAGCACAGTACAATCTTTCACATGATCATCCTGTGCACATCTGATAATATTGTTCTTGGAAGCATGCGTTCACAGGACAGTGTGCTGCCAAGAAAGATGATAATCACACCCAAATTACAATTAAACTGCACAATTATTTAAGGAATGTTACCCCAGGGGAGGACCTACCGTGGTGCAGCTGGTTCAGCTGCACCAGGGCCCCGACCAGCTAGTGGGCCCCACAAGCCTGCAGGGGGGCCCCCAGCTGACCCCCGTAACCCGATGTCAGAGGAGAGGAGGGTCATTGAGGGAAGCTTCCCTTGTCTGATCGCGGCCCTCCTTTCCTCTTCCGCCCCGGCTCCACTGCATTTGGCGGCTCAGCGCAGGTAGGAGAGCCGCATCTACAAAACCCCTAACCCCCCCACGCTCCTCGCCGGCGACCACCAGCACCCCCTCCCCCACCCCGCATCCCCTCTACCCCTTCTTCCCCCAGGCTCCTCACTATGGCTGCACCAGGGCCCTCCGGGATCACGGTCCGCCACTTTGTTACCCATATAAAAACCGTACTAGGCATATACAATTTAACCTAATGATGAAAATGTGGCACCCCAGTGGTCCGGTTGCCACAATGGCATTGCCTCCCTCACAGGGGGTGAGCTCATACCTGGAACCAGGAGGAGGTCCCCACACTAGATAACACTAGCATGCAACACGTTTCCTAACTGCAGACCAGAAGTGGAGCTCTGGAACCCGACTTCATTGGAGCTGCCCTGGTTCTGGCCAGGAGGAGGGGTTAGTTAGAACGTCTGAGGAAAGAGAAGAGAGAGAAAGTGAGAAGTGCTCTGGGGAGTGGAGCTGTGACTGAGCTCACCCCGGAGCGGAGCGCTAGGAAAAGGATGCCAGAGCCCTTGGTTGTGTGAGCGTTGTATGCCCCAACAGCCGTGTCTGGAGGGCAAGGGACTGCAAGTCTCTTGGCCACATTGAAAACCCGGTGGCACAGCAGCGTGCAGAGAGCTTGGAGCTGCCTTCAGCAGGATGGCACCGGAGAGAGGCTCATGCTGCCTGCCATACAGGTCAAAACCATCAAGCAGGAGAAGGGCTGCAGCATAGCTATAAGACGCAGGGACCTGAAGAGAGAGCGCAGCAGGAAGGCCTGCAATCCCGCCTGGTGAGGTGGATCCCCGAATGCTTCCAGGCCAGTCGGATCCCTTTTAACACCTTTAACCACTACCCCAGATTGCAATACCATCTACCAAGTGAAGGTAATGGAAACTGCGCCCTTTTGTGTCCCCCAGTTATTGCCTGCGCCCTCAGTCCAGCACCCCAATGACCATCACCACCCTATTAGACTGTTCACACCATCCCTGGGGCCCAGCTCCACCTGTGAGGAGCTTTACCATCCCAGCTGCACTACCATCTGCCCCAGTGGTCATATCTTGCAGCGTCTGTCACCCCTGGCCAAGTACCACAAATGGTGTCACGAACTATCCCCTGTAAATAATCCCCTTTTACTGCACACCCAGGGCCACGGAGCCGGGTCACCGCTACCGTGACCTCCCACTGAACCAACCGGCCCGGTAGCCAAGTGCCTTCGGCCCTAGCAGATGTCGCTACTGGCATCACGAACAGAATTTCGTAGCCCAGTACCACCGGGTCCTTTGTGGACCAATTACCCAGTACCCCAGGCCCTAGCGGGCATTGCAAAAAAATCTTTTATTTATTTTTTTGCAAATAAGGGTGCATTGGTGCACTTTTGGCGTGGCCTACTGTATTATGAAAAAGAGCCAGGGAGACCTGGGAGTATAAAGTAGTTTGAGCTTCCAACTTCCCCATTTCCCTTTTCACGTAAGTGACCTACTGTATGTCTTGGTGCAACATTACCCTTCTATTTGTATATTAATGCCACTCCGCTCTCATTAGGTCATTATTGCAGGAAAGGACTCAGGATGGAAGACATTATTGCACAAAGTCGCCCAGGATAGCAGACATTATTATTGTAAGATGCCAAGGATGGAAGGCATTATTACAAGAAGGGACAAGGGTGGGGGATATTATTAGAGAAAAAGGCCTATATGGAGAACATTATTACATGATTAATTGCATTATCACAAGAAGGGGCCCAGGATGGAGGACATCATGTAATAAAAGGGACCAGAATGGGGGACACTATTAAATAAAGTGGCCAGGATGGGAACATTATTACAGGAAGGGGCCAGGATGAGGGACATTATTACAGGAAGGGGTCCTGGATGTAGGACATAATACCAAGAAGGGGCCCAGGATGGATGACAATATTGCAGGAAGAGGCTCATGATGGGGAACATTATTAAATAAAGTGACCAGGAGGATGAAGATTATTACTGGAAAGGACCCAGGATGTATGCCATTTTTACAGAAAGGGTACAGGATGGAGGACATTAGTACAAGAAGGGGCCAGGGTAGGCAACATAATTACTGTATAGGAACAGAATGAAGAACATAAATTATTATCTTAGGGTGGCAAGTAGGGGACAATTGCTACGCTCGCACTCAGGTCCTAGTGTTGATGGAGAGTGGACCTGTTTAAGTGGGTTCTGGGAGGTGCCGCAAACTCCATCAGGTTTGCAGGGCCTGGGAAATCGGAGCTGAATCCTGTCACAGTGTCTCCGATGGCTCCGGCAATCCACAGGTTGGGAGGCAAATGTAAAAAGGGTAACATAACTAGCGGGATCGTAGGGGCTAGTTTCTTAGTCCAGCTATGGAATAGTAACAGAGGTGGTTGCAGTCCCAAAAGAAACACAGGTTTTAAAATGCACTTAGAGGCACTTACATCCTCAGACGCTTTTTTACCGCAGACAGAGGCATAAGGTTAGGACCCGGTATACATGAGAATACCTTGAAGACTGGTTATCGGGCTTATATGTAATGCATTACATTAACTAAAATTCTCATTTTGCTTATATATATTCTTAGCAGTTTTGCAATTTTCCTCATCCAAATTTACATTAGCTTTATACATTAGCCATTATGCTAGATCTTATACTTGTATCTTGTAGTGTGTAGTGTGCAGCGGATTATATATATATAGTAATGATTTTTTCTCTTGCTAGCACCTACACTTATAGGTGTGCTCGTCAATCTCTTAATGTTAATATTACTGCTTTTTTTGACTTGAGCACCCTACATAGCCTGATAGCTAGTCCATGTTACCATCTAGTTCATTCCTTGTTTTATCAAGTCTTCAGCCACACCCATACACGCAGGTTTTAAAATGCACTTAGAGGCACTTACATCCTTAGACGCTTTTTTACCGCAGACAGAGGCATAAGGTTAGGACCCGGTATACATGAGAATACCTTGAAGACTGGTTATCGGGCTTATATGTAATGCATTACATTAACTAAAATTCTCATTTTGCTTATATATATTCTTAGCAGTTTTGCAATTTTCCTCATCCAAATTTACATTAGCTTTATACATTAGCCATTATGCTAGATCTTATACTTGTATCTTGTAGTGTGTAGTGTGCAGCGGATTATATGTATATAGTAATGATTTTTCTCGTGCTAGCACCTACACTTATAGGTGTGCTCGTCAATCTCTTATAATGTTAATAATCCAAAAGAAACACAGACACCATAGGTTTCTTGAATGATTAAGAACTTTTACTATATATTAAATGCAAAGTCAACAGTATACATTTAATTAACTCTCCCTCTTCTTTAGCTCTGAGAGTATCTTAGCAGTGCAGATGTTTAACTAGATTTGGTTTGGTTGGTTTTTCACATTTTGCTATGTACCATGGCTTGGCTTGGGAAGCACACAATAGCATAAACTCTCCATTTTCTAGAAAGTTCTCTGTATAAAGTGCGGCCTTTCTATTCTTTACCGCTAGTAATCGCTAGAGGACAAAAGTGAACAGATGTTGTAATTTCTCCTAAGCGCACAGCGCTCTCATCGTCCCTATTGCATCCTCACACCTGCGCCTCTAGCAGCATACACTCAACTGCCGGAAAACTCCTCACTGTTGCTAAACTACCTTTGATCATATAAGGAAGTTGTAATTTATAGAAAGGCCAGCAGAGGGCAGTGTGGGATTAGACATGCTACAACTCTCAGAGCTAAAGTGTAGGAGTTACAATACACAATATTATACATTATAAAATAATACACATCATACTCTGGGTCACTATAGAGGCTGGGCTGGAGGCAGTTTGTTGTGCTATATCGTCGCTTCTGGTGAACGTCAGAGACCTGTCTGCAACCTGCCTGCTTTGGACCTTTTATCTCGTGTCTGCCTTTGGTGTTTGCATTGCTAGTGAAGTCGCCAGACTTCCATGTTACTCCTGAGAGTCTGCATTCTGCCTGTGGTTCTCCACTTGTCAGTAACTCTGCTACCTGTCGGTCTTTGATCTCCAGTCATCTTGTTACTTGTCTGGCAGCAATCTCCGGTATCCTGTTATTTGTCTTCACTCGTCAGTAACTCTGCTACCTTTCTGCCAGCTATCTCCAGTACTCAAAGCAGATAAGATTAGGTTCGACCACTGTTGGGTGCCCAGGGGTAAAATGGTTAGACAATACAAAAAGATCTAACCCTGGCACACACCAAAAACGTGGAGACAGAACTATTACTTATAAAGTTTTTTATTATTTTTCTTGTGCAAAAAAGTGTGGTTTCCAAACGACGTTTCAGCTCAAGCATGGGCCTTCGTCAGGACGATAATCTTATGGTAGTTATATCGTGTATCGATCCCGGGCTTTCAGATTGCCCTATGGAAGTCTGTCAAACAGTTTTTTTCGGTATGCAATTATAAAGGCTCCTCATATTTAAATTACTTGAAGACTAAGTTTCTGTGATATTGTGAGCTTGATTAGCCAGAAGAATGGAATTAGATGAGGCTGTTTACACCTTTGTTATCATTTGCTAGGAATACAGTTGAATTGAGGTAGACTTAGCCTTTGTAGTCAGAGAGTGGAAAGATATCCTTTCCAAAGTAATGGAACATGCATAAAGTGTTGTAAGAGGTAGTTAGGCTGGTTTCACATCATGTATTTTTTCCTGTCCGTGGGATCCTACTTTTTGTAGGACCCCACAGACAGGAATGGACACCACAGGAGGTGACCTATTCTGTGTCCAGGTCTGTGATTATCACAGATCCGGACACAGCGGAGCACTTTCACTTCCGCAATGTATAATATACATTGTGGAAGTGGAATATAGTATAAAAGAAAGAGTTAAAAATAAAAACAGTATTCTCACCTATCCGCCGCTGCCTCCAGCAAGGTCCAGGTGCTTATAGGACCTGCGATGATGTCACCGAGCCGATCAGCTGATCAGGTCACATGACCGCAGTTACCACGGTAACTTCGGTCATGTGACCCGATGACGCTGCCAGGTTGTGACATCACCGCAGGTCCTGTAAGCACCCGGACCTTGCTGGAGGCAGTGGTGGATCGCGGACAGGTGAGCATACAGATTTTTTATTTTTAACTCTTTCTTTTACTTATTTTCACTTCTGCAATGTATATTATATATTGCAGAAGTGAAATTAGACGGTTAGGAGCAACTTTAATGTACTGAGCATGCTCAGTACCCTAAAATAGGGTCCGAGGAATGATCAGCTGTTTCCTCAGACACGCACTCATAGGCCCCCATGTTAAACCCTGAGGATCGGATCGGATTTGGCCTAATTGCCATCCGATTTTGTGGTATCCGATTTTTTTCTGTCCCCAAAATCAGAGCAGTCTCCGATTTTTGGTACAGTAAAAATTCGACACAAATCGGATGGCAATTAGGCCAAATCCGATCCGACCCCCATAGGATAACATGGGTTCCTAATCGGATCCGTGGCTGTCCGAATTACATCGGACTGCCATGGATGAAAGAAAATCGCAATGTAAAAGTAGCCTTAGACCACAATGAGCCTTATTCGCTGTTCATAGTGACGGCTACAGCTGTTATGTGGCTTCCACCCTGTGTCCTTGTTAGTGACTGCTTCAGGCTCCCTGCATCAACACTGAAGCAGTCACTAACAAGGACACAGGGTGACTCAATGCACTGCACACAAGGAACGTTCAGTAGAAATCACCCCCATGGTGTGGTCTGTATGATCCTGTCTACAGCAAAGCAAATGTTCAAATAAGCACATAGAATCTCTCACAGACAGCACAGGCTTGTGCTCAGAGCAACATATGGAGGAGATTGCCTTGCCTAGCTGAGCTATGAGATATCAGATATCTGCCTGCCATTTCTTCCTCCCTCTCCCTCCCCCCATCAGAAGCTGCTTGCAGGACATGAAAATGAAACTAGCAGTGAGGCACAGAGCACAGGGGGGAGGGAGGGATTGACAGCCTAGGAATGGGTGAATAATGAACATTTACTTACTGTGGACTATTCAGCAGTGAAAGTAATGGACTGGACTAGTGAAGCTAGCTGCCTGCAGGGTGTGAAGGTGCTTATACAAAGAGAACTACAGAGGCTACAGTAATAATTTTTACATATTCTGAAAGGTCTGTCCAGGCACTATTCAAGAGCACTATTAGTATCATACTAAAAAATGACCTTGCAGAATCCCTTTAAGGTGACAGATGTACAGTAGGTCATCCTACCCATTTGAGCAGAGTTCCTATAGTAATAATTTTCAAACTTTGTAGTAAATCCCTTTTATACTTTTCACTATACTAATAAGTTGTTGACAGTTTGGCTGGAACAATGTGTACTTGACAGAATACATTGAGACTGTACTTGAAGGTATAACATGGGTAAGAAGTGTAAAAACAAGTTTGTGAAGAGTAGATGAATGATTACCAGGAATCCACATCACGACACGTTACAGATGGTGCTCCAGAGAACAGCGCCAGGCTACTGTTACAAGAGGATCAAAAGAGAAACACTTATATACACTGACTCACAATTATAGTTACCATGACTACACTCAAAACACACACAATAAGCCAAAAAAACCTGAGTGTAATCCACAGCAAATGAGTGAGACACAAACATCTATAGTTTATAATGATTAATTTTGTTCTTGCATCGATGACAGCAGAGGGCAGATAACAGTCACGGACACATGAAGTGGCGCACAAAGACTTAAAAACTTAAAAAGCCCTTACTCCTCCCTGACAACTGAGCACAATATCAGTATCTCTTCAATTGTACTAAGCAGCGAGATCCTGAACACAGCCACAAAATGGAACAATGTGTCCATGATTTCACTGCAACCAGAGATCTGCGAACAATCTCTGCACAGTTATCTGTGTGTGTAACGGGACCTGCAGCCTTACCAATGCAAGTCAATGGGTGAGAGAAAAAAAATGGATGTCACACATATGTACGCCACCCATAGGGCCGCTTTACACACACCAACTTCTGTGTCCAACTTCTGAACAGATCTCTGGTTGCAGTGAAATCATGGACACATTGTTACATTTTGTGGCCATGTACAAATGTAATAATATGTCCATGATTTCACTGCAACCAGAGATCTGTTCAGAAGTTGGTCACAGAAGTTGGTGTGTGTAAAGCGGCCCTTATATAATGCATTTTTTTCATCATCTTTTACATACTATAATAAGTATGTGATTTTAATTGCATATGTGTTAGAATTATCCCCTTTGCAGGTGATTAAACTAACACCTATGCAATATTTAGGAAATCCTGAAAACATGACCTGTTGGTGGGTCCTGAGGACTGGAGTTGAGAAACGCTGATCTAGATAGATAGGTAGGTAGAGTGGAAAAAATAAGAATTTTTTTTTACACTGCAGACTTTGCAAGTTTTCCTACCTACAAAGAATGGAGATGTCTGTTAGTTTTATTGTAGGTTCACTTCAACTGTGAGTGACTGAATCCAAAATAAATTCCATAAGATCACATAGTATTCATTTTAAATTAAATTGCATTTTATGGCATGAAAAAAAAGTATTTGATCACCTACCAAACAGCGAGAATTCGGCCTCTCACAGACCTGTTACTTTTTCTTTAAGATGCCCTACTACTCTACACTCATTACCTGTATTAATTGCACCTGTTTGAACTCATTATTTGTATAAAAGACACCTGTCCACACACTAAATCAATCACACTCCAACCTCTCCACATGGCCAAGACCAAAGAGCTGTCTGAGGTCCGCTTCACCCTGCGGCATGATCCGGTCCGGTTCTGTCCGAGAGGACCCAAACAGCCGCGGACCGGATCTGCACACAGGACTGGGGGGCTAATATGCCCCCCGGTCCTGTTTGCAGCGCACGCAGTTCCCACTGCTAAGTCAGGACCACGGCGCCGCGGTCCTGACCTGTCAGCGGCTGCAGCTGCGTGCGCTGCACACAGGACCGGAGGGCATATTAGCCCCCCAGTGCTGTGTGCAGATCCGGTCCGCGGCTGTTTGGGTCCTCTCGGACAGAACCGGACCGGATCACGCCGCAGTGTGAAGCGGCCCTAAGAACACCAAGGATGAAATTGTAGACCTGAGGTTAAGAAATACAGCACAGGCACTGCTGGAGGCAGTAGTCTCAGTTTACACAGGAAAAATTTGGAAACAGATTCCCTTTAAGTCCTAAATAATTCTCATAGAATTGGTTTTAACCGTATATTTTCACACATTATATTTGTTGACCCTGCATTTAAAGAAATCCTTTTTGTAACAGACAGTTTTTTTCATAAACTATTCTGTCTGGCATTTTGTAATAAGTTACAATTAAGCCCAAATGGTTGAAACATGTCAGCTAGGCTCTCTTACCCTTCCTTGATGATATTTTGAATGAATGTCTAATAAAATGAAGGTTATTTTACCAGAGACTTCAGGTTTTGTTTCTGAATTATAGTATTCCAAAGGCTAGGGTTACACCTACGTTTTTTTTTTTTTAAAACCTGATCCGGTTTTGAGCTTTCAAAAAGCTCAAAACCGGATCAAGAAACGCTCCTCATAGGAGCCAATGCTAAAAACCTGATTGCTTCACAAGCAATCCGGTTTCCATCTCCGGCTCTGCAGCCGGCGGTAAAAATCATACAGGCTGCAGTTTTCGGAGCGGTTTTAGCATCCGCAATGCGGAAAACGGATTGCTCAGGATGTGTAATCCTGAGCAATGCGGTTCCCATATACTTTGCTTATCCCGGCTGCCGCCGGGATAAGCTAAGTGTACTGTGTTCTGTAAAATTATTTATTTAATAAATAAATGTTTGCTTAATGTCTCTAGGGGGTGCCCAGTTTCCCTAGAGACCTTACACCCACTCAGGCTACCGTTATGACGCGATTCTAGCCCCGCCCCTCTCATGACGCGGCCGGGCTCTCAGCATTGCAACAAGCCGAGAGGGGGCGTGCATAATTACTAAGTGGGCAGAGGGAGCAGCAGACAGGCCCACCTTTGGACACTTTTACAGAAACAGAGAACTCACACAGGACGAGGTGAATATAACCTCTATTCTCTACTTTACAACATCGATTTCTTCAGCAAAAGGGATGGCTAGAAAGGATAAGAGGGGGTGCAGGGACAGGTATAAAGATGCAGGGGGGTCAGTTTGTGGGGTCATGCGCGCCGCTCTGAGGAGCCCGGCGCTTTTGTACATAACAGATTATAGCAGGATAAGCCCACCTGAGTGGGTATAAAGTCTCTAGGGGGACTGGGCACCCCCTAGAAACATTAAAGAAACATTTATTTATTAAATAAATAGTTTTACTATACACAGAACAGTTTGCTCATCCCTGCAGCAGCAGGGATGAGCAGACTATCCGGTAACCGGATTGCTGAATGTATGAAGACAATTGCGTTCACCGCATCCGGATCTGGATGCGGTGAACGCAATTCACATTTTAAGTGTGACCCTAGCCAAAGACTACATAAAATTGGATGGAACTGAAAATTTGTCACAGGAACTGTTCAAATAAAGGATTTGGCACTGATTTCTGAAATTGATAACAGCAGAATTTTCACACAAATCACTATGAAAAGTTGCAAAATGTTTGCGTATCACTGAGTTGCGCAAAGCTTTACAACCTTTGCATTTTTACGGTAGCTACCCGCCAAAATAGGTGGAGCTGGGGCAGAACAGTGGTGTAATGAGGTGTGTGACACAACTGTTTGTTCTATTCATGATGACGTCCATTAAAAAAATGGGGACTGATGTAAGATTTGTGGCAAAAGGTATGTGTCAGATGCTAAATCTGTAGAGTCTGACTCCAAAATGCCTCCTCATCATGACTGGCGTTGTTCACATTAGTCTTGATGAATCGGGTCGATGCCTTCTCAAAGAGGTGATCTTGAGAGAGGATGCAAAAAGATATGCTAAAAAAAGGACATAAGTTGTCCTGTCCAAGAGTATAAAACCTCTTTAGCTCATTACTGTATTTTCTCAATCCAAGAAAAACTGTTTGATTATGCTTATATCTATAACTCTGATCTGAGTTTCATCAGAGTGGGATACATTTTTCTTGTATGTGTAGAAGAATAAAAAAAATCTACCTTCTCCATTCTGTCAGTCCGTAAAAATCAAACTGCACGTAGATGTCATTCAAATGCAGTCCAATTTTTTAATGGACTCATAGACTGGAGTGGCCAAGTGTGATCCAATTTGTTAAGGCAAATTGTGCATGGTGAAAACACACAGCTAGTGGAAAAAAATTAGACATAGAATAATATTACTCATTAGATAGTGATAATTATCTAATTGTACCATAACATAAGTACTCATAAAATAATATTGTGCAATCCCATGTTTGTTGAATTGCACTCAGATTGAAAGTATGGTCGTCTGCGTGATCTCGAAATGTGACCACTTTGTGATGTTGTTCCAAAGGCTGGAGTTACACTGCCGTATGACTAATGCAGGGGTTACATCATAATACCCAGACTGGCCGTGGCTCTCCTGACCTGAGCCTGACAGCTACATAGAAATACATGAGGCTGACACGTTCAGGTCAGGAGAAGCGCTGTCCGTCCAGGCAGTACGATGCAGTCCTCGCATGAGTCACATGTGACTCCAGCCTAATTGTCATGGTTTTGCTAAGTGTTTTCTAAAGTCTACACGTACAGAGACCCTTATTTATGGGTTTGAAAGAAATCAGGTTTGAACAACATTGCAAATTGATTCCCATTAATCACATATGGAGCGGTCTTGTCATTGCAAAAACAATTTTCTGTGTTTAATAATTATAATTATGTGATTGCAAATATTCCATCTAATATGAGTCTTCTGACTTCGAAGAGTTTCGTAGTGCTAATTAACAAGTTTAATCATTGGTCATGTCATTTCTATGTGTTCTGTGCCCGCAGGCACCTTCTGCACTCTCAGGCACGCTTACGTCTTGTTTACACGGATCCTATCTAATATTCAGAATTAGCAGCCGGCGTTTCACACATACAACTTCTGCAGAATCGATAGCGATCACAGGTGTGGGTAATTATACGCTGTCTTCTTCTAAGTGTTCTTATAAAAAGCATTTCATGCATTTAACGAGCTGTCTAAAAGGGGCATCGTCCAATATTTCTTTTACGTTTCTTAAGGAACCGAGAACTATATATATTACCATGGCGACAGTAGGGGAACCATTTCTTAAGAATGCCCACAGTTTGTCGGTATTGTAGCAGTTTGACATCAGCTTGAATGGATGAACGAAGAAAATAAAAACTTCACAGAACTGAGTAAAAACAATGGGAACAAGGAAGATATTGAAAGATCGTCATCATTTCAACAACGTTTGAAAATTCCATAGCAGAAGCAAATATAATAAACGGAATAGATCAGAAAAATATATTTATTTCTCCACGTATGAGCCACCTCTCCTCCTGTCATTTACTTTAAAACAGCTTAAATTAATTGACTGCCAAGAGGTGTCAGATTACACTTCTAATTAAAATCTATGAATAGAGTGAAGAAGAATGTAGAGCAACAAGTGACCAAGTGGACATGGACAGATTGTGCTGAAGCTTCTCCCAAGTTTATTTCATTCTTGCTGGATTCACAGTTACACAGCTCAGTACTGCAGTATATTATCTTCCCTGTTGCTGTTGCTGCTTCTGATCGTGTGCTACAGGTAAAGACATGCAGGAATCTACCTCTCTCTGGATACTGTACATGGGAGACATTATTGCTTCTAGTCTCCTGCTACTTTTTCAGAGAGAACCAAAAATTGAGCTCCGCATAAGGGAAAACTGGTGACAAATGAATAGAAAAGCCAGAAATAGTTTTATTCCTTATGTATACAACTTATTCTGAAAAGTTACTTAAAACGACAGGTGCACTTGAAATACTCTATTATCAGAGTGACATTGGGATATGCATTGTACAGTAAATCTAAAATGAATTTACAGTAGTTGCCTGACACATCTACTATATATATTTATACCTAATGGTTGTATAATCCTAGCAATGATTTCCTAATGTATTGGGAGAGGGCATAGGTTATAAGCACTTAGTCCTTGTTCATATCCAAACTCCCCATGGTGGAGCAGCCTTGATCACCATTGTTCTAATAATAAGAGTAGACCACAATTATATATAGCCTGCTGACTAGAAAGCTGATTTTCCGTGACTGCTAGTTCCCCTAATTATACAGACTAAACCCATATGACATCCAAGGTATGGCTTGAATGATTTCCAGTTAATGTGATTTATTCATAAGGAGACGATTTACCAACTGAAGTGTTATTGTCAAATTTTAAATTTAAAGACAGTAAAAGCTTTGTCCGGTGTAGATTGATAATTCTGCATTCACTCTGTATGACTGTAGACTTATCAATTCTTCCAGTGCCCGCACTGTGCACTGTGAGGATTTGCCAGTTTCTAAACCGCGAATGGACAGCAGTTATACGGTATGCATGTTCCAGGCCACTGCGGCCGGAACCCCCGACTATTGGGCGCGGCTTTTCTTGATACAAGTTTATGGAGCAAGACTGCACCCACTGGATGATGATGCCAACTAGTCAGACACACTGTCACCATACACTTGTATTATGCGAGACCCAATAGTCCTGTTGTTGCCAGGAACATGCATACCGCATAACTGAGGTCCATTTGTGGCACCCCAGTGGTCTGGTTGCCACAGTGGCATTGCCTCCCTAACAGGGGGTAATGTTATGCCTGGAAGCAGGAGGTCGTCCCCATGCTAGGTAACACCAGCATGCATCACTTTTCCTGACTCCAGACCAGAAGGGGGCAGGAGGCTGCAAGTCTCCTGGCCACACCAAACACCAAGCGGCACAGCAGCATCCTGAGAGCCTGGAGCCGCCAACTGCTCTGCAGTGCCCGTGATAGGCTCATGCTGCCTGCCATACAGGTCAGAACCAACATACAGGAAGAGGGCTGCTGCATAGCTACAGGCAGCAGGGACATGGAAGGAGAGCTCAGCAGGAAGGCCTCCAATCCCACCTGGCAAAGTGGATCCCCAATTACTTCCAGGCTGTCCGGACTACATCTACCACCTGTAACCAGTGGCCCGGACTGCACCAACAACTATATAGTAAAAGTAATGGAAACTGCACCATTCTGTGGCACCGGTGGCTTCACAAATATCCCCTGTAAATATCCCCTTTACTGCATGACCAGGGTCAGGGAGCCGGGTCACCGCCACCATGATCTCCCAAAGAAATGACCGGCCCAGTTCAGAGTACCCCACGGCCCTGGTGGGCATCACTACTGGCGTCACAAACAGGATTTCATAGCCCGGTACCACTGGGTCCTGTGTGCCATAGATTGTATTGAACTGTGTGATTGCCGCCATTATCATGCCACACGGTTCGAGGGAAGCAGAAGGGGTGTGTCGTTGTGGACGGAATCCTAGAAAGAGCACAAAGAGAAACCCTGCCCTGCGCTCTTACATCAGTCAGCAGGAAGCAGAAGGCCCCGACCCGGAACCCCCTGTGTGCTCAATCCATCCCGCCTGCAGAGCAGCAGACTGATAGTCCAACAGAGACTCAGAAACTGGCTAAGGATAACTAGGGGGAAGGAAGATGCCCAACCTAGGAGAGGATCCAGCGGCGGGTGCAGCCTCAGCCCTCATAATGCCCTTATCCATGCCGTACATCCCAGGAGCGGCCTAGTTTACCGCAGTACTCAGGGGAGTGGCATACCCAAAGTGACTTCAAAGAGAGAATGCATAGCCTGTTTGCAGTGTACCCCCTGTCTGAGGGCCAAAAAGTCAGCATGATTATTGGTCGGTCAAGAGGGAGGTAAAGTCCTGGCCAGATTGTGATAGAACAAATGTTAAGCAAATCCTAGCCAGGCTGAAGGACTTCTTTGATACCCGCACCACAGCAGAGGTTAAAATGAGATTCTTCTGGAGCAAGCAAAGGGTGCAGGACAGTGTGTGGGACTATGCCCTTAATCTTCAAGAGGCACTACGGGCCATTAAACAGACTGACTCCGGCAGCATGCAGGATGAGAACAGACTGCTAGCCAAGCAGTTTATCAAGGGCTCCTGTCCAACACCCACCAAACTCAGCTGCGCATTATGCCCTACAAAACCCTGACTTGGACTTTGGAAAACTTAAGGATAAGGCCATTGGAGTGCGAGAACCAACCCCAAGAGGCACCGCGCCCTCCAGGCACCCAGCAATAATATACCACCAGGAGGCAGCATCCTAGCCTCAGGCACCTGTTGAGGCTGATGAACAGACCCTAAGCAGTGGCACTTCAGCAGACCCGAGCCTCCAAGTCCAGGAGTTAAATAAGAGTGTGGCTGCATTGACCAAAACCGTGCAGTCCATGCAAGTGTCCTCACTGACTGAAAAGATTCAGCTAGTCTCCAGTCCAGATGACATCCCGTGGTGACAACAGAGGAGGATCCTACCAACCAGGGGAAGAGATAGTGATTACTACAACTCGATTGGACAACCCATCTGCTGCCGCTGCAACAAGGCAGGGCACTTCGCAAGAGTCTGTCCTTTAAATGGGCAACCCCTAGGAGTAAGGCGACCAGGCCCACAAAATTAGTGAGACAGGAATGTTGGAGGACGACCAGTCCTCCCAGTCGTGATTAATGGCATCCCGATGAACGCCCTGCTGGACACCGGCTCCCAGGTGACAACGATGCCATATATCCTTTACAATTGGTACTGAGCTGACTCTGACATTACCCGCAGCCCAGATAATGACCTGACAATAATCGCCAGCAATGGTCAACCCTTGCCACAAGTGAGGTATAAAAAGGTAACCATTAAAATAGGGCGAGTAGAACTAAAATCACAGGGGTTGATAATTGTAGACATTGACCGAAGATAATGCAATCCAATGATCACCCTAGATACCAATGTGATAGAAAATTGTCTTGGCGAGATTATTGTTCTATTACAACAGATAGCTGAACCGCCAGCTCCAGACAGCAACAGGTTCTGCAAAAGAAGATCAAAGCTCTAATGCAGAGACAACAGGTTGAATTGTCCGGCGGAGATGTGTGAGGGTGAGTGACCCATTCCACATTGTGATATCTCCAAAAACTGAAATGATGATTCGGTGTTGAACAGCTATAGGTATCCGGGGTCAAGATTACCAGGCCCTGGTACAACCTGCCTACTCCGATAGCAGGTCTATTGTACGATCCTGACAACCAGAGGGATAGTAGATGTCCGCAAGGGAAGAGTACCAATGCTCATCTTAAATTGTGGGGAGAAAGAGGTCAATTTACCCCATATGCCACCGTTGCTAACCTGTTCACTGTCAATAATAACGCAATACAGGCAGTAGAACCCTTGGTCCCGTCCGAAGAGGTGGAGGACAATGGTTCTGCAGAACAGCTGGAGGAATGGTGTCAGAAGCTGCACATAGGCACTGACTCCATCCCTTCGCACCAAAAGAATGGGGTTTACCGGGTGGCTCAAGAATATGAATGGGTATTTAGCAAAAACCCACTAGACTTTGGGCAGGTGAAAGGGGTCCAACAACATATCCCAACAGAGACCATCCGCCCTTTAAAGAAAGGTACCACCCTGTTACCCCGTAAACGTGAGATAAATGCGCATAGGGTCTTATCCTTTTTACTGCTCACCTGGTTCGGTTGTGTCACCCACAACCGGTATAATCGCCTGTAAGATGGCTTGTAGGATGGCTGCTGCAGGCTGCACCTTCACAATAACGGTGGAAACAGGAATGCTGTAATGGGACATGATGTGCCCTGAGGAAGGAGCTCGGATAGAGGCTCTGAAACGCGTAGGATAGAATAAAAGAAAAATCTGCCCATTTAACTCTTCAATTCCTGGTGATTCTTGGTGGCAGCGCGGGCATTCCGGCATTTTGTCCCATTACAGCAACCCTGTTACCCCGGCTCACCAACAGAGTGCCAAGAGCATGTTATGGGAAATGAAAGAGGCAGGGATTATCAGAGATAGCTGTAGTCCCTGGGCAACTCTGGTAGTCCTTGTTAAAAAGAAAGATGGTACTGTGGCACCCCTGCGGGAGATTGCCACAGGATCCATCGGTGCAAGGAGGGAATTACACCTTGGTTCGCACAGCACACCACACCTTTCACCCCAGACCTGAAGGGGGAGCTCTACTGGCTGCATTAAGCCAGTTCCCCTTTAAGACATCCAGGCCTGAGGGGAGGAGTTAGTCAGTCCCAAGAGTCAGTCTCAAGGGTGAGTCGCAGGAGAGAGTCGAAGGAGTGAGGAGCTTGTCGCTGGGAAGGATCCAGGACCAGGGACCACTGACCGCTGTGTTGCACCATAGGGAAAGGGTCGGAGGCCAGTGGAGAGAAGGGAATCAAGAAGGGGGAACCAGTTAAGGTCTCCCTATAGTACACCCAGACACCGGAGTCCGACGCTGCGAGCATTTATTGTAACAGCAAAAGCCCGGAAGAACCAGAAGGGGTTAACCCCTGAGGGAATTCAGTAAGAGACGCTAAAACTGACCAAGGAAAGGACCAGGGGCCATAGGAGAAACAGGGACCCCGCAGAAGGACCTCATAGTCAGTTTAGAGCAAAGTGGGTGGGTTCAAGCACAGGCAGGACTCATCCCAAACCACAGAGCACAGAGACAGAAGAGGCCTCACAACTTTCTAAGATGGAAGTCCCAAGTTGCACCGGGGACCTGGTTATTTCACTGGACTGTACCTGTTACCTTGTCACCAGTAAAAGGTACAAAGCAACGATCACTGTGTGTGCCTGCTTAACCGCTGCAATTCACCGCCTTGTCTGCAGAGACGCGACTACTACTCCGCTCTTCCATCCCCGCTGCCCTGAGGTAAAGCTCCACCTGTGGGGAGCTGTACCACACTCTGCTGCACCCACCATCACCTCAGTGGCCGGCTGCAGTGATGGTATACCTGTTACCAGGTACCACAGGTGGCGTCACGTTACCAATCCCCTTATTCCCCCACCATTCCCCGTCATTGAGGGTCCAGGGCCCGGGACCGGGGACCGACCAGCCGTGATTCCCCTTCAAAGCAGCCATCAGCCCCAGTACCCGAGTACCCCCTACCCTGTCAACCGCCTCAGTACAATGAGGATGTGTGTTGATAACAGGCAGATTAACCACATTACACTTGAAGATACCTACATGGTACCACAAATTGAGGAATCACTAGCTGCCATTAAATCTGCTAACTATTTTTCCACCTTAGATCTCACCAGTGGGTACTGGCAGGTTCCCGTGGAAGAGGCCGATAGAAAGTAGACCGTCTTCACAACACCAATGGGCCTTTGGGAATTCAACTGCATGCAATTCGGGCTTTGCAACTCACTGGGAACGTTCCAGAGGTTAATGGAGTGCTGTCTAGGACACAAGAACTTTGAGACAGTGCTGCTATACCTGGATGATGTCATCGTGTACTCCCGAACCTACAAGGACCACTTGAAGCAGCTGGCGGAGGTGTTTAAGGTCTTATCCAACTTTGGCCTGAAGGTGAAGCCGTCCAAGTGTCACCTCTTGAAACCCAAGGTACAGTACCTAGGCCACATGATAAGCATTCCAGGGAGCTACGGAATACTGGATCCTGTGTTCTCCTTAGTATTCTAATTGTTATGCAATCCCTGATGTTTTCTTCTTGTTGTAATGATACAATGCCACGTGATGCGTTTTTTCATGCACCTTGTATCTCTACAAGCCACGAAACGGCGTCGGGGTCTGCAGCCCTAACTTGTTCCCTCCACTGGGTCCTGTAAGACACTAGTGCACTGGTAATTATGATGGTGGTAATTTTTCTGCTGTTCTAGTCCCTGCTTACATGCTGTGATACAGCAGGGTTTGCTGGTAGCAGTAGTTCCTCTGCATAAATTTGCACATTAGACTGCACTTAATAATGCACTTTATACTAACAGCTATTGGTCAATTTTGCTAGCTAATCTGACTATTACTTGCACTTTTTGTGAAACACTGCAGTCTTTATTTGGTCACTTGACTAATATATATGTACTAGCTGTGAGCCCGATGCGATTGCATCGGGATTCTAGAATCTGTGTATAGGGCATTGCTCAGGCTGCTGCAACGACTCCCAACGCCCCCTTGGCGGGCATTGCGAGTGAGTCGCGTGGGCGATGCGCGCCCACGAACAAACCTACGGAGGTAGCGGCGTGTGCGAGGGAATTCGCTACGGCAATTATATAATAGATTATCAGTATGTAATATATAATTTCCCTAACGCACTTCCGTAAGTTTCGGCGCTGTTGTCGTCGTTGTGGGCGTGGGCGCAGCGCCCACGCGACCTGTGAGGCATTGCCGTTGCCACTGATTCGCAAAGCCTCACTCGCAATGGCCGCCAAGCGGCCATTGCGAGTCCTTGCAGAATAGGCGCGACTCACTAATTTATACATAATCACATACATAATACTGATAATTCCTATATAATCACATATATATATATAGATGGCGGGCCGATTCGAAAGAATCGGGTAGTGTAGAATCCATATATAGTATATTTACTAATAGTTAGGGGAGTGGGGTGAAATGAATTGTGTGTATACAGGTGGCTCAGTGGTTAGCAGTGAGTGGGGTGGCTCAGTGGTTAGCAGTGAGTGCGGTGGCTCATTGGTTAGCAGTGAGTGCGGTGGCTCAGTGGTTAGCAGTGAGTGGGGTGGCTCAGTGGTTAGCAGTGAGTGCGGTGGCTCATTGGTTAGCAGCGAGTGCGGTGGCTCAGTGGTTAGCAGTGAGTGCGGTGGCTCAGTGGTTAGCAGTGAGTGCGGTGAGATTGGTGAGCACAGTGGCGTGGGCAGAGTGCTGAGTGCAGCGCTGCGGGCAGAGTGGTCAGCACACACATACATACATACACACACACACACACAGACACTTCGCTATAGTTAGCACCAACCCTACGTCTTCCCTGCCGGCTGGATCCTGAGTTGACATGTCGGCGCCCGCGGACGACTGGATCCAATATGGGGTCCGGGAAGTTTGGCGAGACTTATTGGACGCGATATTTGATCGAGTAGTTCGGGGGCGGCGAGATGTCGGTGATGCAGGGCCGGTGGTAAGTATAGCGGAGTATGTGTGTGTGTGTGTGTATGTGTGCGGAGAAAGTGAGTGAAGTGCGGAGAAAGTGAGGTGTGGTGATGTGGCCCCTGGCCGAGTGCATCACACGGGTTATCAATGCAGGTCTGTGTTCACATGGGCCGCTTTTCCTGATTGTGTGTGGTGTGTGAAACCTGTCCGATGTACAGGGGGTTAACAGCTGAAGGGTTTTCATGAGCTGAGTAAAACAGCTGAGTGTGAGTGCTGAAGATCCGATACATTCATGAGCCTAATGAGCAGCTGAACCTGTGGGGATGAGTGCTTTGCTGTGCGGAGAAAGTGAGGTGTGATGTGGCCCCTGGCCGGGTGCATCACATGGGTTATCAATGCAGGTCTGTGTTCACATGGGCCGGTTTTCCTGATTGTGTGTGGTGTGTGAAACCTGTCCGATGTACAGGGGGTTAACAGCTGAAGGGTTTTCATGAGCTGAGTAAAACAGCTGAGTGTGTGTGCTGAAGATCCGATACATTCATGAGCCTAATGAGCGGCTGAACCTGTGGGGATGAGTGCTTTGCTGTGCGGAGAAAGTGAGGTGTGGTGATGTGGCCCCTGGCCGGGTGCATCACAAGGGTTATCAATGCAGGTCTGTGTTCACATGGGCCGGTTTTCCTGATTGTGTGTGGTGTGTGAAACCTGTCCGATGTACAGGGGGTTAAGAGCTGAAGGGTTTTCATGAGCTGAGTAAAACAGCTGAGTGTGAGTGCTGAAGATCCGATACATTCATGAGCCTAATGAGTGGCTGAACCTGTGGGATGAGTGCTTTGCTGTGCGGAGAAAGTGAGGTGTGGTGATGTGGCCCCTGGCCGAGTGCATCACATGGGTTATCAATGCAGGTCTGTGTTCACATGGGCCGGTTTTCATCCAGGTATAGCAGCACTGTCTCAAAGTTCTTGTGTCCTAGACAGCACTCCATTAACCTCTGGAACGTTCCCAGTGAGTTGCAAAGCCCGAATTGCATGCAGTTGAATTCCCAAAGGCCCATTGGTGTTGTGAAGACGGTCTACTTTCTATCGGCCTCTTCCACGGGAACCTGCCAGTACCCACTGGTGAGATCTAAGGTGGAAAAATAGTTAGCAGATTTAATGGCAGCTAGTGATTCCTCAATTTGGTGGTACCATGTAGGTATCTTCAAGTGTAATGTGGTTAATCTGCCTGTTATCAACACACATCCTCATTCATCTCCTCACTCAGACACCTGGCAGGTTCCTATCCAGCCTGCTCACTCACACCTGCAACCCAGTGAGTCAATCAGCACTTCTTTACTCACACACAGACCTGAGATGTGATTAACCCCCTGTGCACCATTCAGGTTTAGCCCAGCAAAGCACTCATCCCCACAGGTTCAGCCGCTCATTAGGCTCATGAATGTATCGGATCTTCAGCACTCACACTCAGCTGTTTTACTCAGGTCATGAAAACCCTTCAGCTGTTAAACCCCTGTACATCGGACAGCTTTCACACACCACACACAATCAGGAAAACCGGCCCATGTGAACACAGACCTGCATTGATAACCCGTGTGAGGCACCCGGCCAGGGGCCACATCACCACACCTCACTTTCTCCGCACGGCAAAGCACTCATCCCCACAGGTTCAGCCGCTCATTAGGCTCATGAATGTATCGGATCTTCAGCACTCTTACTCAGCTGTTTTACTCAGCTCATGAAAACCCTTCAGCTCTTAACCCCCTGTACATCAGACAGGTTTCACACACCACACACAATCAGGAAAACCGGCCCATGTGAACACAGACCTGCATTGATAACCCGTGTGATGCACTCGGCTAGGGGCCACATCACCACACCTCACTTTCTCCGCACAATAAAGCACTCATCCCCACAGGTTCAGCCGCTCATTAGGCTCATGAATGTATCAGATCTTCAGCACTCACACTCAGCTGTTTTACTCAGCTCATGAAAACCCTTCAGCTCTTAACCCCCTGTACATCGGACAGGTTTCACACACCACACACAATCAGGAAAACCGGCCCATGTGAACACAGACCTGCATTGATAACCCTTGTGATGCACCCGGCCAGGGGCCACATCACCACACCTCACTGCAGTCTTTATTTGGTCACTTGACTAATATATATGTACTAGCTGTGAGCCCGATGCGATTGCATCGGGATTCTAGAATCTGTGTATAGGGCATTGCTCAGGCTGCTGCAACGACTCCCAACGCCCCTTGGCGGGCATTGCGAGTGAGTCGCGTGGGCGATGCGCGCCCACGAACAAACCTACGGAGATAGCGGCGTGTGCGAGGGAAGTCGCTACGGCAATTATATAATAGATTATCAGTATGTAATATATAATTTCCCTAACGCACTTCCGTAAGTTTCGGCGCTGTTTTCGTCGTTGTGGGCGTGGGCGCAGCGCCCACGCGACCTGTGAGGCATTGCCGTTGCCACTGATTCGCAAAGCCTCACTCGCAATGGCCGCCAAGCGGCCATTGCGAGTCCTTGCAGAATAGGCGCGACTCACTAATTTATACATAATCACATACATAATACTGATAATTCCTATATAATCACATATATATATATAGATGGCGGGCCGATTCGAAAGAATCGGGTAGTGTAGAATCCATATATAGTATATTTACTAATAGTTAGGGGAGTGGGGTGAAATGAATTGTGTGTATACAGGTGGCTCAGTGGTTAGCAGTGAGTGGGGTGGCTCAGTGGTTAGCAGTGAGTGCGGTGGCTCATTGGTTAGCAGTGAGTGCGGTGGCTCAGTGGTTAGCAGTGAGTGGGGTGGCTCAGTGGTTAGCAGTGAGTGCGGTGGCTCATTGGTTAGCAGCGAGTGCGGTGGCTCAGTGGTTAGCAGTGAGTGCGGTGGCTCAGTGGTTAGCAGTGAGTGCGGTGAGATTGGTGAGCACAGTGGCGTGGGCAGAGTGCTGAGTGCAGCGCTGCGGGCAGAGTGGTCAGCACACACATACATACACACACACACACACACAGACACTTCGCTATAGTTAGCACCAACCCTACGTCTTCCCTGCCGGCTGGATCCTGAGTTGACATGTCGGCGCCCGCGGACGACTGGATCCAATATGGGGTCCGGGAAGTTTGGCGAGACTTATTGGACGCGATATTTGATCGAGTAGTTCGGGGGCGGCGAGATGTCGGTGATGCAGGGCCGGTGGTAAGTATAGCGGAGTATGTGTGTGTGTGTGTGTATGTGTGCGGAGAAAGTGAGTGAAGTGCGGAGAAAGTGAGGTGTGGTGATGTGGCCCCTGGCCGAGTGCATCACACGGGTTATCAATGCAGGTCTGTGTTCACATGGGCCGGTTTTCCTGATTGTGTGTGGTGTGTGAAACCTGTCCGATGTACAGGGGGTTAAGAGCTGAAGGGTTTTCATGAGCTGAGTAAAACAGCTGAGTGTGTGTGCTGAAGATCCGATACATTCATGAGCCTAATGAGCGGCTGAACCTGTGGGGATGAGTGCTTTGCTGTGCGGAGAAAGTGAGGTGTGGTGATGTGGCCCCTGGCCGAGTGCATCACACGGGTTATCAATGCAGGTCTGTGTTCACATGGGCCGCTTTTCCTGATTGTGTGTGGTGTGTGAAACCTGTCCGATGTACAGGGGGTTAACAGCTGAAGGGTTTTCATGAGCTGAGTAAAACAGCTGAGTGTGAGTGCTGAAGATCCGATACATTCATGAGCCTAATGAGCGGCTGAACCTGTGGGGATGAGTGCTTTGCTGTGCGGAGAAAGTGAGGTGTGATGTGGCCCCTGGCCGAGTGCATCACATGGGTTATCAATGCAGGTCTGTGTTCACATGGGCCGGTTTTCCTGATTGTGTGTGGTGTGTGAAACCTGTCCGATGTACAGGGGGTTAACAGCTGAAGGGTTTTCATGAGCTGAGTAAAACAGCTGAGTGTGTGTGCTGAAGATCCGATACATTCATGAGCCTAATGAGCGGCTGAACCTGTGGGGATGAGTGCTTTGCTGTGCGGAGAAAGTGAGGTGTGGTGATGTGGCCCCTGGCCGGGTGCATCACAAGGGTTATCAATGCAGGTCTGTGTTCACATGAGCCGGTTTTCCTGATTGTGTGTGGTGTGTGAAACCTGTCCGATGTACAGGGGGTTAAGAGCTGAAGGGTTTTCATGAGCTGAGTAAAACAGCTGAGTGTGAGTGCTGAAGATCTGATACATTCATGAGCCTAATGAGCGGCTGAACCTGTGGGGATGAGTGCTTTGCTGTGCGGAGAAAGTGAGGTGTGGTGATGTGGCCCCTGGCCGGGTGCATCACATGGGTTATCAATGCAGGTCTGTGTTCACATGGGCCGGTTTTCCTGATTGTGTGTGGTGTGTGAAACCTGTCCGATGTACAGGGGGTTAAGAGCTGAAGGGTTTTCATGAGCTGAGTAAAACAGCTGAGTGTGAGTGCTGAAGATCCGATACATTCATGAGCCTAATGAGCGGCTGAACCTGTGGGGATGAGTGCTTTGCCGTGCGGAGAAAGTGAGGTGTGGTGATGTGGCCCCTGGCCGGGTGCCTCACACGGGTTATCAATGCAGGTCTGTGTTCACATGGGCCGGTTTTCCTGATTGTGTGTGGTGTGTGAAAGCTGTCCGATGTACAGGGGTTTAACAGCTGAAGGGTTTTCATGACCTGAGTAAAACAGCTGAGTGTGAGTGCTGAAGATCCGATACATTCATGAGCCTAATGAGCGGCTGAACCTGTGGGGATGAGTGCTTTGCTGGGCTAAACCTGAATGGTGCACAGGGGGTTAATCACATCTCAGGTCTGTGTGTGAGTAAAGAAGTGCTGATTGACTCACTGGGTTGCAGGTGTGAGTGAGCAGGCTGGATAGGAACCTGCCAGGTGTCTGAGTGAGGAGAGGACGATGAGATTCAGAAGTCTAGAGCACTGCCATGTGAGGAGGTGCTGGAAGTGATCCGTCCCCAGTGGGTAAGTGATGGGAGCCTGCCAGCTCCATGCTAGTGCACCTGATGTGTGCATGGCAGCCAGTGTCCAAGGGCCAGGTGGTCAGATGTGCGGTGTGAGAGACCGAGTACGGCTCCAGGGCCAGACTGTTACTATGATGTCTTATGTAAACATGCCATGTGTGAGGTGGTGGTGGTGGTGGTCGTCCGCCCGTTTACTGCTCGCAATGGCCGCTTTGCGGCCATTGCTTCGCGAGTCCGGACAGAGTCCTGGAGAAAGTTCACAGCTACGCGAACAAAGCCACAGGAAGTAGCGCCGGTCGCGTCGGAAGTCGCTACGGCAATTATATAATAGATACTACTCTTGTGCATCTCGTTGTATTTAATAGCTATTTTTGTACTTGTGCTGTTGATTTGGGCCATTAATGGTGTAATATATAGTGCAATAATCCTTACTTATTTAATCTAGCATTGTACATTCTTGTGAAAGCAGATTTTTTCCCCTCATTACATATGTAAAGAGTCCTGCATGACCCTATCTAAAGATATATATGTACCAGTGTTTTTTGAGGCCCTGATCCACTTTCCCGTCCTTCCCTCCTGTTTCAGATCATGAAATAAAAATACTTAATTGAATTTAGCAAACGCTCTTTTCTCTTTGTTTATTATTATATATGTTGAGCGTTAACAAGGCGGTCATCTTCCGAGGTGGCCTTCCTTGTATATGGATAAGTTTGTACTAATGGTAAGCACTGAAGGCATGGCACCAGACCCTGATAAAGTCAACATCAGGGACTGGCCGAGACCCACCACCATACGTGAAGTACGGCAGTTCCTCGGGTTGGTAGGTAACTACCGGAGGTTCATCAAGGGCTTCACCAAGATAGCCACACCCCTGCAAGACCTCCTAGTGGGCCACTCCAAGAAGACCAAGAACCAGAGCCCTCCAATCGAGTGGGACAGCAGAGTAGAAGAATCCTAGAATCCTTCACATGTTTGAAGTTGGTTCTCATGGGAAATGAAGTCCTGACCTACCCTGACTATGGTCAACCATTCATACTTTACACAGATGCCAGCAAAGTGGGATTGGGGACGAAGTAAAGGTGGTTTGGGGCGATTCCCACTGAGAAACCTTGAATGTCCATGGGGTGATGCAATGGACTAGTGTTGCCCCAGGAACTGAATTGACAATTTTTTATCGTTTTCTGAGGTTTTTGTAATTTTTCATTTTTATAATCTTGTAAATAGTTTGATATTGTTGTTGTTGATGAATTTGTTTTTGTTATATTTCCTCAGTCCAGGACGTACTGAAGTTAACTAGGGGGAATGTGACACCCCAGTGGTCCAGTTGCCACAGTGGCATTGCATCCCTCACAGGGGGCGATGTCATGCCTGGAAGCAGGAATAGGACCACACGCTAGGTAACACTAGCATGCAAAACTTTTCCTGACTCCAGACCAGAGTGGGAGCTATAGAACCCGACTTCAGGGGAGCTGCCCTGGTTCTGGCCTGGAAGAGGGGTTAGGGAGAACATCTGAGGAGAGGGAAGAGAGAGGATGTGGAGAGAAGTGCTCTGGGGAGTGGAGCTGAGAAAGCTCACCCCAGAGCAGAGTGCTAGAGAAAAGATGCCAGAGTCCTTGGTTGTAAGGGTGCTGTACACCCTGACAACTGAATCTGGAGGGCAGGAGGCTGCAAGTCTCCTGGCCACACCGAACACCCGGCGGCACAGCAGCATCCTGAGAGCCTGGAGCCGCCAACCACTCTGCGCCCGTGATAGGCTTGTGCTGCCTGCCATATGGGTCAGAACCAACATGAAGGCCTCTAATCCCACCTCTCGAGGTGTATCCCCAATTGCTACCAGGTTGTCCAGACTTCATCTACCACCTGTAACCAGTGCCCAGACTGCACCAACAACTGCCAAGTAAAGGTAATGGAAACTACACCATTCTGTGTACTCTACTTATTTTCCACACCCTGTTTCCTGCACCCCAACGATCACCACCATCCTATTAGACTGTTTCACTTATCCCTGGGGCCCCACTCCACCTGTGGGGAGTGATACCATCCCAGCTGCCTCACCATTTGCCCCAGTGATCCCAATCTGCAACGTCTGCCATCCCTGACCGAACACCACAGTTGGAGTCACGAATATCCCCTGTAAATAATCCCTTTACTGCACGCCCAGGGTCATGGAGCGGGTCACCGCCACCGTGATCTCCCAAAGAACTGACTGGCCCGGTTCAGAGTACCTCACAGGAAAAACTTTAAGGAAAAACTGATGTCAACAACTTTTTGGAAACACAGTAATATATTTAAAACATAATATGCACAAAATAACCATACCCAAAATCCATCCATTATACTGCAGCAGATGATATAAGGAAATTTAGGTATAGACTGCAGGCAAAAACTATACAGGCATGCAAGTATGTGCTTTTTTACACTTGGTTAAAAATAATTTGATTGACACTTGATAATGGTAGTGTCGAACCCACTGGGACGGGGTACTCGGTACCGAACCGGGTTTGCTGCTAGGGGATGTCATGGGGTCCTGGTCCGGGCCCTGGCAATAATAAGGGGAATATTTACAGGGGATAATGTCACTTGTGACACCACCAACGGCTTGTGGTCAATAAGGGGGACCACCGCTGCTGCAGAACCTCCGGGGATGATGTTATAGCAGCTTGGGATGGTATAGTTCTCGGCGGGCAGAACTTGGTTCCCCGGGGCAGTGATGATAGAGTCTTTGGTGTGATGTATGGTGCAGGCCTGTGCCAGGTGCAGTGCACTTACTGTCCTGATGCTGCAGGAATCCTCCTCCAGGGTCCAGAACTGACAGGCTGTGCTTTTCAGGTTGTAATCCTCTGCAGACCTGTTTGGATGGAATCATGTGCAGGCAGAATCATGCGAGGGAGTCAGAGTCAGGGTTCACCATGTTTACTTCTCAACTTTCTCAGTTACAGTTCAGTCACAGTTCCAGTTACAAGTTCTTACACGGCCACAACTCTCCCCTCCGGGTTCCTTTACTCCATGCAGCCAGGTTGTTCCTTCTATGACCCCTCACTCGTTCTCTGTCCTTTCCAGGCTTTTACTCTCTCTCTCTTCCTTGGTGTGTGTGTGTCTCCGGACGGTATATCGGTGGCTCTGAACCCTATGGGCCCTCCGGGTTGCCACTGAGAGTCCCCTGTCGGTTGTCTGGGGATACCGGGTAGATCAATGGTCCCCTTCAGAGTCGACACTCTGCTCCTAGCCTAGCCTCCAATAGTCCTCCTGGGTGAGGCTCTACCAGGCTCCTTCTAACCGTGTCTTTGGGTTCAATAGGAGGGCTACTCCGCCTGCAGTCTGCCATCTCAGCCGTGTTTCTAGGACCCAGTATCACTAGTCCTCTCGTCCCTCACACTCCTGGGGTGCTGGCTCCGGATGGGCTTTCTCTCTGTGGCTCACACTGGCTCTCCAGATTCTGCGCTCCTTCCACCCCACTCTTCCAGGACGTGTGTTTCCTGTCTGTGCATCTCAGCCTACACCGGCCTACTGACTCCTTCCTCCTCCCCTTCTCTATATCTACCCTCTGTTACCTGACCTACTTGTTGGCCCACCCACTGTCTCTAAACCCACCACCCCTTTCCCGCCTAGAGTTCCCGGGCTCCGGGTTGGGTGCTGCCCTCTACTGGTCTGTGGGTTGTGTGGGCTATCTGTGAGGGTGTTGGGGTGCAACTGTTGTTCCTACCTTCCTGGCTGCAGTTCCCTTTGTGGCCTCCTGGTCTCAGGGGTGCCACATTAGCACACATAGTCAATTAAAAACCATGTGTATTGGCACAGATGCCATAAGCCTCACCCATACACCTTAGAAGGTTGTCGGACAAATTATGGTTCAGTTATTCATGCAACCTGGAGCTATCTTGCCCAAGTATCCTATGCACAGGAGCACTTGTTCTGATGTGTTCTATAGTAGAGAGCTGCAGACAGACATGGATCTGCAGTTTGAAATCAGACATGCTGGATCCTTCACGACCCCAACAATCTTCTATCTGAAGCCCTAAACACAGTAGACTGTTGGCCAAACCCATCAATATTGCTACTATATAGCTACACCAGACCTCATCCATAGAAGTTGTAGTATGCCTGTTGTAAAAAAAATCCTTGAACTAAAAGGTACAATAAAATACTCAGGACATGCAGCTTCCCTTTAATCAGTGGGCAATGGAATTCTAGAATGTTCAACCCCCTAGATGACTATTTTCAGAGTGGTACTGTCTCATGAAGGGTTATTATCATACCACTAAAATACACAGTCATGTGTTGACACCCGTGAAATTGTTCTAGAAAATGTAAGTATTTCTCCAACAAAATTATTGCAATTAGATATGTTTTGTCACACACATGTTTATTCACTTTGTATGTATTGGAAAAACACAAAAATCAGAGAATAAAGGCAAGTTGGACATAATTTCACAAAAAAAAAACATAAAAATGGTCTGGACCAAATTGTTATCACTATTCCAAACTTGTGGGGAAACATATTTGTTTCAAGCATGTGATGCTCTTTCAAACTTACCTGTGGCAAGTAACAGGTGTGGGCAATATGAAAATCACACCTGAAACTAGTTAAAAAGGGGAAAAGTTGACTCAATCGTTGCATTTTGTGTCCTCTATCTGAGGACTTGAGAACAAAAATTGTTGAAAAATATCAATAATCTCAAGGATACAAGTTCATCTCCGTAGATCTTTATGTTCCTTTGACCACAGTGCACAATATCATCTAGAGGTTCACAACCCATGGCACTAAAGCTAATCTCCCTGAATGTGGACGGCAGAAACAAATTGCTGAAAGATTGATGGTGGATAAGCAGCCCCAATGAAGTTCCAAAGAAATTCAAGCTGCACTGCAGAATCAGGGTACATCAGTGTCAGCACAAACTATTCACTGACATTTGATTGAAATGAAATGCTGTGAAGGAGACCCAGGAGGACCCCAATGCTAACATAGAGGCGTAAAAAAGTTAGAGCGCAGTTTGCCAAAATATAAGCAAATCAAAATCCCTCTGGCAAGGTGGCTTGTGGACAGATGAAACCAAGATAGATATGATAGGTAATGCACATTATTCTATTGTTTACAGAAAATGGAATGAGGCCTACAAAGAAAAGAACACTGTACCTACAGTCAAATATTTTGCTGCCTCTAGCACTGGGTACCTTGTCTATGTGTAAGGCATCATGAAATCTGAAGATTACCAAAGGATTTTTGGTCACAATATAGTGCCCACTGTCAGAAAGCTGGGTTTGCGTCCTATGTCATGTGTCTTCCAGCAGGACAATGACCCCAAACATACTTCACGAAGCCCCCAGAAATGGATGGAAACAAAGTGCTAGAGCATTCAGAACTGGCAGCAATGAGTCGGTATCTAAAACCCATTGATCACCTGTGGAGAGATCTTAAAATTGTGGATAGGAGAAGGCGCCTTCAAATATGGGTAGGGTCACATTGCTAAGCTAAATTGCATTCACCGCATCCGGATCCGGATGCGGTGAACGCAATGCCGGGCACACACATTTGTTACAAAAATGTGTGCAGAATACCGGACTGCGGTTACCGGATGGCTCAGGATGTGTAATCCCTGAGCCATCCGGTAACTGCCGAGGTTGCGGTTCCCGGCTATTGGCGGGATCCGCAACCTTAATAAAGAGTAAAATTGTTGATCTAAATGACTTTTTAAGGTCTGTAGGGGGGCTTGGACCCCCCTACAGACCGGCCGCCCACTTCTATAGTGTACTTCAGCTATATCTCACGGGGCACGGGCTCCCCGGAGCAAAGTGCCCCCCCCCCGTATCACTATACAGGGGTGCCTACACCCCTCTATTACAATGATGCTTTAATGATGTCCAAAAATGCAGTACAAAAAGGATTTTAGCAATCGCAATGTAAGTTGATACTTACATGCTGTTGTAGGCAGAGTCCCGAGAAAACCATGGGCGGGGCTGTGTGCAGCAGCCTCCGCCCACTCCTTCTTGATGGCCGCCCCCTCTGGCCGTAATCCAGTGTTGTGAGGGCGGGCACGTAGTTAAAGGGGCGTGGCTAACCGCGGCAAATAGTTAGCCACGCCCCTTTAACGACGTGCCCGCCCTCACAACACTGGATTACGGCCAGAGGGGGCGGCCATCAAGAAGGAGTGGGCGGAGGCTGCTGCACACAGCCCCGCCCATGGTTTTCTCGGGACTCTGCCTACAACAGCATGTAAGTATCAACTTACATTGCGATTGCTAAAATCCTTTTTGTACTGCATTTTTGGACATCATTAAAGCATCATTGTAATAGAGGGGTGTAGGCACCCCTGTATAGTGATACGGGGGGGGGGCACTTTGCTCCGGGGAGCCCGTGCCCCGTGAGATATAGCTGAAGTACACTATAGAAGTGGGCGGCCGGTCTGTAGGGGGGTCTAAGCCCCCCTACAGACCTTAAAAAGTCATTTAGATCAACAATTTTACTCTTTATTAAGGTTGCGGATCCCGCCAATAGCCGGGAACCGCAACCTCGGCAGTTACCGGATGGCTCAGGGATTACACATCCTGAGCCATCCGGTGACCGCAGTGCGGCCCGGTAAACGCTGCGAAAACTGCTGCCTGCATGATTTTAAACGCAGGCAGCAGTGCCGGATCCGGCCACCGGATGGCTTGTGAAGCCATCTGGTGTTTTGCATAGGCTTCCATCAGGAGCCTTTCCTGGTCCGGTTTTGAGCTTTTTTAAAGCTCAAAACCGGATCAGGATTTTAAACAAAAAACGCCAATGTGACCCTACCCTATGAGAGACTTAAAACAGTTTGTAAAAGAAGAGTGGTTCAAAATTTCACCTGAGAGGTATAAGAAGCTTGTTGATGGTTGAATTACTAAGGTGTGCAATGAATTATTAAGTTGAGGGTGCTAATAATTTTTCCAGCCCAGTTTTGTGTTAAATTTGATCTAATTTGCCTTTTTTTCTCATTTTTTTTCTGTTCTTCTAATATGCACAAAGGAAATAAACGTTTAACAACACATGTGTAATTGCAATAATTTTCTGGGAGAAATACTTCATTTTCTGGGACAATTTCAATGGTGCCTTCACTTTTGGCCATGACTGTACCATCCCTTTTTATTGTTAGGGTATGACTGCAGGGACCCTCATTGATCCCAGAAATGAAGGGGTTGAAAGCGAAGACTTTATACATGTTCCCTGCATAGCTTGTCTTTTAGGGTACCGTTAAACGTCGCAATACCCCAATGCAACATCGACGAAAAGTCACATGGTGTGGTCGTTGCAGTTGATATCGTTGGTGTGTTGTGTCGTGTAACAGGGCAATGCGACTGCAACAAATTGCAGGTATGAGACTGCAAGAAGATTGTGCAAGCCCTTCAACCGGACAATGTTGCATATGCGATCTGGCATGGTCGTGCTGTGTGACAGCACAACTACGATGTGGAACGCAACTTCCCCTATTCACTCCAATGTTAAATGGTCGTTCCTTGGGTTGCTCATACCCAGCGCACAAAAGTTGCATACAACATCCTGGTTGCGTTGCCTGCCGATATCTCCCTGTGTGACATCTCCTATGTGATCTTGGACAAGTGCCAAAAACGTGCGTGCTCACGTGAAATTGTATGCGATATCGGAACGATATTGCGACGTGTAACAATACCCTTAGTGACTGATTGTGCAGGGAGCTGCAGCTGTTCCCTTGAGTTGAAGTGCAGACCCTAGGTATGGGGCATGCGAAAATCTGAAGGTAGACAGCAGCATTGCGGCCATTTCATTCTTAGAAATGGAGCTACAATCTTAAGAGTGATAGCATATCTAGAATTACGCCATAATTGTATGTGATGAGAATAACTCTTTAAGAAGTTATAATGGCTATTTAATGGCTTTGCTCAGATCTGCGTCAGATGCTCCATTATGATCTGAATCAAAGAAATTTTTTTTTTCAGTCAAAACAACAGACACCTTGACACAAGTCAACATGGTCCTTCGAGCGCCGCCGGCATCTGTCATGTGATGGATCCGACACACAGATGTCACTTCATTAGAAACAAAACCAAAATTGCTGAATGTGAACAGAGCTTTAAAAAGGAAAAGAATATCACAACAAAACAATGAAAGCCCTGCAGACAGAAGACAAAGAGGAAACACATTTGGAAACAATATGTAGATCACAGTAATTTTCCACAATCTAGTCAAGCATCATTATTCCAATTTGTATTGTTCAAAACAGTTTCCATAATTGTCGTTTAGGTTTTCAGACATTTTATGCGCTCATCAAAAACAATCATATCTGGTAACAATATTCTGCTGACTACAAGTGGCTTAATGTGACACAGTAGAAAATGTTTGCACAGACACTGAAACAGCAGGAGAGTGCAGTCAGATGTACGCAAGCAGGAAACTAGTAGATTGTGAATAGAGTGAGCGATATACAGTAAATTGGGATCTCTCCAAGCCAAGGTTGTGTCACTTTATGGTCATATATATAATACTTGCATGATCATTTGAGCCAAGAGCGACCGATGAACCCGGATTGCAGGGGTCACATGCATGAACCTTTTGGTTTTCTTTAGCTCGTCGCACATTAAAGCTGGTTTCACACTGATGTTTTTTTGCCATCCGTGTGAATCCGGCTGAAACCAGATGCATCCGCATCCATTTTCGGCCCCATTGATCTTCAATTGGGTCACAGGCACTTGGGGGTCTATCCAGTTTTGCACATTTCTTCCTGATCTGGGTGGTCACAGTTTTTTCTCTGAGACCAAAAATGCAATTTGGTGCATTTTTGGTGTCCGTGTCAAAAACCTTGACCACCCGGATCCAGGAAAATGCAGGATGATTGTGACATGCCCCTCAGGGCCTTGGGATACTTGGAACCGGGCTGCAGTACTGCTGGGGAGTCACGGGGGTCGAGACCGGGCTACATGACCCTGGTGGTGTCAGGTAAAAGTTTGGGGAGTTTGGTTTTGGGGATTGTTGTCGTGATGCCACCTACGGTGCTCGGCCAGGAATGGCCGACGCTGCAGTTCAGACCCCCGGGGCAGATGACGATGCAGCCAGATGTTGTCTCCCCCGAAGGTGGAGCGGTATCCTGGGGCATGTGTTATAGTCAATGTGTACATGGTTGTGAAGTTGCAGTGCAGGGCAGGGAACGCCAGAATAATTCGAGGACACAGCGGACTCTGATAAAATTAATTTAAGTTTGTGCTCTGCAAAAATGTGGAAAACTTAACAGGTTATGAATATTTTTTTAAGGCACTGTAGGTAAAGGAATTACAGACACTGCAGCAGCAAAAAGATAGAACAAAGTGCAAATAGAATGACTTGGAAATAAATAAATCTTGAAAATCTTACAATTTTTACATTGTGGCTTTTTTTAGATATTAAAGGGGCATTTACACTAATCGATAATGATGAGCGTTGTTTAACCCCTTCCCGACCTATGACGTTATACAACGCCATGGGCAGGTAAGGGGTGTTTGATGTGAGCCGACATCTCAGCTGATGTGATCAGATCCGATCGGCGCTGTTAACCCCTTGGATCCCACTGTTAATCACTGACAGCGGGATCCAAGGCAGCCGTGGGGGGGGACGCGCTGTTCCCCGCCTGCTCCAGAGATCCTGCAATAGTATCGCGGGATCTCCGACGCTCACATGACAGCCCGGGGTCCTGGCTAGACCCCGGATGCTGTCAGAGCACAGTTTCCTGCTGCCAACCACAGCAGGTCTGTGATTCTGGGAGATACAGATGAGCTGCAGCTCTTCTGTATCTCCCAGAAGCGATCAGACTGTGCAGCAAGGTGCCTCTTAAAGAGGCAGTGTAAAAATAAGAATCAATGAAAAAATAAAGTTTTTAAAAACCTGTAAAATAAAAAAATGTATAAAAGTTCAAATCACCCCCCTTTTCCCCCATTCACAATAAAAGTATTAAAAAAAGAAAAAAAACACACGTTTGGTATCGCCACGTTCAGAATTGCCCGATCTATCATCCTATTAAATCTGTTAATGAGAGCCGTAAACTCCATAATGGAAAAAATGGTCCAAACGCCAAAATTCCGTTTTTTTGGTCGCCGCAACATTGCTATAAAATGCAATAACGGGCGATCAGAACTGTGAATCCCCCCAAAAATGGTATCATTAGAAAGTTAGCTCAAAATGCAAAAAATAAGCCATCACACAGCCCTAGATCCCGGAAAATGAGAACGCTACGGGTCGCAGAACATGGTGCAAAAAGTCAGTTTTTGTTTTTTTTCAAACTTCTGAATTTTTTTTCAGCCCCTAGATACCAATAAAGGTATACATGTTGGGTGTCTACGAACTCATACTAATCCGAGGCATCACCCCGTCACGTCGGTTTTACCATATAGTGAACATAGCGACTAAAATACCCAAAAGACAAACGTGTCATTGCACTTTTTTTGCAATTTCACTGCATTTAGAATTTTTTTGCAATTTCCCTGTACACTAAATGGTAAAATAAATGATTGCATATGAAAGTACAACTCATCCCGCAAAAAACAAGCTGTCATATGTCTATATTGATGGAAAAATAAAAAAGTTATGGCTCCTGGAAGCAGAGGAGCAAAAAACGAAAATGAAAAATGAAAACTTCCCGGGTCATGAAGGGGTTAAAGGTACCGTTACACGAGGCAACATCGCCCAAAAGAGACGTAGTCATTGCTGTTGCCGTTGAAATCGCTAGTGCGTTGCAACGTGTGACAGGGCGATTCAACTGCGATAAGTTGCTTGAGCGGAGTTGCCAGGTTTATGAACATGTTCTGAAACCTGGCAATGTTGCTCAGGCAATCTGCTATCATCGCTGTGTGTGACACTGCAATAGCTATGTTGAAAGCAACTTCCCCTATTCACAATATTAAGGATCGCTCGCTGGGTTGCTCATACCCAGCATACGAAAGTTGCTTTCAACATCGTAGTTGAGTTGCCTACGATATCTCTGCTTGAGACATCTACAAGGCAATCTTGGAAAAGTGCCAAAAAAAGTGCATGCTCCCATGAAGTTGCCGGCAACATCGCAGCAACGTTGCCTCGTGCAACGGTACCTTAAACCATTTACAATTGTCCTGCTGTATACACAGGCTGCTGATCATCAGATGAAGGAGTAAAATGCTTGTTTACCGAGTGAAATAATCTCTCTTGCAGCATAAAATATAATAGTTCTTGACAGTTTATCATTTCGTGTAACCAGGGCTGGCACCAGGGGTGTACTACAGCCGGTGCAGGAGTTGCTATCTTACCCGGCCCTTAGAGTCTTAGAGAATTCCAACAGTCCCTTTGGCATAAGTGAAATAATCAATACTATTAAAGACTTGCAATAATTGGGGGCCCCATTGGAGTATTTGCTTACGCCACTGAGTGTCACTACTGTAGAAAGTGGCAGCCTATGATCACTAATGGTACCTTTACACGCCGCCACAACAGGATGGATACAACCCGCTACAGGCTACAAATGTAGCTTGTCGAGCCAATATTGCCCGTAGTAGCGGCGTCTGAAGACGGGACGACACAGCCGGCTACAGATACCTCTGTATCCGTGCACTGCCCATAAACATATGGCAACATCGCCGATTGTAGCGAGCTGTATCGGCGTGTAAAGAAGCTACAGAAGGGAACTCTGGACACCCGGCGATGTAGCTGCAATGTGGCTAAGGCGTCACCCATGCTGCGTGATACCGCGCCCCTTCAGCGATCATTGGTGGAAGATGCTGCGTTACGATTGGCCCTTGCCTCACAGCCCTCCATCTTGGATGAGCTGTCCCTTCAGCACTACACATACGCGCCGTATGCACGATCAGATAGTAGTACAATTACGCGGACACACACTTGAACGTAAAATCATAAATGGCCCATGATCTACATACAGTGTGCACATCCTATCAACATGAAAACGAATAATGCGGGACACAGCGCACAAGTGTGTGTTACGTACCGCTCTGGCTTATTGCACAGCAGCTGCCGTAGAAGTGTTCCGGGTCTGGCAGTGCGCGCAGCGCGCACACAGATGCACACAATCCCATACCACATCGGAGGAGATTACCCAGTAGACAGATCAGAGCCGGTGTTGTACGGACTGCACTGTGGGTCTTCTGCAGTAGGGGCCGCATAAGTGTGTCGGCCGAGTCACTGCGTGTTGGGCTACTTATAAAGGTGCGTCACCCCCACAGCGGTCGTAATGACGTCATGACGTTGGTTTCATTTTCACTCTGCCTGCAAGGTGCCAGCCCCGCCTCTGCACACACCATAGCAGTCATGGCAGCCGTGCACCGCGCCGCAACATGGGGGATGGCGGAGCTGATCATCCTCATTGATCATTGTGACCGTCGGGACTATTGGGGCCACCATCACCACCGCCACCCCAGGCTGCGCAATCGGTGCACCGTGCGGCGGATCCAGCGGGCCCTGCTCTGCCAACTGGGGGTACAGAGGACAGTAAAAGCGATCCAAAAAAAGATCGCTGACTTGAAGCACAAGTGCCCAGGTCGCATACTGGACATCCGTGCCAGGATTGCCAGGCTGCGTGGTGAGTAATTGTTGCCCCAAAACACACACCGCCACATGTGCATGTCCCACAATACACAAAAAATGATGGAAACATATGACAAGGGACAGTGTGGCCTACACAATCAAACACATCTTCACAGTGTTGTGCTCATCCAGTCAGGCCTAAAAATGTCTCACACGCACAGTCCATGCATACAACATGAGTGTATGCATCCAGCATCACCTGGTTGATGCTAAGTAAGGCTGGGGTCACACACACAGATATCTGCCCACATATTGTTTGCACATCTCTGTTTGCAGTCAAATCATGGTCACATGTTGACATTTGGAGAGAGCCTCAAAATGGAACAATGTGTCCATGCTTTCACTGCAACCAGAGATCTGTCAACAATATCTGGCCACATATCTGTGTGTGTGTGACCCCAGCCATAGCCGTCAAATACATACCCACACAAGCTCTTTGTAGGACAACAATGTGTAGGCATGATCTTATTACGTCTTTTATGTTCAAATTTCAAACTAGATGCTGAATCCTCATCAGAAGAAGGGCCCCATGCCCCACCCCCAGGTGGCCCATCAAGAACCCCACCACATCAGCCTCAAGTGGCACCCTTGTCCCCAGGGTCAACACCTTCCCCCGGGCCTCAGGAGCCAGACGTCCCGTCACCCACCGGGACAGAGGACGTGGAGGACCAGTCCGCACCTGGCAGCCCGCTGGAGTGTGACCAGCTGTCCCCATCTGCCTGGCTGCTGGAGGAACACATCAACTCCCCACAGGAGGGCGAGGAGCAGCAAGTACCTGGCGGCCCAGAGGAGTCTTTGCCCCGTAGCCCAGGACCACTGTTACCCCTGAACCACATAATGTGGCCACGGAGCCCCAGCCCGGGAGTAACACCACCTCCCACTGTCTCCAGCTCAGTGGCGAGTCCTGGGGTGACCATGTCCCCACACAGTGACTATGGTGGTAAGTGTGTTATGTTGCCACAGACACCCTGCACACTGTTGCTTCAATTTCATCTGGGGCCAAACAATTTATGTAAACAAAGTAAACCATGTTGGTTCTCCCTTTTTCCAGATGGTGAACGTGCGGGCTCATATGGATGGAGCTTGACCCCATCTCCCTCCCCGTCTGATGGTGAACTGGATTTGGAGGAACAGGGTAAGTGGATGGTTGCGGCCAGTCATGACTAACCATCAGCAGTGACGAGTGTGTACTAAAGTTTGTGTTTACTCCCAATACAGGTGCCCCTACCATGGAGGAATTCATCCAGGCCCATCAGGCATTTGTGGCCCGTTTGACCACGGCTCTACAGCGTGGCCTGCAGGACCTTGGCCGCCTGGCTCAAATGCTGGCGGACCTACACCCACACCATGGTTCACACCCATGAATTTGAGGGATGCATTGTATCCTGGCCAAACATGGCCCCACAAACAGTTGTCCTTGTTGGACCCTAAAATTTTCACACGTTGGCTTGTTGCCTTGCAAAAGTGAAAATATTGGTTTTTATTTTTTTTTTGCCCCCGTTGGGCTCTTTTCTTATAGTGTCCCACATTGGGACCATCACAAGTGTGGACTGGCTAGCCCCATCTGGCCTACAATCCCTATACTGTCCCACATTGGGACCATCACAAGTGTGGACTGGCTAGCCCCATCTGGCCTACAATCCCTATACTGTCCCACATTGGGACCATCACAAGTGTGGACTGGCTAGCCTCATGTGGCCTACAATCCCTATACTGTCCCACATTGGGACCATCACAAGTGTGGACTGGCTAGCCCCATCTGGCCTACAATCCCTATACTGTCCCACATTGGGACCATCACAAGTGTGGACTGGCTAGCCCCATCTGGCCTACAATCCCTATACTGTCCCACATTGGGACCATCACAAGTGTGGATGCTAGCCCCATCTGGCCTACAATCCTATACTGTCCCACATTGGACCATCACAGTGTGGACTGGCTAGCCCCATCTGCCTAAGCCTTCCTTGTATGATGGCAAATGTCTGTGACACATGTATGTTTACAATACAATGCTGTTCTAACTTTGTTATACGCTCCTTCATGTGACCTTACTAATATTTGGTGACCAAACCTCACCATAACCTAACTATGTGAGGCACATCACAACATCCCTTTGTGAATGTGCTAAGACATTCCAAATGAACCGATGGTGATCCTGCTGAGCGAGCACTGGCCCATATTGTGTGGCTTGGGGAAACCTATTATTGGCCACAATTACATTCACCCCCAAAAACCCACACAATCCTTATTCTGAAATGAATACACAATTGTGTTAATAAATAAAATTTATTTCCAGCCTGGAATTTAAAATAAATTACAAATAATAGAATTTTAGTGGAAAAAAAAATTTAAAAAAAACCACTAATTTTGGCCAAAAATCAATCAACAAAATATACATATAAAACGCAATTCCTGAAATTATAAAGTCCAGACTGCCAATTCTGTGCATTGGCTACTAGTGTCCAAATTACTCCTCTTCTGTCGGCTCTGACAATGCCGCATCCCCCCTCCTCTGAGGGCAGCCCCGACCTGCCCCAGAACGTCTGGTTGAACGACGATGTGTTGAGGGGGGATGGGGTGACTGTGGCGGGGCCGGTCTTCTCACGGGCCGAGATGGGGCAGCTGGTGAAAGGGGCCACAAGGTGTGTTGCATGGGGGAGGGGACGTGGCAGCCCCATTGAAGGGCCCCATCATCGGCAGCATCAGCGGCATTGTGGAACACCCTCAGAAGGATCTTCTTCTGGAGCGGCTCCATCCCTCGCATTCTGTTGCTCATGTAGAGGGCGTCGGGGTCCATGTGGGTCCGTTGTTCATCCAACAACACGCGTCGGGCCCAGGTCGCCAGCTCCGTCTCAGGTGGTGCAGGACGTCGGCGGCGACGGATCCCGGAGCTGGGACCTGGGCCTGGACCCACATCACTCGCCGCGCCCTCCTGCTCAGCCCCAGATGTCATGGGCTGAGCATCATCAGCAACAGAATCCTCGGCAATGGAGCCGTCCTCTTCTGGGGCCTGTGGGTGGGGAAAAAATAAAAAAAAATCCATTAGTGGAGGCTATATCAACTGTATACATTCACAACAGGACTCTATATACCACTCCCACACACACCAAGCCCAACTACCAGAATGCAAAATGAGGAATAACACAGTAAAGCAAATAAGGTTCAAGACCCCAACACCAGTGGTTCTCCTGTACACTCACCTCGACCATTCCAGGAGCTCAGCTAAATACATAATTAGTTGTTTGTCACGTAGCCGTAATCCAATATTAGGACATGTCACCACAACACCTTGATACTGGGGGCTGTGCTGGCCAATGACACATATTGGGCACCTTCCCATTAGGACTCCTTTATGGTGAGAATCCACCCCTCACTCAATTACCTTTAACCCACTGGCAACAAAGCCAACACACATGTGAGACAGCACCATTTACTACATGGTACTATGTGGCTGTTTGAGAACAAACCACCTGCTATCTTGAAACCCTTAAATAACTAACCTAAACATACCAAGATGTTGTGGAAGAAGCAACATTGCAATACGGCTGGAAGCATAGAATACAAAAGTCTGGTAAGTCATGGAAGGAGGGCAGATAGATTGACACCCCAAGGTGTGCCGCAGCAAGGAGGTAAATATGGCAACACATTTGGTGTGAAGGATTTATCGAAGCACACATGTGAAGGAAACATTGTGGCCCACCACTGTCACACAATTACCCACCTCCTGTGGCGCAGGTGGTGATGCAGCCGGGCCTACATGGGACGCAGCAACGGGGCAGTTGGTGGTCGTTCGATGCGGGCGAACCTCGCCCAGGATGAAGGTGAACAGGGGATAGTACCATAGGGTAGGTGATGGTACCTCCTCTGCTCCAGCCCCTGAGCGACGACGCTGGTACAGAATGTGAGCCCGCATGAACGCCGACCTCATGTTTTTGATCTTAAGTGCCACCATAGGCTGGTCCCACGTCTTGCCTACCCTTGGCTCCAAGCGATTTGCCAGAGCCACAAGACTCCTGTAGGCCTCGGCCCTCGCTGCCCGATTTTTATATTCGGGCAGCGAGCTGCGCCACAAACATTCGTGCCGCTGATACTCCGTGAGAAGCTGGGATTCCAATTCCACAGTACCCGCTCGGCATCTGCCGATGAAAAATTAACAAAAAAAGAAACAGTCACAACACAAGGCATACCGACATTTCAAAACTTGCCACAATCATACACATAATCATTAACTTTCTACAGTGATCATCTATGCAGCTATTTTGTGGAGTGAAACTGGCCATGAGTGTGCCATTTTCTCAATCTCAGACCGCTACTAACTCAAACACATGTATGCAGCCAATATCAAGCACCGGATATCGGTGTCCACCTACAGATGTTTCAAACATGATTTCTGTCCCCAATGTACCTATTGCAACACACCTTGACACGGTGTGTGCGTACATACCTGTAGAGGGCAACATGTGACCTAACACGTTGTGTGCTAACTAGTACCTGGCCAGTGTCCACAATGGTAAGGGGTCACTATATAGAAAGGCGGGCTGGGTGTGTGGCAACACTGCACATACTACATGTAATGTGCACCCAGATGATCATGTAGGTGTTCCTCCAGACGTGGAAGTCCCATTTTAACACATGTACCCAACATCCCTGGAATGTCCGCCACAATTCTACCACCCCTGAAATGTTGATGTGAAGTACCAGCCAAAGAAATAACAGCGTGCTCTTTTACCATTGCCAAAAAGCAGAAGGTGCAATACATACTTACACTATATAAGTAGAGGCACTACCTGGCTACTGGGCGACACAGAATAAGGTTCACATATTTAATATTACGTGTTCAATATTTGCATGCCGCTTCAAACATGGCCATACACACATCGCCTAAGCTGCCTGTGCCAGAACCAGCTGCGTTCATTACATTTTCTTACAAACCGCTAAAGAGGCTTACCGTCAGAGCAACAGAAGTCAAACAGGACACTAGTAGCTCAATGCACATCGACGTCTGGACACGGAGCAGTGGCCATTGACCTGCCTTTATAGTCCGGGACACCAATCACAGCGGACACAATAATGCACATCCTGAAGGGGCACCTGGGTGCGGATTTGCCTTCCGCTAATTGGTGGAGATCGCTGAATCGTGATAGGTTGGCGGCCCTTTAAAAGTTGGCCATCCCGCCAAACATTACGCTTGCTGGCCAGACCCATTAGGTAAGTTTTTGTGGACACACATGGAATTGGCGCAGGGTGGGGTGCATATGTTGATGTTCTTGGAGAGCGCCGGAGACTGGTGTAGCGGCCGATATAGGGGTTTGTATTGTAGGGGACGACATATAGTGTAGTGTGTGGGTTAGGATACGGCATTTTGTGTGGGCCTTGACACTTTTGTTGAGATACATTGCTGTGTTTGTTTGCAGACAACATACAGGAGAATGGATGCATGACTGTAGACGGAACTGTGTCACTCATGTCGACTGGATCGATTTCTGCATACTGGTTGTGGCCAATGGAGACTGTGTTCAACGGGAATGGGATGACACAGGGCTTTGAGGTGTTGGGCGCCAGACATGGCATACATGTGTATTTAAAATGACACCTTCAAAAACCAATTACACCATGGGTAACCATCCGCAGTCATGTGCAATGTTGTTTGGTTCATGTAGCCTTCCTCAACCTTCCATATCGGGGTACGTCACATTCGTTATTCTTCTCATTTTTACTGTAATCAATTGACATTATGGGCTGTGTAATGGATTATGGGACCTGTTTGACCAACATTATTGGTGACACATGTCCCTTTCTAACTCACCTAGGTGCAGATGTGTGAATTTTGGGAGGTCCCATTGACGTTGATGTAGAGGAGGCCACTCTCAATCGCCGTGTGCCATGTTGTTTGGGGTGACTACTGGGTGTTTGCCGTCCTTGCTTCAGGGTTGTGTTTTGGGCCCACACAAGAGATCCCATCCTCTTGGCTATAGTGTGTAATGGAAAAGAGGTGTGGGTTGCTGAACCTGCTGACTTGCACACATTTTGGTCTATGTACTCATGTTGTGCTTTCACATCTACAGGTGCTGATATTGAGGATGCAGAATATCCATGACCGCAATGTTATCGTGGCTCTTGCGTTGGTGGAAGAGCAAATGTGGTATCAGGATCGGTATGAAAGGTTGATGAGGCGCAGACAGCGGCGGATGTGGACCCGTGATTGGCTTCTGAGGCGGGAAACCCGGGCCACATGCAGCTGTTGCGGGAGCTGGAGCTTAACTGTCCTGATGATTACCGAAACTATCTCCGTATGCCCGAGGACTGTTTCACCTTCCTATTGGAGCGTGTTGGGCCAATGATAGCGCGTCAGGACACTATAATGCGCCCATCAGTATCAGCTGCTGAGCGGTTGGCGATCACTTTGCGGTTCCTGGCTACAGGGCAGTCCATGACATCCCTCACATACGTGTCACGTGTCTCCCTGCCCCTGCTGAGCCGCCTGATCCCTGAAACGTGTTGGGCCATCTGGAGAGCTCTGCAGCCAGCCTACATGAAAATGCCATTAACCGCTGCAGAATGGCTGGAAGTGGCCCAAGGGTTTGAAACCCGGTGGAACTTCCCCAACTGTGGCGGGGCATTGGATGGTAAGCACGTGAGGATTACCAAACCTGCCCACTCTGGCTCTTTGTATTACAATTACAAAGGGTATTGTAGTATAATCCTCATGGCTGTAGTAGATGCCAACTATGAGTTCCTCTACGTGGATGTTGGAATGCCTGGTCGCAACTCAGATGGGGGGGTGTTTGCCCTAAGCTCCTTGGCAACACTACTAGGGAATGGTGGGCTAAACTTACCCTCAAATGAGCACACGACCGAACATCTCAACTTTGCGTTTGTGGCGGATGAAGCATTCCCACTTCAGGAACACCTACTGCGGCCATATCCCCAGAGGGCCCTTACTTCTGCGAGACGCATTTTCAACTACCGGCTATCCCGGGCCCGCCGAGTAGTTGAAAATGCGTTTGGGATAATGGCCAATAGATTCCGGATTTTTCATACACCTATACATATGAAACCGGAGTCTATTGACGCGGTAGTGGTGGCCTGCTGTGTGCTACATAACTTCCTGCGTCGTAGGGATAGGGCATCATACACGCCAGGAGGTTATGTAGATAATGCAGACGCTACAACAGGGGAGCTCCGTCCAGGGTCTTGGCGTGATGAGGCCCATGTGATTGTGCCACTCCAGCCGCAGAGCCATGGCCGCACTCGGCAGGAGGCCAGGGACAGTAGAGAAGCTTACTGCTCCTACTTCAATGGGTCTGGTGCAGTGAGCTGGCAGGACCAGGCCATATAATGTGGCTGGCTCTGGGAGTTGCTTTTTGTGTTTTCAATGAAGGTGACAGCAGGTTAGCTGCACCCCTTTAATGTTTGGTTGACCTTTTCCATTCTCTTTGTTTTCATTATGTGCATGAGTTTTCATTATGTAGTTATTTAGTTAGTTAGTTTAGGTTATTTTTGTATTTTTTCCATGCACAGTTTGCAATGTGTGGTGATTTGCTTATCCATTGAATTTGCCTGATGAATGTCACCTGCTCTTGAATTCTACAATGTTTTTACTTTATGTATATTTTGTTTGCACAAGACAAGGTCAAGATTCATGCAATATATTAAACCTTTTTCTGTTGGATCCAACATAATCTGTGTGAGCCTGATTACTTGGTGGAGGAGGGCAATGTGATGCAGGGTTGGGTGGGGGCCTGGGATGTCATAGCCACCTATTGGCTGGGATTGTGCACACAATATGTGTGGGTAGCCATGTTTTTCTGAAAGTCTTTTGCCCAACAGTGTTTGTGGCCATTGTGCGTACATGATCCTTTATTTTGTTGTAGGCAGAGGGTCCCCTGCACACAGCACATTGATGCAGGACATATTCTTGTCAGGTGTTTGCTAATACACTGTCACACAGATCTTTGACTTGGTGCCTTGGAAGCTGATCCACTACATTCACATCTGTCAGCACATATATTAAACCCCATTCAGCCTGTATACATACACATACTTCGCCACAGTTGTCACAGATTTTTGACAGAAAACGCACATACTGTCTTTTGTAAGACGCTAATGTGTGGCACACAAACGCACCTCAGTTCAATCTGCACACGCGGCTGTCACAAGCGCTGATCGTGCGTGACACGGCAAACACTTGTACTACGCACACATAGCCCCGGACCGCTACTTTCATACACACGGGATATGTGACTGGCCACCGCTCTAGCGTGACCCATTACCATCGATTTGGATGCATTCGCCAGGCTCCGCCATGTCACAAGCGCTTATTCCGTGCCACACTCCGTTCACTAGTACGGCACGTCTCGGCCATCCGCCCTTTCCGTCGTGCCCAATCACAACTCCGTAGTGTTGGCCAATGGTTGTGGTTTGGGCGCGGCGTACAGGTCTGTGGCACGCCTATTTGTTTTACGTCCTGCCTTTGTTGCTCCCAGATCACTCTGTGGTGGCTGTGTGTAAAGCTGGTACGCTGAGCTACAGACGGCTACTTGCGACACCCGGCGATGTATGTAGCTGTAGATGTAGCGTAGCGTAGCGCACCTTGTGGCGGCGTGTATAGAGGGTGCGGTTCCCGTTGGTAACCGTTCGGCCGTGCTCGTGCACGTGAAGTTGCCGTTGGTATCCATCCTGTTGTGGCGGCGTGTAAAGGTACCATAAGTGATCTAGTACAGATCACTCAGTTTGTATTTACTTTGGTCTGCCTGTGTAAACCACCATTCAGATGACCAGGGTGATCAGCAAAGGTTTACTGACCGGAGGTCAAATCATGATGCCAGTCGGTCTATGTAAACTGATCTTAAAATCTTGTTGTTTCAGAAAATCCACATGTACATTAACCTCAATTAAATGACTATGACCCTATCTTTTAAATTGAAGCATATAATGCGTGTGTCCAATGGTCATTGTGAAGGGTTGGGAAGCAAAGGGAACTGTGGCACTATCTATTGAGATCGAGATTGCGTGTTATCATCAGTTTATAGATATGTTAGATGCCATAGTAATCTCGCTCTAATGAGAAGGAGTCTTCTGAAAACTTTACCTGAAAGATCAGGAATATAAAACTAAAATAGGTATGCTGCCTCAACGGTAGGTGTGAAAAAATAAAGATTGTGATATGAAGAATAAGAGGACAAAAATTGCCAACATTTTAAAAAAAATGCACACAACACAAATGGCCACTTTACACACACCAACTTATCTGACCAACTTACTGGTTGCAGTGAAATCATGGACACATTGTTCCATTTGTACACAGCCACAAAATGGAGCAATGTGTCCATGATTTCACTGCAACCAGTGAGTTGGTCAGAAGTTGGACAGATAAGTTGGTGTGTGTAAAGCGGCCCAAAAAGGTGATTTTAACAAGATTTTTTTCATTTAATTTAACTCACCTCTTCTCGTTCATGACTTATTCTTTGCCTCAGCAAGTGTTGGGAAGTTATTATTATTCATTTATTTATATAGAATTCAATGGCACTTTACTTTACTTTATGGAGAGGGGAGAACAAGGACAAATACAATATATATGGACATTTGTGGCGCCCCTGCGTCCAGGAGGCCACAAAGGGAACTGCAGCCAGGCAGGTAGGACAATGTTGCACAACAACACCCTCACAGCCCACACAACCCACGTGTCAGAAGAGGTTTACATCCAGCCCTGAGATTAGAACTCTATGAGATCGAGGGGTGGTGGATTCAGAGGAGTGGGTTGGGCACACCAGAGGTCAGGTGACTGACAGTATACAGTGATGGGGAGGAGTGAAGGAAGTTAGTAGGCCACAGTAGGCTGAGCTGTAAAGACCAAGAGCAGCAGAGTGAGCTGAGATGCAAAGGCTGGAGAACAGCAGCAGGTTGAGCTGAAGCTGAGCAGTAGAGAGCCACACTGCCTGGAAGAGTGAAGACAGACGGAGCGCAGAATCTGTACTGAGCCAGTGTGAGCCTGAGGAGAGAGAAAGCCCATCCAGAGTCAGATCCCCAGAGTGTGAGAGAGCTGAGAGGGACGGTATAACCCGGGGCCCTAGAACTACAGCCAAAGCAACTGACTGCAGGCGGAGTAGCCCTCCTATATACAGAGAGGAACAGAGAGAAGGAGCCTGGTAGAGCCTCAGGCTTGAGGACTGCTGGAGGCTGGGCTGAAGTAGAGTGTCGGCTCTAGAGGGGACCGTAGTTCACCCGGCATCCCCAGACAACACCACGAGGGGTCTGAGTTTCAGATTGAGATCCCTACCCTAAAGGACAGGCAGCTCAGTGACACACTAGGACTCACAGAAGCCCGAGTCACCGCCATACTGTCCAGCGTACCACACACCACCCGTATAGACGGAGACCGTAAACAGCCCGGAAAGGGACACTACAGACTGTGTTCGGGGTCACAGAGAGAGAGAGGCCTGACTGCAGGGAGCAAAAGGAACCCGGAGAGGGAGAATGCGCCCGGGTGTTGAGAACTGTGCTTGAACCTGTAAAGAGCTGCAAATGACTTGTAAACTGCTTGGAAAGAACAAAGAGTAAAACTTTGGAAAACCCTGAATTGCCTCTCTTGTCTGCATCTATCTGCACACCATTCTGCCCCATACAGGACACAGCCTGTCAGCACCAGCCAGGAGGAGAGATCCCTGCAGCCTGCAAGTAAGTGTGCTACACCCGCACCAGAGACTTAACTCTTACTGCCCCGGGGGATACAGTTCTTCCCACTGGATCTATACCATCTCCGCTGCCACTCCATCACCCCCGGAGGTTCTGCAGCAGCGGCGGCCCCATCACTGGCTGCACCAAGTGGGTGGCGTCACACGTGACATTTCCCCTGTAAATATTCCCCCTTTTATTGTCGAGCCAGGGACACGGTCCGGACCGAGCCACCCGTGACTTCCCCAGTACCATCTTGTCCGGTATCGAGTACCCCCGTCCCGAGGGGCTAGACAACCTGGCGTCACGAACAGGATCTACCCGGTCCAAAAGAATTGGACCCCGTGCGCCAAAAGAACTGTTTCTGGACTTTTCCCGCCAAAACTGACCTTAATGGCGGCCATAGGGGACTAGCGCCATGTGCAGGGGAGGCGTTCCTAAAACTCCCATCGTGGGCCGGCCCGGTCCAAGGCGCGAAGAGAAGGTCCCGCCCTGGCTCTCCTTAACTCCAGGAGAGACAGCTGTCACTCTCAAAGAAGAGCCTCCGCCCCTAGACCCTCCTACCAAGAAGCTGGCGCGAACCAAGAAGAAAGAAATCGTCATCAGGAGGGGGCGGAGCGAGCAACCGGAAGAGAAGCAGTCGCCATTCCAGTACATGCGGATGGAAGCGGAGGACACCCAGAAGAGAGCTGCGCACGAGAGACCACGTGTGATCCCGGAGGGCCCACGAAACGACCCAGTGGAGGAACCCGGCCAGGGAAAGAACATTTGTGATCGTGCAGAGATGGCTGAAGGCGGCGAGGAGCGTCCCTACTTCCTAGACACCCGGAGGGATGTATAGCGGCTGCTGCCCCAGCGGATGACACGGGCCCAAGAAGAGAATCGGACCCGGATTCAGATCAACATTGATCAGCCTAGAAACTGTTACATCCAAGTCTATGAAGGATGTTATAACGCAGACCCCAGAGAGCAGTTTGCTGAACGGGCAAGGCCTGGAGGTGTATCCCAGATGGAAGACATTGCAAGTCTCAACATGGACGCAGAAGAAAGGATAGAAACGCAGGATCTGTATCCAGAAGGCAAGAAAGCGTGAACATGTGAAATCAGAAGAAACTGTAAGTGTGAATGAAGCATTTTTCCTTATTGATCCCATCCCTTACCTGAATGAATGCTAGCATTCCCCTGTTTGTCTCATATATGTTGAACTGAACATTGCTATCATAGACGATGATATGATAAAAACTTTTTCTGTAAATAGTTGAGCACCTTTGTGTGCTCCCCTTTGGTTTTAAGACCAGCTGCACATGTGACGTAGTGCAAGTGACTGTTTTGAAGCTGCTTTTTGAAACTTTTTGCACTTTTTGAAAGAAGAACTTTTCTACTTTTGATACAAAGTAATGCTTTTATAATGTGTATTTTACAGAAAAGGGGTAATGACATAGATACCCATGCACTTGTTTTATAGTTAAAGTAACGTTTGAAGAATCGTGCCTCCCGGATGGGAAGAAATCAAGAATCCTTAATGTTAATGTTTACTGTTGTATAAAATAAAAATGTTTTCAGGGTAATCCAAGACGGGCAGCGCGAGGACGCGCTGGTTTAACTCCGGGAGAATGTGGCGCCCCTGCGTCCAGGAAACCACAAAGGGAACTGCAGCCAGGCAGGTAAGACAATGTTGCACAACAACACCCTCACAGCCCACACAACCCACGTGTCAGAAGAGGTTTACATCCAGCCCTGAGATTAGAACTCTATGAGATCGAGGGGTGGTGGATTTAGAGGAGTGGGTTGGGCACACCAGAGATCAGGTGACTGACAGTATATAGTGAGGGGAGGAGTGAAGGAAGTTAGTAGGCCACAGTAGGCTGAGCTGTAAAGACCAAGAGCAGCAGAGTGAGCTGAGATGCAAAGGCCGGAGAACAGCAGCAGGTTGAGCTGAAGCTGAGCAGTAGAGAGCCACACTGCCTGGAAGAGTGAAGACAGACGGAGCGCAGAATCTGTACTGAGCCAGTGTGAGCCAGAGGAGAGAGAAAGCCCATCCAGAGTCAGATCCCCAGGAGTGTGAGAGAGCTGAGAGGGACGGTGTAACCCGGGGCCCTAGAACTACAGCCAAAGCAACTGACTGCAGGCGGAGTAGCCCTCCTATATACAGAGAGGAACAGAGAGAAGGAGTCTGGTAGAGCCTCAGGCTTGAGGACTGCTGGAGGCTGGGCTGAAGTAGAGTGTCGGCTCTAGAGGGGACCGTAGTTCACCCGGCATCCCCAGACAACACGACGAGGGGTCTGAGTTTCAGATTGAGATCCCTACCCTAAAGGACAGGCAGCTCAGTGATACACTAGGACTCACAGAAGCCCGAGTCACCGCCTTACTGTCCAGCGTACCACACACCACCCGTATAGACGGAGACCGTAAACAGCCCGGAAAGGGACACTACAGACTGTGTTCGGGGTCACAGAGAGAGAGAGGCCTGGCTGCAGGGAGCAAAAAGAACCCGGAGAGGGAGAATGCGCCCGGGTGTTGAGAACTGTGCTTGAACCTGTAAAGAGCTGCAAATGACTTGTAAACTGCTTGGAAAGAACAAAGAGTAAAGCTTTGGAAAACCCTGAATTGCCTCTCTTGTCTGCATCTATCTGCACACCATTCTCCCCCATACAGGACACAGCCTGTCAGCACCAGCCAGGAGGAGAGATCCCTGCAGCCTGCAAGTAAGTGTGCTACACCCGCACCAGAGACTTAACTCTTACTGCCCCGGGGGATACAGTTCTTCCCACTGGAACTATACCATCTCCGCTGCCACTCCATCACCCCCGGAGGTTCTGCAGCAGTGGCGGCCCCATCACTGGCTGCACCAAGTGGGTGGCGTCACACGTGACATTTCCCCTGTAAATATTCCCCCTTTTATTGTCGAGCCAGGGACACGGTCCGGACCGAGCCACCCGTGACTTCCCCAGTACCATCTGGTCCGGTATCGAGTACCCCCGTCCCGAGGGGCTAGGCACAATCAAGTCTTACAGATACAGGAGGGGAGAGGACCCTGTCCACGAGGGCTCACAGTCCATGATGTTTTCTTTTGCTCTATAACCTGCTGCCAAAGTGAGGTTAGGCCGGCTTCACACTACGGCTGGGATCTGATCCGTGGATGTCCGCTTGAGGCAGACAGCCGCGGACCAGATCAGCACACAGAACTGGAGGGCTAATTTGCCCTCCAGTCCAGTGTGCAGCCGCATGCAGCTGTCGCCGCTGATAGGTCAGGACTGCGGGGAGCTAGCCGCGGTCCTGAACTGTCAGGAGGGGCCGGCGCTGAGCTTCAGCACCATGGAGCTGTCCCCTCTCACAGATCAGGAACGCGGCTCGCTCCTAGTGAGCCGCGGTCCTGAGTCATCAGCGGCGGCAGCTGCGCCGGCTGCACACTGGACCGGAGAGCAAATTAGCCATCCAGTTATGTGTGCTGATCCGGTCCGGGGCTGTCTGGCTCAAGCGGACAGCCACGGATCGGATCCCAGCCATAGTGTGAAGCCAGCCTTAGTCCTGCAGAAATGGAATCAGGAACAAGGAGAGGTAGGAGAGGTGATTAATACAAGTCATTACCTTCAGGACATGATTAATCCAATAGATAATGGATGAAAAAAATGCTGCCTGTGCAAGACAGTGCCCTAGACAAATATTAATTTGTGCCTGTAACCGTATGCTATAGCTGCACTCGTCATAAACCCACAAAATGTTTCCAAAATAATTGGCAACCATAGAAAGATAAATTAGTGTGGCTAAAAGTAGTAGGGTTGATTTGTGCAAGTTAATTTTATTAATATATGTTCGATTTCCTCTCATCCTTAACATCTACTTTGAAACGTAAAATTAAAGTCTCCAACACAATTCCTCATGGTAATTTACATTGCGTAGATTAGACTAAATGATATTTTCTAGGCTCACCATACACCCTCGACTCGATCAAGTTTGTATTCTCAGTACATAGAGGGGAGGACTCTAGCGATGAGAGAATACATTTACAAGATTCTAGTCCATAGGCAAGGACAGTAATCTGTGACCGCTGGACAGAAACTCTGCGAATCTCCTTTTACCTCCCAACATTCCCAGTTTCTCTTTGGTTTAGCTGTGTGGTGCGACGTTGTACGTACAATGCATCACATCGCATTAATAAAACCACACCAACCCAGCTAATCAAAAGAAGAGCCACATATGCAGGCAGGTAAGAAGATTAACAGGTCTTCTGTCCAGTGCTAAAATAACCTTCAAAAATAGTCAATTCATCTAGATATATAGAATTAGCTTGTGGCATCTGTCATCCCCTTCCACTGTCAGGGTGTAGCGACCGGTGGTAAGGCCGCGGGTGTGTGTGTATGATCTTTCTCAACAGAATCCCCATACTCAGATTTAACCGGTAGTAACATTTCTTTACTGTAAAACATATTTATCTCACAGTCAACCGAACTATATGCGCACTTGTATATATTAGAGTCTATGGATCTTCACTTCTTCCGGGTACGCAGCAAGAAAAGAAAACACAACAATGAAGGTATCTTTCCCTAACTTTCCCTAAAATCACGTACCAGTCTTATCACAGAAGAAGATGTCGCTCCCACGTAGCAGGCCTGGGGATCTTCTCACTCTTCTTCTTTGGTCTCCTTCTGCGGGTAACAGTCTGTCTCTCCCAGTCTCAGGGCACACAGAGGAGCAGAAGGGAGATCACAGCAGCACAAATGGCTCCCTTATGTCGGTCACGGCCCCTGCACATGTAATCCGGGTGCTCGGCGGGCAAGGTTTTGCAGAGCGGCCAGAGTCACAGCACCAAAGTCCAGTGGCCCAGGATCAGTCACAGGGGCTTCTGCGGGGTGAGTTCTCCGACAAGGTGTTGCAAAGTAGCCCTCTTTCAACAGACATCCACAGGTAGATGTTCTCTTGTTCAACTCTGTGTCTGTACTGATCTCCCGCCCTCTCTCCTCCTCAGCACATGGCTGTTGGGGAGGGGAGCAGCAATCAAAGCTGTTTTTTTTTCCTCTGCAGTCATTTCAGCAATTGTCCACAAGGGGGCAGTGGCGGACTGTGCACAGCTCATTTCACTGTCAATTTCGATAATACAATCTGAATTGTACACCTCATTACATACCCCCCCACTTAAAGGTTGACAGTCCCTGTCAACAACCATCGGCTCCAAGGCAGTGATGGCCGTTGATATCATAGGGATTGCTCTCCGGCGGAGTAGGGACCTCTGTCGGGGGAAACCGTCATCCCCCCGTTCACCTTCGCTCCCTTGTTCAGGGCTCACAATATCTCCAATAAACTCAGTCACATTTTCTACCCGGGGAGAGTAGGATCGCCGGCGGCAGCGGCGCCGGTTGGGGGCAAATCTGCTTCCTTTAACGGGAACACCCCCAGGACCGGTGACGTCGGCGGCCTCTGTACCCCTCTCTCCCTTCACAACATCAAACTGTACCACCTCCCCATCACCAACGCTGCGGAGGCACTTACGAGGATTGTTACACTTTATGGCAGTCTGATGTACAAACACGTCATCCTTTGTGTCATTCCTGTTGATGAAGCCATACCCATCGCGGACATTAAACCACTTCACCGTCCCCTGGACCCGAGTGGCCAGCACTTGCTTATCGGTCTGGCTCTGTCTCTTCACACTCTTTTCCCTGATCTCCCCTGCCGAGCGAACCGCTTTGGCTGGGGCGTCTAGTTTAAAGGTGGCTGCTGTTGTGGGGCATGGCTTGCTGGTTCTGGTATATCGGACCACGGGTGGAGGATGCGGACAACGGTTTGCCCTATGGCGGGGGTCGCCGCATGTCCAGCACCTTCCCATAGGCCGACTGGGTTGCTGTCTCGCTTGCCTGTCCGCCTGTTGGTCTAGCCTGAGCTGTAGCTGCAGTATCTGTTTCTGCAACTCTGCTACTATCTGCTTCAATTCCTCCGTGTCACTGTTCGGACTGCTGGCACCGGATATGGACCTGCAGGCCGTAGTATAAGTCTGGTTATAAGCTACTACCGGGAGGAGATTCTGTTGATCACACATCCTGCCGACTACGCCAGATGTAGCGACCGGTGGTAAGGCCGCGGGTGTGTGTGTATGATCTTTCTCAACAGAATCCCCATACTCAGATTTAACCGGTAGTAACATTTCTTTACTGTAAAACATATATATCTCACAGTCAACCGAACTATATGCGCACTTGTATATATTAGAGTCTCTGGATCTTCACTTCTTCCGGGTACGCAGCAAGAAAAGAAAACACAACAATGAAGGTATCTTTCCCTAACTTTCCCTAAAATCACGTACCAGTCTTATCACAGAAGAAGATGTCGCTCCCACGTAGCAGGCCTGGGGATCTTCTCACTCTTCTTCTTTGGTCTCCTTCTGCGGGTAACAGTCTGTCTCTCCCAGTCTCAGGGCACACAGAGGAGCAGAAGGGAGATCACAGCAGCACAAATGGCTCCCTTATGTCGGTCACGGCCCCTGCACATGTAATCCGGGTGCTCGGCGGGCAAGGTTTTGCAGAGCGGCCAGAGTCACAGCACCAAAGTTCAGTGGCCCAGGATCAGTCACAGGGGCTTCTGCGGGGTGAGTTCTCCGACAAGGTGTTGCAAAGTAGCCCTCTTTCAACAGACATCCACAGGTAGATGTTCTCTTGTTCAACTCTGTGTCTGTACTGATCTCCCGCCCTCTCTCCTCCTCAGCACATGGCTGTTGGGGGAGGGGAGCAGCAATCAAAGCTGTTTTTTTTTCCTCTGCAGTCATTTCAGCAATTGTCCACAAGGGGGCAGTGGCGGACTGTGCACAGCTCATTTCACTGTCAATTTCGATAATACAATCTGAATTGTACACCTCATTACAAGGGTGTCCGTATATCACGTACCGGCAGCAGCCATATATGTACACCCAAGTGATAGGTGTGCAAATATGGCACCCGCTGGTGGTATTAACCCTTTGCACAATACCACCAGTGGTGTCGCCAACAACTGAAACCTGTAACCCGCCGCTCACGACACCCACGGCGCCCGCCATTCAACATCACCACACACATCACCAAATAATTAACTGCGTGTGAGCACACCCGTGCGCTGGCGCAGTTAGTCAGACTGTTGCCATCTTTGGATATTAACTATTTATGCAGGTTCCATGTGCACGCAGGCCCAGTTAGTCATTATGCTGCCATCTTTGGACTCCCAAGTGGGTGTACAAAGATTGAAGCGGTGTGATGCACAGGGAGGCAGAGAGTGCACAAAGTGGGCACAGAAAACACACTGAGCACACAGGGTGGCACAGAGCGGGCACAGAGAGCACATAAAAAGGCACAGAGGGGCTACAGAGAGCACAGAGGGAGCACAGGGAGGCACAGAGGGGGCACAGAGTGCACTGGTTGGCACAGAGAGTGCACAGGGGAAACAGAGAGAGCATGGGGCACAGAAAGCATGCAGGGGGGCACAGAGAGTGCACAGGGGAGTCAGGGATTGGGCACAGGGGGCACAGAGGGCACATAAGGGGCACAAAAAGTGCTCAGGGGGAACAGAGAGAGCACAGGGGGAACAGAGAATGCACAGGGGGATACAGAGACCGCACAGGAGAGGCACAGGGATTCCACAGGGGGCACAGAGACCGCAAAGGTAGGGCACACAGAGTGCACAGGGGGGCACAGAGAGTGCACAAGAGGGCACAGAGAGTATACAGGGGGCATAGAGAGTGCACAGTGGCCGAGAGAGCATACGGGGACACAGAGAGCACATGGGGCACAAAGAGCGCACAGGAGTATAGAGAGTGCACAAAGGGAAAAAAGAGCACACAAGGGGCACAGAGAATGCACAGGGGGCAGACAGAGCACACGGGGGAATATAGAGCGCACAGGGGGGCAGTGAGTGAGGGGTATGCAAATATGGCAGTACTGGCACATTGTGCTGTACCACCAGCCATGACGCAACTGCTGCCACCTGCAGCCGCTGCTGACACATCATGACACGAGTATTTGCATGTGCGTATACCCGGTGCACATGCGCACTTACACAGGCGGCCACCATCTTTGGACACCTGAGTATACAATATGACGGTGGCATGACCCGATGCGCATATGCGTACTTACGCCACCACCGTGATTTGGACACCACAGGAAGGAGAGAGCACAAAGGGATAGACAATGCACAGGGGTGTATATGCACGGGGGCAGAAAGAGCACACGGGGGCAGAAAGAGCGCACAGGGGCTGAGAGAGCGCACAGGGGGAGAAAGCTTAAAGGAGAGAAAACAGAGGGGAGAAGACATCACAGGGGGAGAGAGAAACCAAAAGTGCAAGTCCTAAAATCTAACCTTATTAGAATATAGTTAAAAACACACACATAAGTACAAATAGTTAATATTAAAATCTATTAGGTAAGAAAATAGGAGTTTATCAAGGAAAGTGATCTTGCCCTAGAATTGAGACCCTACCTACCACAGAGGTTGACACCCTAAAATTTTGACATGGAGCCCCCGCTCGACGTAGGTTCTCCTTTATGTGTCCCTTTTCTACAATACTCAGTGAATACCTAGAATCCCTGTCTCCTGAGTAGCGGAGTGGGGAAGACAAGTATGCAGATAAATCCCTAAATATACATACTCCCCAAGAAAAAGTATTATGGGTGGCTGCCTATTGAGGCAATTTTAATAGTCATAGGTGACACATATAAGTATTATTGCAATATAACCTGTGAAGATCTTTGGCAGTCTGTATAAATTAGACCTCCACAGGTGTCAATAACATATAGTAGGTGAAAAGTATCCCAGTGTCACCATGTGTGGCAAAAATGCCATGTGAATAGAGACCCTAATACCATGGGCAAGCAATGTCATACCTCCCCAAACATCTTGTTTTAACGTCTGTTACATGAGCTCAATAGCTTGTTTATACAAACTGTTTAGCTTTAATAGGTGTGTCCCACAGATTAATTAGCTTAGTAGCAATATCCCAATATTTAAATTTCAATAGGAATTTGGAAAACCTAAGAATCTCTGCAAAGCTTTAAGATTAGTAGGCTGTACCCAATTAAGGATGGCCAGTACCTTAACATCTAAAACCCTTCTAGAGAAGCCAAAGGACCCTAAAAAAAATCTGCTGAACTCCAAAATGGACACTTCATTCTCTATGAGACTGCTGGACTGTTGGCTTTTTCAAGCAGTCCTATTGAAAATTACTAGAGTGCAGGTGTGCATGCTAGACTACTGGGGTTCCCAGGGCTACCACCAGGAAATTAAGGGCCACATACTGACAACATTTTAAGGCCCCCTTGAGACTCTGTCCAGCTCCACCCCAGCTCCAAAGTCACCCCTGAACATTCCACAGTCCCATCACCAACCCTTGGAAAAACTGCCTATGTGAAGACACAAAAATCTCTAGCAGTTCATGAGATGGTGAATTAAAATGTAACTTTTATTCATCCTTACAAAAGATTCAAATATCTTCAGACAAACAAGTAATGACAGAGTAATCCCTCTGGCTGAAGATATTTGGATTTTTTATAAGGATGAATAAAAGTTACATTTTAATTCATCATCTGATGAATCGTTTAAGATTTTTGTGTCCACACATACGCTTTTTTTCCAAGAGTTGGTGGTGTCTCCTACTGAATATCTACAGAGCTAGCTGGCTTCATTTCACTGTACAGACTAAAAGTTTGGACACATCTTCTCATTCAAAGAGTTTTCTGTATTTTCAAGACTATGAAAATTGTAGATTCACACTGAAGACATCAAAACTATGAATTAACACATGTGGAATTATATACTTAACAAAAAAGTGTGAAACAACTGAAAATATGTTTTATATTCTTCTAGGTTTCTTCAAAGTAGCCACCTTTTGCTTTGATTACTGCTTTGCACACTCTTGGCATTCTCTTGATGAGCTTCAAGAGGTAGTCATCGGAAATGGTCTTCCAACAGTCTTGAAGGAGTTCCCAGAGATGCTTAGCACTTGTTGGCCCTTTTGCCTTCACTCAGCGGTCCAGCTCACCCCAAACCATCTCGATTGGGTTCAGGTCTGGTGACTGTGGAGGCCAGGTCATCTGGCGTAGCACCACTACACCATCACACCTCCTTCTCCATGCTTCACGGTGGGAACCAGGCATGTAGAGTCCATCCGTTCACCTTTTCTGCATCGCACAAAGACACGGTGGTTGGAACCAAAGATCTCAAATTTGGACTCATCAAACCAAAGCACAGATTTCCACTGGTCTAACGTCAATTCATTGTGTTCTTTAGCCCAAACAAGTGTCTCCTGCTTGTTGCCTGTCCTTAGCAGTGGTTTCCTAGTAGCTATTTTTCCATGTAGGCCTGCTGCACAAAGTCTCCTCTTAATAGTTGTTGTAGAGACGTGTCTGTTGCTAGAACCCTGTGAGGCATTGACCTGGTCTCTAATCTGAGCTGCTGTTAACTTGCGATTTCTGAGGCTGGTGACTCGGATGAACTTATCCTCCGCAGCAGAGGTGACTCTTGGTCTTCCTTTCCTGGGACGGTCCTCATGTGAGCCAGTTTGTTTGTAGCACTTGATGGTTTTTGCAATTGCACTAGAGGACACTTTCAAAGTTTTCCCAAGTTTTCAGACTGACTGACCTTCATTTCTTAAAGTAATGATGGCCACTCATTTTTCTTTAATTAGCTGCTTTTTCTTGCCATAATACAAATTCTAACAGTCTATTCAGTCGGACTATCAGCTGTGTATCCACCAGACTTCTGCACAACACAACTGATGGCCCCAACCCCATTTATATGGAAAAAATCCCACTTATTAAACCTGACAGGGCACACCTGTGAAGTGAAAAACATTTCCGGTGATTACCTCTTGAAGCTCATCAAGAGAATGCCAAGAGTCTGCAAAGCAGTAATCAAAGCAAAAGGTGGCTACTTTGAAGAACCTAGAATATAAGACATATTTTTAGTTGTTTCACACTTTTTTGTTAAGTATATAATTCCACATGTGTTAATTCATAGTTTTGATGCCATCAGTGTGAATCTACAATTTTCATAGTTATGAAAATACAGAAAACTATTTGAATGAGAAGGTGTGTCCAAACGTATATATATACAGTACAGACCAAACGTTTGGACACACCTTCTCATTCAAAGAGTTTTCTGTATTTTCGTGACTATACATACATACATATATACACACACACAAACACACAATAGAGACTGCTGCTGGCTGTATGCACAATACAGACTTCTGCAGGCTGTATTTACAATAGATATGGCTGTTGGCTGTATACACAATAGACTGCTGCTGGCTGTATACACAATAGACTACTGCTGCTGGCTTTGCGCATAATAGACTGCTCCAGGCTGTGTGCACAATAGACTGCTGCTGGTTGTGTGCACACTCGCTTCTGTTCAGGGATCGCGGGTCGCGGCTGTGACTTACAGAAGTGGGGCCCATTGAAGAGGTGGGTGGCAGGAAGATGGAGAGGGCACGGGCAGCGGGTTAAAAAATTGTCAAATAATTACCCCGAGGCCCAAACGGCCCGGCACTTATCTCCTCCATGCCCCATACAGGAGTAAGAGTAATCATGCCTTATCGGCGGCCCTGTTCCCAATAAGACCTCCAGTGATCAATAAGTTATTTATTATGTTACTCCTATAGCTGTAGGGCAATAAATTTTTGTATGTGACAGGTTCAATGTAATGTGTATGGGTAACTAAAGTTTTAGACAAAAAAGCAAACATTTATACTATTACAAGGGTAAGAATTTTCAAGGGTGCTTAAAGGGACTGTCAGCACAGAATGACTGTTTAGACCAATTACAGACGCTCGATGCATCATGATGTGGCCAATGATTTAAATACACCTTCACACCTGCTTACTTTCCCTCTGTCTCCCCCGTACCCTCTTTTCTTTGATTGATGGCTCATGCTTCATAAAGCCTAAGAAGGAAGGAGACAGATGGAAATCAAGCAGGTGGGAAGGGGTATTTAAATGATTGGCCATGTCATAATGAATGAAGCATCTGTAATTGGTTTGCACAGTCATCCTGTTCTGGCAGAGTCCCTTTAACATTAAATGTAAATCATAGGTGTGAAATGTTAGTAAATTATTCAAATGTCAATCTTCTTTAAAGCGCCACTCCAGTGTTTTTTTTATTGCATCAAAGTAGTGGTGCTTTAAATCTAAATCCCTTGATCCTGTCTTATATTCACCTTCTACCGCCTTTATCCTTTTCCAGCGATGCTCCGATCAGTCTGCGGTGAAAAGTGACCAGCTGGCAGCTCCAATGTTTCATGGGGCATCGGAGGTCAGTTTTCAATGCATCTCTATGAGGGCCTCGTTCTGACCCTCAAAGAGATGCATTGAGAGCTTGTGACTTCCAGATAGTTAGAAGCAACGGGGTCAGTATAGTCTAAAAATGCAGAAGGTGAGTATAAGATGGGTGGCGGGGACTTACATTTAAAGCACCATATCAGTGGGGAAAAAAAAGATAAATGCTGGTGGTCCTTTAAGCAATTTGTCCTGCTGCCAGTGGTGTCATCATTATAATTAAAAAATATCAAACATAATGAGGAATAATAATATGAAGGCAAAATAATACAGAAAGATATCCATGAATTTCTTTCTAACATAAAAACTATTTAGATGTTAAATTGCATTCATTTTTTCACAGAATAACATATTAGCTAATTTTCCCTTTAATGTTTGGGTAGGATACGATGTCATGTAAAATATTTAATCCATAATTAAACATTATAAACTTTGTCATGCATTATTTTATCATATTCAATGTGTTTTCTAACCTGCACTAGAAATATTGCAGCTGGATATCTAAAGCTACTAAATATTTTCAGCCTTTTTTCAGTTCCTAGCAGGAATGCCCCAAAGCGGTCTACAAATTCTCATTTTATGCAAATCTACAAAAATCTGTAGATTTTCATTTAGGCACAAGTGATGTTATAATAGTCAATGTATATTACAGCAATGTAGTGCTCATAAAATGTCAACTGTAATCTTGTAATTTAGTATATTAACTACTCTATAGAAAACAGCACAACAGAAAGGTCTATATTTTACTGGTACATCAATGAACATAAATGTGCCCCAATGCACCACATCATATGAATGGATAGTGCAAAAAAAGGGATATTGCTGGATACCATGATGCACCTCTATGGATACAATTGTCACTGTGTAAGAGAGTAGACCTGCAGTCCAGTGCCCCCTCTGAAGACATTGATGATTTCATTGTATATGTGTGTGCAATTCCATTACATTGACTGTGTTAATGAAAATGTTATATAGTGATAGGAATAATGTAGGAGATGTTAGGTAGAAGGTATCATAAGGTATGATGTAGGGCACTGTTCGAAGGTATAATAAGGTGTAGTGTCATGCATATGCGGGGCCCAAGGACCATAGGGTACTCGAAATCAGGCTACAGTACAGTTCCGGGGGAGCCACAGGGGTCGAGACCCTGCTCCATGACCCTGGCTGCAGCTGTTAACAAGGTTCTGGGCTTGATAGGTGAGGGAGTAATGAAGGGAGACGTTATTCATGACACCACCCGTGGTTTGTGGCAATTAGTGGCCACTGCTGCTGCAGAACCTCCGGGGATGATGAACGGGTAGCTGGGATGGAGCAGCACGCCAGAGGCAGAGTGGATCCCCAGGGCAGTGGATGTAGTAAGGGTGTAGGGTGCAGGATGGCGGGTGCAAAGCAACAGACAGACTCACGGTTTGTTGGTTCCTCAGTCCTTTTACTGGTGCACTGTAATTCCGACTGGTGTTACTAAGCTGAGTCCGTGCACCTGAGAGCAACTCTGAGTTCTCCTCACCCGGAAAGTTCTGAGGCTTCCCTACTGCACTTTGTAATGGGTCTCTGCTGCTGAGTAAGCTGAGCTGCTGGCCCTCTCTCTCTCTCTCCTGCTTGGTGCCGGTATGGCAGGCAACTCGAGTCCTTCTCTAGCCCCATGTATCAGGCGGCTGTTCCTGGGCTCTTTACGCTGCTTTGCCTCCGGGCACAGTGTGGCTGGGGGATTTGGAATCCCCCACCTTCCGGTATTGGCTGCTGGGTAGTTAAACCCTGCACAGCCTCGGACTCCGGTGTCCATCCTTGGCACTGTTCCTCCGGGGTGAGCATGACACCGCTCCCCTCACCGGGCTCCTCTCCACTTCCTCAGACCCCTGACTTGGGTCCCTCAAGCTAGACTTAGCTACCCTTGGATGAGCTTAGCACTGCTCCCAGTCCACAGGATGCCTTCCACAGTCCTCCTAGGAACTGAACTCACTAACTCCGCCCCAGACCAGAATTTATAGGGGAGCTCACCCTGAAGCCGGGTCTGGGTCTCCCCCTTCAGGCCTGGAGGCAGAAAGGTGTTGAGTGCTTTGGGTTGTACTTGGTGTGAAGTCTCTCTATTGCTCTCAAGCGTGACACTACTACCCGGGGGCGATAATGACACTGTGGCACTTGGACCATGGGGTGCCACAAATAGATGTAGCAGTGTTGTTTATGTGAAGATATTAAATGTAAGCTGTAAGAATTTAAGTGAAAGGTGAAGGTCAGCATAAACTGATTGCAGGGACCTACAGAGTTAAGGCTGGGATGATCTCACATAGGAATGGGCCAGTCCCTAGGCTGAGAGAAGACAAACTCCATTTTAGTTTTTGTCATGTGTCTGCCAGCCAAGAGAGAGCCATGTAGGGGTGAAAGCTCAGGGCTGAAGAAGGTGTCCAGTATTGGTGGCTATGTGGGAAGCTGAGAGAACAGAAACAGCAAGAATCAAGTGAGTGATGTGTAGATGACAGAAACTCAAATTCTGGGAAGCTAGAGAAGGCTTGTGAGACAAAAAGAGAGAAGGGGAAGTAAGTCCAGTGAGGTGGTTAGGCTTCAGGTACCTGGTAGAAGACAGGGTGCTGCTGGGCTGATGCACAAAGAGAGGAAAGGGCTGTTGTAAGCGTCCTCCTGCAAGGGATCACTGTCCGTGGTTGCGTATTTAAGCAAAGAGAGTCTAATTCAGCAGCTTGTAAAGAAAATATCCATAAGTGTTATGCCATCACCAGTAACCATAAAGATTGTGCCTCTGTATTATGCAGATGAACTAAAACGTGCTGCCTGCTGTCTAATGCTTGTTCAAGTGGTTTATAGTAAAGTTTGCCTTGTTTTAACCAATGTCTCTGTTGTCCCCTCCCTGCCATACTTAAGGGACTGGGTGAAGAGTGTGACTGGAACGGTGTGAAGGCACTAAATGTAAGATCATCAGTACCGACACACACCAGGGACTCTCAGTTTAATGTAGTATGCCAGAGTATGAACCATTCACAGCACTAATCCAGTGAACTCTGGCACCACTTCAAATGTACAATCATGTTGTGATGCCACAGCATACAGAGAATATAAATAGTCATGTCACAGGTAGGACCATATTATGTGAATCTATAATAAGGATCAGTTATCGTACACTAGATGTGTTTGCATACCAATTTCTGTCTATTATCACCAGTGTAGTCCATACCCAACACCTACCCTTACTAAGATCTATCCTTGATATGTACACAATTTCATGCTCCACCTCCACTTATAGCCCTGCCCTGACTTGATATAATATATGGCGTCACTTCCCTGATTTCAGCTCATCGCCTCCCTTGATTTCTCACATAGAACATCATTGGATTGATAAAGGGGTGCACATACATTCAGTTCAACCATGGCAACTGTGCAGGGACTCCAGAGGAAAGGGGGTTCATTTCAACCACCTAAGCATTATGAGCTATTGGCTACAAAGGGCCACTATTTCCCACACTGTTGAAGCATTAGAGAGGGGGGCTAATGTCATTTTGTGTTGTTGCCTATCCTCCCCATAATCCATAATGCCCTGCAGCTATAACATTTTACAGGTAATAATATCTTGTACAGTGATGGTCAGTATCTGAGATGACCAGTTCCCAATGGAGCACAGTTTGTACAGCAAAGTGGTTTTCCATGCGTTAGTTTATCCAGTAGAGTGTAAGCTCTTATGGTCAGCAGTGTTTTCTCTCCCTCACGTATATTTTCCGAGCAAATGCAAGCTTTTTAATATTGAGATTATTACTCATTTATTCAATGTGAATCTAATTTTTTGGGGAGGATTTGGTGAATTTACCAGCTCATCGCTAGTATCACGTATACAATGATCCATATCCTGTTTTGAAGAGTAGAAATGTAAATTATTTTCAGGATCTAAAATCAAGATTTGTCTTGGACTGAATGCAGAAAGCTATTACTATTGCTTGCAAGTACTTTACAATGATACAATTTCCTATCATTTTGCACTCTATTGGGTATAAAGAAGATTTTACGTTTTTTGAAACAGTGGCACAACATGCATAATGGTCTCAAATGGTCTTTTGAGTAGAAGTTTGAAATCCCCACTAGGTGGCACTATTACACTTGTCAGTAGCTGTTGACTCCTGGTAAACTAGGGCCTAGTGGTACTGTGAAAATTGTAAGATTTCTGAAGAGAATGTGACTGTAGCTAGTGGAAACTGAAATAAAAGAGAGATCCAAAATGTTAAAAAATACATTTAGCATTGAAAACCGATTTAAACAATATTCTATTATCTGATAATAGAATCCTGCACCACACTGATGAGGGGCAACAACCCCGAAACAGCTGTCTGTGGTTGGATACCTAGTCCATGGTAAACCCCTGGCCATATCTTCAAGCTCGCAAGGGCTGGATAGTGACTTAAGGGCTACTAATACCCTGGGCTAGGTCCTTCCCTGGTGGGATAACTGGCTGGTGTCCATGTTGTAGACTCTTAACCGAGGCTCCATGGACTTCATCTGCATATTATCTGATGTTTCAGATTTTCTTAGTCTGCACACAATATGCTATGTATAGGCTTTCTTCAGGTCTTGCTAAGTGATCTCTCCATGACACCTCTCGTATATGGGTCACCTGAAGCACAACACCTGGCCAGCAACGTTATATCTTCTCAGGCTCCTTGAAACTCATTCTGGTCTTCAGACTAACTCCATTTTACTTGTAGGAAAGTGGAGGTGCTGCCCACACCCCCTTGAAGTTGTGATGTATTATATAATGCTTAGCACTGTTTTAATGTGTTGTTTATATATGTAATATACAGGCTGCGAACTGTAATATATACTATATATATATATTGTGAGGTAGCGTACGCCTAGGGGCTCGCTTGGCAGCGTAAAATGTCACCAAAACACGCTACTTTACCGTAAATCATTATGGAGCAGTTTGTTATCACTCATAAATTGCTCATCACATATAAAATACATAATACACTCACATAACAGAATAATCAACATAACGTTACATACAACAGTATATTACATTGCACATATCCCCTTTTAAAAAGGCTGATATACACGGGAGCACTGGTTACAGTGTGGCGCCCCTATGGCAAGGCGCCACAGGGAGGTATTACATCCTAAATAGAGATGTGATGCCTCTGTAACCATGGATGTGGGGAATCTTCAGAGTCTGTGTGGCACTCCTGCGACTAGCGTGGCCACAGGTAAGAACTGCAGCCAGGGAGGTGGAGACAGTTTTATATAAACACCTTCACAAACACACCCACAGACACAAGACCCAAACCGGAGCCCAGGACTCTAGGCGGGCAAGGGGTGGTAGGGCCAGTCACAGTGGGTGGGACGTAGGCAAGGTGATGGACCGGGTACATAAGGGGAAAATCAGGAAGTAGCAGTAGTAGGCCAGAGGGTGCCGAGCAGTAAAGACCAAGAGGAGCTGAGCACCGAACTAGTGCAGCTGGATCCGGGAAAAATGGCAGCGGTGCCAGAGAACGACTGAAGGAAGGTATCCCCTATGTACGCCGTAGTCACACGAGTAGGAAGGAGCCTGGTGATCCCCTGAAATCTAGGGACATTGGAAGGCTAGGCCGGGACCAGAGAATCGGCTCTGAGGCGACCACAGCTACAAGCAGGATCACAGACATTCCGGCGGGGAGATGCAGATTCCAAGTCTGATTTCCTAACACAAGTGCAGAAGGTACAGTGGCATATAGGGCTCAGAGCTTACCTACCCACACAACACACAGGGAGAAGCCAAACAAGAGCCTGAGCGACCTACCATACAGCACATCAAAAAAGGAGAAGTAAAGAAGGGCCTAAATGGTATTAAGCAGGGGAAGGGTCTTAAGACAGAAACCTGGCTGCAGTAGAGCTAACTGAAAGGTGAAAGTCTAGAGTTAACTTTTCTAGCTGAACTGTGAACTGTACTGAAAAGTTGTGAAGAACTTAAGTAAAACCCGCTGAAGCCTGTCAGTGTCTTCAGTGTTTGCTTCCTTGCTTGTTAAACTGTTATATACCATGTCAGGAGTAGCCCGACCCATGGCGGGCTCATCCATCCGGCTGCAGCACCATCCATCCTCCTGGCAGAAGTAAGCAGCAGCGGTGGTCCCCATTGACCACAACCCGTGGGTGGCGTCACGACTATCCCTGTAAATAACCCCTTTACTTGTGGGCTCGGGACCCGGTCCGGACCAAGACCGCCGTGATACCCCAGTCTGGTACCGAGTACCCTGTCCCAGTGGGCTCCACATCTGCACCCCAACACCCATACACAGGCCACTTTATTACAGGGGACTGATATTCATTAGGTCCCAGGGGGGTGGAGCTTAGAGAGCGGGAGATGGAGAGAGACAGAATAGTCAGATAGTTGGTGTGTGGAAAGCAAGCAAGGCAGACGCAGGGGACCCTGCGGCTGCATCAGGAGGGCACCTCATTTTAGAGAGGTGACTCAGACTTTGGAAGGGGGTCTACCCAGGCCTGGTTGGAGCCAGCCGGGGACCCAGGTCGACACCGGCATACCGGAGCCAAGGTAATTAGATGCAAGGTCCATCCCGAACTACAAACCAGCAAGCTGAAGGCCCATTACATACACGGCACCGAAGCACCCCTAAAGCAGCCCAACATCAGTCCCATAGCTGGTTCAGGACGCGGAGAGTTAACCGAGCACTCAAAGCAACAGACTCTGAGGACTAGAGACTTGGCTCAAGTGGTGTGAGAGACAGAGCAAAGCAAGACCACGAGCGCCATATTGAGGGCATCACTGTCAGACTCTGAGGAAACCTTCACATCCAACGGTTACAGTACCCTCTAACCCAGTCTGTACCGTATACCTGTTTCCATCTGGTGAAGTAAAAGAACTGTTTGAGCTGAAATGGTGTCCATGATTCTTTCTCTCATCACCCGACGGGCTACAAAATCATCATCGGAGGTGAGGACAACTACTCCCCTCATCTCCTCCCGATGCCCTGAGGTAAAGCTACACCTGTGGGGAACTGTACTACTCTGAGCTGCATCTCCATCACCTCAGCGGCCGGCCGCAGTGCTGGTATCGACGTTACCAGGTACCACAGGTGGCGTCACGTTACCATTTCCCCATCCATCATCATCATCCCCCACCATCCCCGCCATTGAGGGTCCAGGGCACGGAACCGACTAGCCGTGATCCCCCCCACCAAAGCAACCCCTGTCCCGGTATCCGAGTACCCCCTACCCTGTTGACCGACTCAACAGCTCCATGGAACACCATGAGCACTAATCATAGCTCTCTATGGCGGTTATAGCCGCCTAGCCTTATCTACACCAGACATGGCAGTATTTACATCAGGACACATACATAGCAATATTTACATTTTAACATATAGTACATATTCCTATATTTACACAAGACCCTTATGGACCCGCTGGGATCCGGTACGCAGCCAATACATCCCTGTTGCCACAGGCCACCCGGTCTCAGACAAGCTGTTACACTGCACACATTTCATACTCTGGTCAACGGGACCCTGACGACCTTACAGTCAGTCCCAATGGCGGTTACGGCCGCCTGGCACTATATACACAGGACAGTCTGTACAACACTCAATATTACAGTGCTTATTACACAGAACATACGGGTCATTCACAGTCCCACAGGAGTCCGGGCACAGCCGGTACACCCCTGTTCACACATAACAGTCTCTGACCAACAGCCAGGCTCTTCCTTGGCTTAGTTATTATTTTTATTATTATTATTATTATTATTATTATTAATAGGTATTTATATAGCACTATTAGGATACATGGCGCTTTACAATTTAGGGGGTAGACAAAGACAAGTGGTCGCCTTGGTCCATGCATATGTATCACCCTCAGGGCTATGGGTTACTCAGGACCGGTCCTTATTCTCTGCTTACAGAGGGAAGTCACGGTGGTGGCCGTGGACCAGTTCTGTGGCCCTGGAGGGACCGCAAATAAAAAGGGGAAATGTAAAAAGAGAAAAATAAAGTTTGTCAATGACGCCACCTGTGGGATGCGGCCAGATATGACCGCCGCTGCTTGTCACAGCTCCAGGGGATGGTGATGCAGCTGGGTGATAAGCCCTCCACAGGTAGGGCTAGGATGATCCCTTGGCCAGTGATAATAGTCGTTATTGGTGTAGTTGTTGTGAGGTGATGATGAGGAGTGCAATTAATACTGACCGGTGTCTTTCAGATCTCCAGGCTTGATCTTTCCTCAGATGCTGGTCTGGTCAGCCATAAACCTTTAATAAAGACTCTCACACTTGTTTCAGGTTTTACCAGGTACTTTACTCACTGAAATCTGTAGACAGTCACGGTTTCTTATACAGTGAGCGTACCGGTAGCCGGTCAGCAGCTGGAATAGTTCGCCAAGCATCCCTTTCTTTAGGCCTTTCCGGGTCTCTCTCTCTCATGACCTCTCCCTCAGAGCCGGCAGTTGCGGACTTTATCAAGGGGTTCTCTCTCTCTTCCCCCAAGTCCTATATGAGGCCTTTCCTGGGTTCCTTTTGGTCTGTTAGGATCCGGGCATACAGAAGTTACTTCAGGGGAAATGGTGTATCAGTGTCCGCGCTGCTGAAATCCCAAGAAAACGATCCGGAAACCATATGTAGGTTGCATCAATATTCCATTTATTCCTTTTCCACTCAACCTACATATGGTTTCCGGATCGTTTTCTTGGGATTTCAGCAGCGCGGACACTGATACACCATTTCCCCTGAAGTAACTTCTGGATGGTTCCCACGTGCATGTGGAAGGTGAAAGTCCTGCAGCAGCTGCATTTAATGCTAAATGCTTTTACACCAGTCGTGGGTCTCACAACTGTGCTAGGTGAGTGAATTCATACCCACCACATACATTAGTGTCACTAGTGATAGGGCACTATTGCGCCTCTTGTTCCCCCCCCCTATTTTTCTACTAGGATCCGGGCATAGAGACCCTTCACCTCACCGGTTAATCTGTGGTCAGGACTGTAGTCTTCAACCACTTTACAGGGCCGGTACCCGGTCCATCGACCCAGTCCCTTAGTGATTCCATAAGCCGGTCTTTCTCCTGGGACTCCTTCCTCCTTACACCTGGTTGGTCTCTTAGGTATGTCAGTAGTCTCGGACCCAGTCAGCCTCTGTTGTCACTGGCCACCGGGTCCAGGTGTTATTTCTCAGTCGCCTCCAGTCTCCTGCAGCTCAGTCCTGAGCCCTCCTTCAGCTCCAACCCCATTCTGACTAACTGTCACTCTGAGGTAAACAACTGTAGCTCCTCCCACTCTTGCAGGTGCCACTTAAGCTCCACCCACCACTCTGCTCTTCCCCACCTCTCCCTGCCTGGCATAAAACCCTGGGTCTGGGGATTCGGGGTCGTGTTGGGTGCTTAGTTTGGGGTGAATGGCTTACCATTCACTTCTCTGTGGCTACCAGTCCGCAGGGGTGCCACACATACAGGCTGCTAAGGTGCTCACAGCCACTACACAGAGCTCCTGCTGCTCTTCACTGTCCCTGCACACATTCTGGGACACACACCAGCATTGGTATAGGATACCAGACAGAACCAGGCCCAGACCCGGGTTTAGCTACCTGAGCTCCAGGGCAAGCCAGGCATCCCCAAGGACTCCTCAGCACATGCCTCCAGGTGGCCAGCCGATTCGAAGTCTGCCATCACAGGCCCAGACCTCAAGTCAAGCGGTTAAGTTGCCATTTGAAATGACTTTATTTGTACCATGTCTGTGATCTGCTGTTTTTCTACAATATTAAACAACTGAATGGACATCCTCCGAGCCAGGTGATTCCATAATTTTTGGAAGGGATTGTGTATATCTATTATATAATCGCGAATCGCAAAAGCGCCCCTTCACGCGCACTTTGCGATGTCGTCATGTGGATACGAATTTAACATTGGGGGCGAAGCGCCCAATGTCGCGCGAGCAATGGCCGTTAGGCCATTGCGAGTCGCTGGCCCAGGGCGAGCAATGGCCGCGAAGCGGCCATTGCGAGTCGCTGGCCCAAAATCGATCCACAGGCCCGGACAACACCTTAACGAGTTACCGCTCAGGCAGCGCGAGCAATGGCCGCCAGGCCATTGCGAGTCGCTGCCTGAGCCGCAAGTCGCTACCCGGGGACCATGCAGCGACTCGCTGCCTCTGCCGCAACTCGCTCCCCGGGGACCATGGAACGCGTTGCGGCGGAGGCAGCCACTCGCTCCCCGGGGACCATGGAACACAGCCCCCACATGTCCGCACAGACACCCCCATGTCCGCACACCCATCCCCATGTCCCTACACCCACCGCCACGTCCGCACACCGCTGACACCCCCATGTCCACACACCCACCCCCATGTCCCTACACCCACCGCCACGTCCGCACACCGCTGACACCCCCATGTCCACACACCACCCCCATGTCCCTACACCCACCGCCACGTCCGCACACCGCACTATCACCACTCACTATACGCCCCCCCCGCCATTTTGTGGTTTCACATTTCACAGCCCACTTTATAAAGCGTGAAATTTGAAATCACAAATCCTTTCGCCTACCCGCTACCTGGAACACGGACTGCCGCATTACGAACCCGCAAGAACACTCGACCGCTACTACCCTACAGCTAAGATATCCTTTATAGCATGCTAATCCCCCCCCCGATACCCCCTAACTCCGCTGCACCCCTACACGCTAAGCCCCGACCACCTAACACTCGACCCGCAGCATCCTAAACCCCCGCCGATACCCCATAAGCCCCGCCGTCTACCCCCTAAGCCACCGCCGTCCCTAAGCCCCGCAACAGCCACTAACCCACTACCCCCTAAGCCCCGTAGCATCCTAGGCCCTCGCCGATAAACCCTAAGTCCGTCGCACCCCTACACGCTAAGCCCCGACCACCTAACACCCGACCCGCACCATCCTAAGCCCCCGCCGATACCCCATAAGCCTCGCCGTCTACTCCCTAAGCCACCGCCGCCCCTAAGTCGTTACCCGCTAACCTCCGCAGCAGCCCCTAAACCCCGCCGCCTATCCCCTAAGCCAGCGCCGACCCTAACCTCCCGACGATGTTCCCTGCCCCTCTCACTAAAGCCCTAAGCCCCCGCTGTCCCCTAACCTAACGTCCCCGTCGATCACTTACATGCCTTCAAGTCATCTGATCGTCCGATCCACAAGTCCGCCCTCCGTCCGGCCAGGCGTCCTCTTCCTCCGGCCCCGGGGATCTTCTTTCTTCTTTCCGTCATCTCCGCTTCTTCGTCCGGCCCTGGAGATCTTCTGTCTTCTTTCCGCCATCTCCGCTTCTTCGTCCGGCTCCGGGGATCTTCTGTCTTCTTTTCGCTCACTTCCACCTTCGACGTCCTCTTCTTTCTTATTAAGATACAATGGACGACAAATCCGCCATTGCATCTCAATAAGATCTGAAGGACTGTTCTGATTGGTTGCTGGAGACTGCCCTCAGCCAATCAGAAGAGCCCCTCAGCAGTTCTCATTCAGGTCCGCCTTTTTTTTCCCATTCACTTACATTACCGGTGTGTCGGCGATTTTATGGCCGCCCGCCTGGTTCTATTTCTCGGCCATAAAATCGCGGATACACCGCTAATGCATGTCTATGGCATGTTTAAAAATGGCGCCGCGATTCTCATTGGTCGCTATCTGCTAACGCCGACCAATCAGAAATCGCGGCGCCATTTTTAAAAATCCCATAGACATGCATTAGCGGTGTATCCGCGATTTTACGGCCGACAAATAGAACCAGGTAGCCGGCCATAAAATCGCGGACACACCGCTAATGCATGTCTATGGCATTTTTAAAAATGGCGCCGCGATTCTGATTGGTCGCTATCTGCTAACGCCGACCAATCAGAAATCGCGGCGCCATTTTTAAAAATCCCATAGACATGCATTAGCGGTGTATCCGCGATTTTACGGCCGACAAATAGAACCAGGTAGCCGGCCATAAAATCGCGGACACACCGCTAATGCATGTCTATGGCATTTTTAAAAATGGCGCCGCGATTCTGATTGGTCGCTATTTGCTAACGCCGACCAATCAGAAATCGCGGCGCCATTTTTAAAAATCCCATACACATGCATTAGCGGTGTGTCTGCGATTTTACGGCCGACAAATAGAACCAGGTGGCCGGCCATAAAATCGCCGACACACCGCTAATGTATGTCAATGGTAAAAAAAAAAGGCGGACCACAAAGAGAACTGTGTGTCACTTTAAATAAATAATAAATTAAATAATAAATAAAATAATTTAAAAATCATTAAAAAATAATAAAAAATAATAATAAAAAAATAATAAAAAAATCAATAAAAATAAGAATAAAAAAATATAAACATATGTATGTCACTTACAATAAAAAATAAATTAAATAATAAATTAAATAATTTAAAAATAATTAAATAAATAAAATAATAAAATAAAAAAATAAAAATAATAATAATATTATATAATAATATAATAATATATATATTATAATAATATAATAAAATAATATAATAATAATAATAAATAAAATAATAAAAAAAATAATAAAAAAAAAATAATAATAATTAAAAAATAAAACAAAAAATTACAAAATTACAAAAAATAATAATTAAAAAAAACCCCTAATAATAATTATATTACTGCTAATAATAATTATATTAATGCTAATAATTATGCTACTAATGTTAATAATAATAATGCTAATAATTCTCATATAATGCTAATAATTATACTATTAATTCTAATAATAATGCTATTAATGCTAATAATAATGCTAATAATGATAATAATTATATTATTAATGCTAATAATAATACTAATAATGCTAATAATAATGCTAATAATAATGCTATTAATGCTAATAATACTGATAATAATGCTAATAATAATGATAATAATGCTAATAATTATGCTATTAATGCTAATAATAATACTAATAATGCTAATAATTATGCTATTAATGCTACTAATAATGCTAATAATAATACTAATAATGCAAATAATAATCCTAATAATGCTAATAATTAGCCTATTAATGCTAATAATAATGCTATTAATGCTAATAATAATGCTATTAATGCTAATAATAATGCTAATAATGTTAATAATTATGCTATTAATGCTAATAATAATGCTAATAATAATGCTAATAATAATCCTAATAATGCTAATAATTAGGCTATTCATGCTAATAATAATGCTATTAATGCTAATAATAATGCTATTAATGCTAATAATAATGCTAATAATGTTAATAATTATGCTATTAATGCTAATATTAATGCTAATAATGCTAATAATTATGCTATTAATGCTAATAATTATGCTATTAATGCTAATAATAATGCTAATAATGCTAATAATAATGCTAATAATTATGTTATTAATGCTAATAATAATGCTATTAATGCTAATAATAATGCTAATAATGCAAATAATAATCCTAATAATGCTAATAATTAGGCTATTAATGCTAATAATAATGCTATTAATGCTAATAATCATGCTATTAATGCTAATAATAATACTAATAATGCTAATAATTATGCTATTAATGCTAATAATAATGCTAATAATGCAAATAATAATGCTAATAATGCAAATAATAATCCTAATAATGCTAATAATTAGCCTATTAATGCTAATAATAATGCTATTAATGCTAATAATAATGCTATTAATGCTAATAATAATGCTAATAATGTTAATAATTATGCTATTAATGCTAATAATAATGCTAATAATGCTAATAATAATGCTAATAATGCTAATAATAATCCTAATAATGCTAATAATTAGGCTATTCATGCTAATAATAATGCTATTAATGCTAATAATAATGCTGTTAATGCAAATAATAATGCTAATAATGTTAATAATTATGCTATTAATGCTAATAATAATGCTAATAATGCTAATAATTATGCTATTAATGCTAATAATTATGCTATTAATGCTAATAATAATGCATAATAATGCTAATAATAATGCTAATAATTATGTTATTAATGCTAATAATAATGCTATTAATGCTAATAATAATGCTAATAATGCAAATAATAATCCTAATAATGCTAATAATTAGGCTATTAATGCTAATAATAATGCTATTAATGCTAATAATCATGCTATTAATGCTAATAATAATGCTAATAATGATAATAATTATGTTATTAATGCTAATAATAATATTAATGCTAATAATATTGCTAATAATGCTAATAATTATGCTATTAATGCTAATAATAATGCTATTAATGCTAATAATAATGCTAATAATGCAAATAATAATCCTAATAATGCTAATAATTAGGCTATTAATTCTAATAATAATGCTATTAATGCTAATTATCATGCTATTAATGCTAATAATAATGCTAATAATGCTAATAATTATGCTTTTAATGCTAATAATAATGCTAATAATGCTAATAATAATGGTAATAATGCTAATAATTATGCTATTAATGCTAATAATAATGCTAATAATGATAATAATTCTATTATTAATGCTAATAATAATACTAATAATGCTAATAATAATGGTAATAATGCTAATAATTATGCTATTAATGCTAATAATACTGATAATAATGCTAATAATTATGCTATTAATGCTAATAATAATGCTAATAATTATGCTATTAATGCTAATAATAATGCTAATAATGCTCATAATGCTAATAATTATGCTATTAATGCTAATAATAATGCTATTAATGCTAATAATAATGCTAATAATGAAAATAATAATCCTAATAATGCTAATAATTAGGCTATTAATGCTAATAATAATGCTATTAATGCTAATAATAATGCTATTAATGCTAATAATAATGCTAATAATGATAATAATTATGTTATTAATGCTAATAATAATAATATTAATGCTAATAATGCTAATAATAATGCTTGCTAATAATTATGCTATTAATGGTAATAATTATGCTATTAATGGTAATAATAATGCTAATAATTATGCTATTAATGCTAATAATAATGCTAATAATGCTAATAATTATGCTATTAATGGTAATAATTATGCTATTAATGCTAATAATAATGCTAATAATGCGAATAATTATGCTATTAATGGTAATAATTATGCTATTAATGCGAATAATTATGGTAATAATGCTAATAATTATGGTATTAATGCAAATAATTATGGTATTAATGCTAATAATTATGGTAATAATGCTAATAATTATGATATTAATGCTAATAATTATGCTATTAATGCTAATAATTATGCTATTAATGCTTATAATTATGCTATTAATTTTAATAATAATGCTATTGCTAATATTATTGATGATGATATTGATGATGCTTTTGATGATGGTTTTGATGATGGTTTTCATGATGCTATTGATGATGGTTTTGATGATGGTTTTGATGATGGTTTTGATGATGGTATTGGTATTTATGGTATTGGTATTATTTATGCACATTCAATGTCCTTAAGTATTCAGTGACCTTTTAGTATTATTGATATGAATGAGAAACATGTTTATATATTTGTAATATGTTGTGGGGTACATTATAAGGACATACAAAATATGATATTTCAATATGTTCATTGTCTATCTGGAACTTATTATTTTCCTTAATAATTATTCTATACATTTCAAGAAGTCTTTTCTCCCAAAAAGCTTTTGTAAAAGCTCTTGCGTACCTATACCTCTCCAAGTATAGTATTACCTTTGTATGTTCTAACATGACTTCAAAGGATACTAGCAAGGATGTTGGCGGGTACAAAGCCAGATGGATGCGTAAGACACGTGCTAAAGAAACTGAAGAAGAGCGACAATGTCGTTTGGATAAGTCTAAAGCTGAGTATAAGCAACGCATTGCAACGGAGTCGCTGGAACAAAAACAACTACGGTTGGCCAAAAATGCTCAGAAGCTACATCAACGCCGTCAAAAAAAAAAGTGACACCATCAGTACATCACTCTGCTGATCAGACAGTAACCTCCTCAGAACAACAGTCTGCTGATCAAAGTGCAAGCTCATCTGTACAATACTCTGCTGATCTAACTCAGTGTGCTGATCAGACAGTAACCTCATCAGTACTACAGTCTGCTGATCCAACTGTAAGCTCACCAGTACTACAGTTTGCTCTAGCTCTTTCTAGCAGTTCACAGGATGAAAGAAGCACAATTCCTCAAGTTTCATCACCGCGCAAAGCAACAGCAAAGCGTAAACATTGTGGTCAGGAGACATCACGCACAAAACGTTTTCGCCTTGAACAACAACAAACTCCTTTGGAGGCACAAATTGCTCAGGAGTTTTCACTATCCAAACAGAGCCGCTTACGTAAAAGTGGTGCCTCCCGTCGTCAACACCGCAAAAAGACGTCTTCTACTGTTACACAAGTGGATCCTGACTCTTTTTCTGCTTTATTGCTTCAACGTCTCATCTATGTTGGTTTGCAGAAAGAAAATCGTATTTACCTACCTACACCTCCCTCTTCATATCCACCTGGATTTACAGATAGTGATTTTGGCATTGTGGAACATACCTGTGGCGCTATGATATTCATATGTAAGCATTGTCAAGCTCGACATTTCATGGATGAGATGCCATCGGATAAACAGTATACTATCTGTTGTCACAAGGGGAAGGTCAAGGTTCCGTTACCTCAGTACCCAGAGATGTTGGAATGTATTCTTAAAGGTCAGAGTCCATACAGTCGGAATATGATGGATAACATCAGAAGTATCAATAGTTCATTTGGTTTTGCTTCTATGGGTGCAAGTATTGCTCCTCCACCTGGACATGGCCCTTATTGCTTCAGGATTCATGGCCAAATTTATCACCGTACTGGAACACTACATCCTGCTCCAGATCAAGCTCCTGCTTATGCCCAACTCTACATTTTAGATACTGCCACTGCTAATGACCAACGTTTACAGTGTGACGAAAATAAAAAATGTAATCCTAAATTGATGCGGCTCATTGCTAACTTATTAGATCGCATTAATCCTTTTGTTTCTGCATACAAAATGCTACGTTTTGTTGAACAAGAGGAACAAGATAAGGCAATTGAAAATGGTACTGTCATGCCTAATATCATCATGGCTCTTAAACAGGATCGAGAACAAGACCCAAGACGTTATAATAAGCCAATTGTTAATGAAGTTGCTGTGGTCTTTGAACATGCCGATGGAGAGCCACCCTTCAATAGAGACATTTTAATTCATCTCAAACCTGACCCAAACAATCCTTTAGCTCCAAAAACACAGCAAATCAGTATTCTCCACAGTAATTTAGATGCTTTACTGTATCCGTTATTTTTTCCGCATGGAGAACAAGGCTGGCATGAGGGACTGAAGCATCAAGGTGAAAAGCCACGGAGAATTACACAATTGCAGTATTACTGTTATTTGCTCTCTGTACGTCCTGAGTTCAATCCTATTTTAAATGGTGGAAAACTAACGCAACAGTATTTAGTAGATGCGTATATAAAAATTGAGGCTAATCGCTTAAATTTTATACGTCAACATCAAAAAGACTTAAAAGTGGAGGACTATTGCGTACTACAGGAACATCTGGAAAGAAAATCTTTTGAAAAAGGAATTCCTATTGGCAAAACGGTCATATTACCATCGTCGTTTGAAGGCAGTCCCAGAAACATGCAGCAGAGGTATCAAGATGCCATGGCTATTGTGACTAAATTTGGACGGCCAGATCTATTTATAACAATGACATGTAATCCCAAATGGAGCGAGATTATCCACAATTTAGAACCATGGCAGAGGGTGGAACACAGACCGGATTTAGTCGCCCGTGTCTTCAAAATAAAATTAGAAGCCCTATTAAAAGATATAAACAGTGGATTATTTGGCAAGATTTGTGCAATGATTCATGTAATAGAATTCCAAAAGCGAGGACTACCACATGCTCACATTTTGGTTATTCTGGATAACAATTCCAAATTACGCACTGAGGTTGATGTCGATCGTACTGTTTGGGCAGAAATTCCTGATCCATCTGAGTATCCTGTGCTCCATCAAATTGTGATGCAACATATGATTCATGGACCCTGTGGACAATTCAACCCTAATTGTCCATGTATGGATATTGGAAAGTGTAAAAAAGGATTCCCAAAAGATTTCCAACCAAAAACTCTAATAGCACATGATGCCTACCCAACTTATCAACGCAATGCAGGACCTTCATTTACACACCGTTCTCACATGGTTGATAATTCTTGGGTTGTTCCCTATAACCCTTTCTTACTATTAAAGTATAAGTGTCATATAAATGTGGAAATCTGTGCGTCCATTCAAAGTGTCAAGTATCTATTCAAATATGTTTACAAAGGACATGATAAAGCCAATCTTGAAATTTCTCAAACAAACATACAGCATGATGAACCTCACCAATTTATGGATTCAAGATACGTCAGTGCACCAGAGGCAGCTTGGAGAATTTTTGCCTATCCAATGCATAAACAATCACACAGCATTGTTCGCCTTGCCGTACATCTGCCACAGTCACAACCACTTTATTTTCATGAAGATGCTTCTGTTGAGAACATTGCTGCCATGACGCATAGAAAATCAACTCTTATGGCCTACTTTGAACTGAATGAGAATGACCCACATGCTCATGAATACTTCTACCGCCAAATTCCTGAGCACTATGTCTGGAAAGATGGTGCATGGGAAATTAGGCAGAAACGGGGATCAACTGTCATTGGAAGAATGTATACGGTCAGTATGAAAGATGAAGAACGCTACTATTTACGGTTGTTGTTACTACATGTAAAAGGAGCAAAAAGCTTTGAGCACATTAAGACCGTTAATGAAGTCGAGTACCCAACTTTTAAGCAGGCAGCAATAGCCCTTGGATTACTTTTGGATGACAGTGTTTGGCGAAATACCTTACTGGATGGCTGTGTTCTAAACATGCCTGCACAGCTTCGGGATATGTTTGCTTACATATGTATCTTTGGTCCTCCTGCTCATCCATTGGAGTTGTGGCAAGAATTTAAAAAAGATTTTATTGAAGACTACTGCCGTGCATATCACCCTAACAATGAGGACTGTGAGCATTGTGAAGGCTATGCAATGACAGATGTTCAAAATGTGTTAAAATTTCATGGCAAAAGCTTTACGGATTTTAATCTACCACGCCCCAAAAGAAAACAACAACTACAACCACAATACGACAAAGAGGAGGAGTTTAGAAGAGACCAAGAAATGAAAGAAACTTTAAATCCACAACAACTTTTGGCCTATAATGCCATAAATGAAGCATTACAGGATACAAGTCAGCAAGCTAAGTGCTTTTTCATTGATGGTCCAGGTGGCAGTGGGAAAACATATTTGTATGATTTGTTAATTCGTCAAATAAGAGGAGAAGGAGAAACTGTGTCACCTGCTGCCAGTACTGGGATTGCAGCCAACTTATTGGAAGGAGGAAGAACCATCCATTCACTTTACGGGATACCTATTCCAATCAATGAAACGTCTGTTTCAAGAATAAAAAATGATACTGATGCTGCACACCATTTGAAGAATACTAAACTTTTCATTATTGATGAATCCACTATGCTATCCAAATACGCACTGCATGTCATTGACCAACTATTAAAGGATGTTATGACCAAAGATATCTCGAAGAAAAATAAAACACCTTTTGGAGGGAAAGTCATTGTTCTGGGAGGAGACTTTCGTCAGTGTCTTCCTATTATTCCTCATGGAACACGAACTGATATCGTGGAGAGCTGTATTAAATATTCCAGACAATGGCAGATTTTCACTCAATTGCCACTACTTGACAACATGCGCTCTGTTGATCCAGAATACAGCAATTGGATACTTCAGCTGGGAAATGGACAATTGACCAATTCTTATAACCTTGGAGATGATGTTATAGAAATCCCTGAAGATATGATTTGCACAGGTTCACTAATATTTGATATTTTTGGTGAAAACATTGTAATTGATGTCAATGACAATGAAAGTATTAATACAGCAGCATCACATGCCATTCTTTGCCCCAAAAATGATGATGTGGATCAAGTCAACTCTAAGATCATGGATTGCATTGCTGGAGAGTATACAGAATACATTAGTGATGATTCCATTGATCCGGACGAGACAGAGGACCCAGAGCAATACCCTGTTGAGTTTTTAAATTCACTTACACCCACAGGGATGCCATCTCATCGTCTGAAATTAAAAATTGGCACCATTGTAATGCTTTTGAGGAACTTCAACAGCAGAAAAGGTCTTTGCAATGGGACTCGCTTAATTGTCACCGGTTTGTTTGTCAACATGATTCAAGCAAGAGTCATTACTGGGTCTGCTGGAGGAAATGTGGTTTTCATTCCCAGGATTGATTTGTGCCCATCAGAAACCGGCTTGCCTTTTAAGTTAAGACGTCGCCAATTTCCTCTGAAGCCAGCTTTTGCCATGACAATAAACAAATCCCAAGGACAAACACTTGAGAAAGTAGGGATTTTTTTGCCTGAACCTGTTTTTGGACATGGACAATTGTATGTGGCTTTTTCAAGAGTGAGAAGACGATCCAATGTAAAAGTCAAAGTGGTGGACACTCCAATCCAAGGCAAATTGCTGCCTAACAGTGACAAAGTATTTACCAAAAATATTGTCTACAAGAATATTTTGCACTGAACTCTTCCCTATGACTATTCTTCCGTTTATTAATCTTTTGAAAAAAAAAAAAAAGAAAAAAAAAAAACAAAAAAAAAACAAAACAAAAAAAAAAATTACTGTTTCACATTTTATTCTTTTATATACTGATTCTACTATATTTTTGTGGACACACATTTAAAATAATATGAGAGATGTGTATCATCCACATATCTACAGTGGGTGATAGAAACCACTTTTTCAAGCTCCAGCACTATATGTGCTGAGAGATTTCATTGTCAGTCTTTACAGGGAGAGGTTTTTGTGAACAGCTAAGAGACGGGTGGGACGGCTGTTCACACACATCTCATTAGCAAGGTGTGTTCCACATGTTTAGATAGATAGGGACAAACATAAATTATTAATTAGATTCTACCACACCATTTTTCTTAGATTATTTTTCACTTTGTTGAGGAATATACTAAATGATAATAATTGATTATGAAGGACTCACCAACAACATACTTGCTGTAATTTTCATAATTGCATATATGTAATTTGTACTTAACTTGCGGTTTGTGCAGACAACATAGTTGCGGCAGTGTCATCCACATCAACTGCAGTCACCTGTGGTTAGTTAGTGGATGCATCTTATGCACCTGCTGAAGCTACGTTAACTCCATTTACCGTAGGTTAACTACAAGTTTTTTTGTTATTGCATGGATATTGCTGCAAGTCTGTAGTTGGTAACTCCTTCTGTATCAATTTACAAAATTTTATTATTTACATCACAATCCTCAAAAAATCTAAGAAAAATCCAGGTATAAAAAATATCTAAATTATATCAATTCGGATTTAGTTAGAGTAGGTCCCACCAGGCGTAAGGGCATCTTGACGCGATTGGTGGGCTGACACAAACTGGCTGATACACCTATTACTGTTATTAATTCATCAATTTTAATGATTGATGCATTAAGAAGTATTGCTACTTTGTGTTCTAAGACCCTTACAACATAATTATTCAATTTTCCTTATATGATATCAACAATACAAATATATGTAGTTGTTTTAAAGATGTCATTGGAATAATTGGATTATTATTTAAAAATCTTTAAAAAAACTATAAACATATTTTAGACAACCAATGCATTTGCATAAGTCTAACAGCTATAACTACTATAATCAAATTAACGCACGTTCTAGAATCCCGATGCATTTGCATCGGGCTCACAGCTAGTATATATTATATATATATATATATAATATATATAATCCTCATAAGTATAATCCCTCTTATGCACTGTCTTCCCCTGTATACTGTCTGCTCTCTCTGCACCTGTCTACCCCTGTGCGCTGTGTCTCTCCCCTTTATGCTGTCTTCCCCCCTGTGTCTATCTCTCTCCTTAATTTGGTAGAGTCTAGAATGGAAATTAAAACAAAAAATGCACCTTATCTGCAACTAATAAGTGTACCATTGGCACAACCATTTTCTGCTGCATTTTTTTCTGCAGGTGCAGATTTCTGATGACAAAAAATCTGCACCAGTAATTTCTAGTCGACACGTAGCATGATAGAGATGGTTTACTTCAGTCTGGTCATCATCATCATCACCATCATCAATCTGAGCACTCAGGACCAGTCAATCACCAGTTCCCTCAGTACCGATAGTAACTAATTAATGAGATGTTAGCAGCTGGACAGAGCACACTGACAGCAGAGCACACTTGACAACAGAACACACCAAACATCAGAGCACGGACAACTGAGCCCATTGGCGGCAACAGAGTCCTCTGGTCTACACCTGGCTCTGCACTATGCAGCAGCCAGTGCACAGCGAAGTGGTGGGGTGCCCCTGCTCCTCACATGCACACAACTGCAACTGAATAGTTGAGCACTGGGCACATTACATGACCTGCAGAGCACTGGGTACTGTACATGATCTGCATAGCACTGGGCACATGACAAGATCTGCAGAGCACTAGGCACACGTGATCTGCAGAGCATTGGCACACATGATCTGCAGAGCACTGAAATGTGGGCCCTGGGGAGCTGAGTATTTGCCCCTGACAGGGGACCCCATGTGCTCCCCTGCACTTCCTCCTGTGTACTTGGCCCTGACAGGGGGCGCCTGTGCACTGCCCCCTGCACTTCCTTCCAACCTATGTATTCGACCCTGACAGGGGGCCCCTGTGTGCTGCCCCCCCACTCTTCCTCCTGACCTGTGTATTTGGCCCTGACAAGGAGCCCTGTACATTGTCCCCCCCCCACTATTCCTCTTAACCTGTGTATTTGACCCTTACAGGGGGCCCTGTGCACCCCCCGCTCTTCCTCCTAACCTGTGTATTTGCCCTGGCAGGGGGACTGTGTGCGCTGCCCCCCACTCTTCCTTCTAACCTGTGTATTTGGCCCTGACAGAGGGCCCCGTGCCCCCCCTCCCCTGCTATTTCTCCTGTGTATTTGGCTCTGAAAGGTGGCTCCGTGCACCCCCTGCTCTTCCTCCTAACTTGTGTATTTGTCCCTGATAGGAGGCCCCTGTGCACTGCTCCCCACCTGCTCTTCCTCCTAACCTGTGTATTTGGCCCTGACGGGGGACCCCTGTGCACTTCCTACCCTATTCTTCCTCCTAACCTGTGTATTTGAGCCGGACAGGGGCCCCATGCCCACCTCCCCTGCTCTTCCTCCTATGTATTGGGCCCTGACAGGGGCCCCCATGCGCCCCCCTGCTCTTCCTCCTAATCTGTGTATTTGCACAACAAGGATAGAAGGCTATCTGTACAGAGCCAGCAGAGGATCTCTATGATCTTCTGCAGGAGGTGCCTAAAGTGCAGGAGATAGAGATCTGCCGGATCTGTACAGACGGCCACTGGTATCGGCGTCTGCAAATACACAGGGTAGGAGGAAGAGCGGGGCAGGGCACGGGGCACCCTGTCAGGGCAAATACACAGCATCCAGAACTCGGAGCCCATAAGGAGGAGGAAGCAGTGAAAGTGCAGGGCAGGGCCATAGGAGACACTGTCCTGTGGCAGACAGATGGGCTCCCAAGGCAGTCAAGGTCCCCGACACTTGCCCAGGTGCGCCAGGGGCTGACGCCGGCCCTGAAGAGAAGTATGAGCTTCTTGATCCAGGCCAAGAAAGCCTTGTTCAAGGAAAAAGAACATTGCTCAGATGAGCAACAGGATGAGGTCCTTGATTCAGGTCAGGGAGGTCATTGAATTAATATAAATTTTTGTTCCCCCCCCAAAAATCTATATTAATTCAATGATCTCCCTGACCTCCCTGCAGGAGTTTCAATTAAAGGAATTAGGTGAAAAAAAGGATTCCTTATATTGGATAAAGAGGACTTAAGTAAACAATTGTCTACATTGGAGAGGAAGCTATGGTCACCATATTGGGACATGAGACTCTTATGGAAAGCTGAGGGTGCATTACAGCCAGGAGTCTATGGTACTCATTGAATGGACTTTGCGGGTACTAGCGTGGAGTTGTACCAACATACCTTAGTCAGTGAGGTCCTCATTAGTGAGTCAGGACCTGAGAGTAACTGAGGGGCTGTAATGTTAAACATTATCCCATATGGTCTTCACAGGAGTAGACAGAGCTTACCATAATGGTTTGCTGGACTGTTGTGACTTGTAAGGAAAGCATTGTAACCAGAAAGTGAATACTGCAAACAAAGCATTAATAATGTGTTGTCCCTACTGTCTAATGGACATAATTCTTAACAAGTGAATCTTAAGTAAGGAAAAGTTTATTTTCAGACTTTATTATCACTCAATTCATTATACTAAATTAGGTCCTGGCCAGCCATGTCCAACAACAGGATATGGTCTGCAGAGGCGTATCGGCCAAGTAAAACCAACAACACACATAACACATCTAGCCAGGACAGCATTGTGGGACATGGAAGAGGACTACCAGGCCCAAAACTTCCACCCCCAGTGATGTTACTCTCTTGTTATTAATAATCCACTCTACCATCTAGCCTGCTGGCTAATGATTGACTACTCAAGTCTAAAAATTACTTCGACCAATCACAGGTGTCCAAACATGAATCACTCACACTTATTCTCATTCTGAAACCCAAGATTTCACATCCCAGTCACTACACGTGGCTGCATCCACACTGTGATTAAACTTGCAGCCCTATTTTTTTTATAACTTCCTTTTTTTTTGCTGAATCAACTGTAAACAGTTACCGTAATATGAAAGGTATTCGTACTATGGATTACATTCTAACAGTGTAGAGGACAGTATTGAATATTTCTTTTAATAATAATTTATATATTTCTATAGCATCAACAGTTTCCTCAGCACTTTGCAAATCATGGGAGGATATGTACAGACGAAATAAGACATTGCAAATTAACACATACTTTTCTTGGCATTTGTTGAATTTGTTTGCAAGTTTATAATCTGTCAAGCCAGTGCTGCTGACCCTGCAGAAAGGTCATTGACCCACTCATCCCTCTGGTCTTTCTGCTGTGTCTGTCCTGGTCCTCTGTGCTTCCTGCTCCCAGGATCTGCGCACGCCAAAAGGGTCTCCAGGGGGTGCATTTAGGGCACGAGCACACATTCTTCTTGTCCCCTGCCAATGGCAGAAGACAGGGCTCTTAAGGCACCCTCCCCTTTGAGGAGCCAGTGCCTGAGCAATGTGAACATTCTGTTAAAGGCATACTTGCTATTTGTCAGGTCCCGTTTCCTATATCCTATGTCTGCTAGTCCGTAATTGTGTTCTTGTATCTGCCCTACGTAACCTGCTAGAGACTTCCATACCTGCAAGTGCCAGCCTGCCTACCAATACTTGTATGTCCGCCAGCACCTTCCTGCTTAACTGTACTTGCCTACCTGCTTGTTCCAGCTGAACTACTTGCTGTCCCTGCCTGTACTCCTGAGCTCTGGGATCAGCTATGATACTGAGAGTTCTCCCGGAAAGGTACCTTGCAGCTACCTGCTGCAGCAAGCTTATTGTCACCATCAGAGGCTCTAGTGAAGAGCCAAGTAATTGCTTAGTTATGCCCCTACAGGTTAAATCCAGTAATGTGGCACAGTGGGTCAACTCCCACCACCATGACACAATCTATAAAATAAGAAAATGTGTGCCAGTACCTCTAGACAGGACTCAGGCAGGACTTTATATAATATGGGCTGTCTGTGAAACTAGATTTTGTGTGCAAAACTCATAAGGGAGAGGCAGGGAACCTCCCTCTTCCTGCAAGGAGGTCTAGCGGTATGTTCACACATAAGCAGGTTTTTAAATACATCAGCTAGGGACTGCTTCAATCAGGGTTACCGTGTCGTTGGTGAAGCAGCTTACTGTACCTTCTTTGCAAATAACATACAAACCAAAAACCCTGTTTTTGATACTTATTTGGACAGCAATTGCTGCTACCTTGGATTTTTGTGTGATTTCTGTGCGGATTTTTGCCCTCAGATTTTTATAGTTCAGTTTTGGTCGTGAATGGACGTGGTTATGCAGACGCGTTCATTGTGTGCACAGCTCATATTTATCTGTGCCCAGTATTATTCCTGCCCTGCAGGAAGAGGGAGGTTCCCCGCCCCTCACTTACCAGTTTTGCACACAAAAGCTAGTTTCACAGACAGCCGATATTATATGAAGTCCTGCCTGAGTCCTGTCTAGAGGTATGTTCACACATAAGCAGGTTTTAAATACATCAGCTAGAGATGGCTTCAATCAGAGTTACTGTGTCGTTGGGGAAGCAGCTTACTGTACCTTCTTTGTAAATAACATACACATATTAAGTTCTGTTTTTCTATTGTATCAAATACTTATTTCATGGAATAAAATGCAAATTATTTAAAGCAAACAAAGTGATTTTCTGGATATTGTTTTTAGATTCTGTCTCTCACAGGTGAAGTGTACCTACTATAACAATTACAGACCTCTCCATTCTTTGCAAAATTGTCAGTGTATCAAGTACTTATTTTCCCCAGTGTACATGGTTCCCTGTTCTTGCTGGAATTATAATATACATCTGTTTTTATAGGACAAAATTATTTTGAGAGTGAATTTATTATTAAAAGTTCTAAGAAGCTCCCTATGAAGTCAGCTGTATTTGAGCATTTCACAGTGACTGAAGATAAAAAATATTTTGTGTGTCAATGTATGACAAGTGACCCAGATGAAAACAAATGCTGTGATGCCAAAATCAGTGCATACTCAGGCAGCAATAAAAATGTTCCTACAAGAGCTTGTAATCTAAAAAGACATTTACAACGCTTCCACCCAGATGTTTTCAAAGCTGTGACTGAAAAAGATAACAGCAGGACCAAGAAACCAGCACCCAGCACTTCCTGCCATCAGGCAAAGAAGGAGGAAAGAGCATCTCAAACATCATTAACAAGTTGTTTCGTAAGTGAACAAGTTGCTGTAACAATGATAGCAGATATGTTTAAAAGACAGCTCATACAGCTTGTTGTGAAGGACGGTATACCATTATTATTATTTGCTCAACCACCTTTTACAGCTCTTAATGGAGAAATGGCTCGCAAACTGGGTGTTTCTCTGAAATAGAAAGTATTAGAAAATTAGTGATTGAAGAAGCCCTTAAAGAAAAGGAAGATCTTAAAAACACTCTCAAAAGTAGCTTCTTGTTTCTTAAAATGGATGCCTGCACACGTCAGTGTGAAATTTTTTGCAATCAATGTTCGATATGTTTGTGACAACAGAGAAACTGTTACCAAGACACTGGCAGTAAAAGATACTAAAGCTCATCACACCTGCCAGTTTCTCCAGGCCTTAGTGGAAAAAGTTCTGCAAGATTACGAACTCAAAAAAGAACAGGTTGTTACTGTTGTAACGGACAATGCTTCAAACATGATAAGGACAATTAGACTGATGAATGAGAGTAATGAAGATGAACAACTTAGGATTCAGTATTTTTGAGATGGAAGGCCACAGTGCTGTTAGATGATCTTGTTGAAGCTGCTTCAAAACACTTTCATATTCTTCACATGAGCTATGTTGTGCACACGCTGTAGCTGGCAAAAGGAGATAGTCTGCAAGAGGGACATGCTGGAAATCTGATTGGAAAAGTGAGGAAATTGGTTATTACCGCCAGAACCCCTAAAATTCATTCCATCTTGAAGAGACATGTTGGGAAAGGGGCAATTGTCAATCAAGACACTCGGTGGGACAGCACCTAATTAATGATTGAGCGATTGCTTGAACTAAAACCGTTTCTTATAGATATGGCCAGCGGCGGACTGGGGTGTCTGGGGTCCACCAGGAAAATTGACTCCAGGGGCCCACCCACCCGGGCCCACCCATTCTTCAGCTATATGCAAATACCTGTTATCCGTTATACCCATTATAGTGTAGCATTGACTGTAAAACACAGGCGGCTCCTACACATCACTGTGCGCTCACCATTACTGCGATGTATCATAACTGTAGTTTGCATTAAAGGGATTTTTGGTGAAAACAAGTTCTCAGCTATGCACAGGTTAGGAAGAATCACTTATTTATTGGTGGAATCCGCACCATCAGAAGAATGTGGAGCTTTGAGTATTTGGTGAGTTTTGTACCTCAGTATTTGTAAGGCCAACTTCACACCACGTTGTGATCAGGTCCGGGGCTGCCCGATGTGAATCAGACAGCCCCGGACCCGATTTTGACATAATGCAGCCCTATAGTGCTGAACAGGGCCGGATGGCAGCTATCTGCCATCCGGTTTTGTCCCTGTCCGGCAGCATCAGGCTGCAAACGATTTTTGCCCTGGACACAAAAACGGAGCTTGCGTCATTTTTGTGTCTGGGGCAAAAAATTTAAGCAAACCAGATTCTTCCACCAGATTCTCCCGGTTCCAGCACAATCCGGCACCCCCTAACATGATCCGGCACCCCCTAACATGAGAGTCTATGGGGCGCCGGATCGTGCCGGACCTGACAGAGAGTCTGTCAGGTTCCCGGACGCCGGCTGCTGCAGTTCAGCGTGAGCTCCACTCAACTTCAGCCCCAGGAGCTGTCCCCGGTGAAGAGGTTCAGCACCATTTCAGTAGGGGACAGCCCCTGAAGCTGTGCTCTGCAGAATCTGGCTACAAACAGGACCAGAGGGCATATTAACCCTCCGCTTCTATTTGTCTGGACCTGTCAGGCAGTGTCCAGTGCCTCCTGCAAAGCATCGGACATAGCCTGACAGGGGAAAATGCGTGGTGTGAAGCCGGCCTAAGACAAAACCAGGAGTAAAGCAATCAGAGCTAATATTTTATGCATTTCTCACTCACTTCTGGTTTTGTCTTATAAATACCGAGGTCACCAAATGCTCAACTTGCTTTCTCTGGCAAACCTCTGCATCTCTGCTGCTGTGTCACAGGACAAGGAGGAGTTAAACATCTAAGTATTTAATATCTATTGGAAATAAAATAGTTTCCACTTATTGATATCAGATAAAATAAATGACCGACCAAAATCCACTCTACCTAGACCAATATTATCAGATAGAAGTCAGAAATACCACCACACCATGACCAGATCACATACTACCACGACATAGAGCCCAAATAATGCCACATACCAGATAAATACCGCCACCCCATGACAAAAGCACATAATACCACCACATAGTGATAAAATACTACCACATACAAGGTATAAATACTGCCACACCATGAGACCACATATGACCACCACATAGTGCCCGAATAATACCATATACAAGGGACAAATACCGTCATGTCATGACCAAAGCACATAATGCCACCACAGTGACAAATAACACTAAATTAATAAAAATGTAAAAAAGCTCTGTATATTGGGTTAGAGTATAGGTAATACAGTTATTACCAGTGACATTATACACAGGAGTTCTATATATAGTTTCAGTGTACAGGTAATACAGTGATCACCGGTGACATTATACACACGAGGTCTGTATATAGTGTACAAGCTATACAGTTATCTCCAGTGACATTATACACAGAAGCTCTGTATATAGTGTCGGTCTACAGGTAATGCAATGATCACCATTGACATTATACACAGGAACTCTGTATATAGTGTCAGTGTGTGTGTATATGTAATACATGTAGCTTCTCCCGCCATGTTCCATGTAGCTTCTCCTCACATCCATCCATGTACCTTCTCCCTCTATCCCCCTATCCATCCATCTTCTCCCCCTGTTCCATGCCGCCCCCATCCATCCCATTCTGCCCCCTCTTCCAGGCCGCCCCATCCATCCATCCATTCATCCATCCCACTCTGTCTCCCCCAGGCTGCTATCTTCGGCTGTAACAGCGCCTTACCTGACTCCACACTCCTGATCCCGGCAGCTTCTTCTTCTGCGGCTCCTGGTCTCCTGCTTGCGGGCACCAGGCAGCTTCTTCCTCTGCGGCTCCAAGTCTCCCGCTCACCCGCACCTGGCACCAGGCAGCTTCGTCCTCTGCAGCTCCCGGTCTCCAGCACCAGGTACCCGGAACCTTCTTCTTCTGCAGCTCCCAGTGTCCAGCACCAGGCACCCGGCAGCTTCTTCCTCTGCGGCTCCCAATCTCTGGCACCAGGCAACGGGCAGCTTCTTCCTCTGTGGCTCCCGATCCCTGGCACCAGGCATCTGGCACCCAGCAGCTTCTTCCTCTGCGGCTCCCAGTCTCCGGCACCAGGTACCTGGCAGCTTTTTCCTCTGCGGCTCCCAGTCTCAGGCACCTGGCAGCACCAGGCACCCGGCAGCACCAGGGGCCCGGCAGCAATAGGCACCCAGGGGCCCGGCAGCACCAGGCACCACTAGGCATCCAGGGCCCGGTCGCACCAGGCACCCAGGGGCCCGGCAGCACCAGGCATCACCAGGGGCCCAGCAGCACCCACTCAGGGATCGCACACAGAGATCACGGGGCCCACTCAGGGATTGCAAACAGAGATCACGGGGCTCACTCAGGGATCGCAAACAGAGATCACGGGGCCCACTCAGGGAACGCACACAGAGATCACGTGGCCCACTCAGTGATCGCACACAGAGATCACGGGGCCCACTCAGGGATCGCACACAGAGATCACGGGGCCCACTCAGGGATCGTACACAGAGATCACAGGGGCCTACTCAGGGATCGCACACAGAGATCACAGGGGCCCACTCAGGGATCGCACACAGAGATCACAGGGGCCCACTCAGGGATCGCACAGAGATCACAGGGGCCCACTCAGGGATCGCGCACAGAGATCACAGGGGCCCACTCAGGGATCACACACAGAGATCACAGGGGCCCACTCAGGGATCGCACACAGAGATCACGGGGCCCACTCAGGGATCGCACACAGAGATCACAGGGGCCCACTCAGGGATCGCGCACAGAGATCACAGGGGCCCACTCAGGGATCGCACACAGAGATCACAGGGGCCCACTCAGGGATCGCACACAGAGATCACAGGGGCCCACTCAGGGATCGCACACAGAGATCACAGGGGCCCACTCAGGGATCGCACACAGAGATCACAGGGGCCCACTCAGGGATCGCACACAGAGATCACAGGGGCCCACTCAGGGTTCGGACACAGAGATCACAGGGGCCCACTCAGGGATCGTACACAGAGATCACGGGGCCCCGTGAAGTTAGGATCTCGGGGCTCCCCAGTATGGTGCCCTCAGGGAGCTCCCACAGTGTTTGCTTTATACTAAGGCGGCCTGTGATGCCCTGTGGAAGCTCCCTGAGGGCACCATACTGGGGGCAGTAGTAGAAGCAGCATCACATCACACTCCATGATGCTGCACTACAGGACTCCCAGCCAGCAGCAGGACAAATGGGAATGGGAAGGTGGAGCACTGCCTGGGACCCTTGGCTCCAGGCTGGTGACTAAGGAGCTCATCTCTTCTGGCAGAAGAGATGGGCTCCTCAGTAACCACCAGAACCCCCCCCTGCTCATCTTACCTGTGCTCATCATTCCCCCCTGCTCATGTTCCCCCCTGCTCATCATTCCCCCCCTGCTCATGTTCCCCCCTGCTCATCCTCCCCCTGCTCATGTTCCCCCCTGCTCATCATTCCCCCTGCTCATCCTCCCCCTGCTCATCATTCCCCCTGCTCATCCTCCCCCTGCTCATCATTCCCCCTGCTCATCATTCCCCCCTGCTCATCCTCCCCCGTGCTCATCCTCCCCCGTGCTCATCTTTCCCCGTGCTCATCTTCCCCCGTGCTCATCCCCCCCCACCTGGCTGCCTTCCATACTCACATGGGCTGCAGCCTGGCCTGGGGCGACCTCCTCAGCGCGATAAGCGCCGGGACATGCTCAGGAAGGAAGCAGTCTCAGGGCGTGACGTCATCGCCCTGAGACTGTCTGACTTCCTGCGCACGCGCCGGCGCTTATCGCCCTGCGCAGAGGAGTCAGAGCGGCACTGACAGCAGGCAAAGCAGGGAGATTGCTCTCCCTGCTCTGCCGCTGCAAAGAGGGACAATCACTAATCATATCGGCAGTGCGCCAATATGATTAGCAATATTACCGGGTGGGGGGGCCTCACCTCTCCTCATACAGGGCCCAGGGGGGTAGGAGGCGTGGCTTGGGGGGAGTGGCCAAGAAGTGTCGGGGCCCCCCGGGGATTCTCTCGATCCTCCGGCGGGCCAGTCCGACCCTGGATATGGCAAACCCTCAGGTAACCCTAAATGAAGGTCAATGGACACAGGTGGCTGAATTGAAGGAATTGCTTAATCACCAATTTACCGTGACTAAAAGTTTACAAGCTGAGGATTTAACTCCTGGCATGTTCTTAAGGGAATGGAAGAACTTGCTATTATGCCTGTCCCAAAGAGGAGGTTTAATTAGAGATGACATTTCTGATTCAATGAAATGGAGAGAGACACAGCTATTGGAAAATAAAATTCTTCTAGCAGCTGTTTATGTGGACCCAAGTCATGATGATCAACAGCTTACTAAAGAAAAAGAAACTCTGACTGAGGTACCAGTTAGGATGAGTGGCCTAACTGGACTTGGGTCCTGACAGTGCTACTGCTTCATCCTCATCAGATAAGGAGTTTAACTTTGACAAGTATTTGGATGACATAGAGCAGGCAAAGCATTGCCGCAAGGAAAAAGTTTTCACTCCATCTCCTATAGCAAGCACTTTGACCATATTTCAGCAAAATGTTTCACTTGCTCTCAAAGAAATAGAAAAAGTCAACCATTCATCAAAACTGACTGTGCATGAGGCAATTCCTTTATACCGGAGATTGTTAGAAATGTTGCCCATGTGGTTACAGCTTTGCCTCCAACTCAAGTTAGTGTAGAGAGGTTGTTTTCTAGTCTTAAAATTATTAGATCAGATTTGAGGTCATCTATTAAGGAGGATCTGATGGAGACAATTCTATTTCTTAGAACAAATTCATAGACTGGACAAATGTTATTTAGTTCTTGTTGAAAACAGTTTTTTGTCACTTACATAGTATATTACATAGTGATTATATATATATATATATATATATATATATATATATATATATATATATATATATAAAAAGAGAAAATGGAACAGCACAATAATATACTCATCCGTGGTGCAAGTCCTGTGTATTAGTGTCCAAACCAATTCAAATAAATCAAGGAAAACAGGCAGCACTCCAGTTCAGGTGAATAAAGGGTCTGGTTTTTATTCAGAGCCCATGTGGCACGACATTTCGGTGCACTAGGCACCTTTCTCAAGTGTTGACTTGAGACTTGAGAAAGGTGCCTAGTGCACCGAAACGTCGTGCCACATGGGCTCTGAATAAAAACCAGACCCTTTATTCACCTGAACTGGAGTGCTGCCTGTTTTCCTTGATTTATATATATATATATATATATATATATATATATATATATATATATATGCACATATGTAATCGGTATTACATAGTGTATTACATATTTACAATTTATTACAGTTTTTTGTGTTCTAAAGTTGTATTCCAATAAATATATTTTATGTTCTATCTAAATATCTTGATTATTGTATCATAAAAATGATTAAATGTCTGATATTCACAATGTGCTACTACAATAAATTTATGACTTATATAAGCAATATATGTGGGTGTCGGAGTCGTGGAGTCAGAGTCAGTGCAAGGGTACTTTTACATGCCACAACCAGAGGAGACATTTTTGGCGGCGATATTTCTCACTGCAAGTATCACCGCCAAATTGCCTCCTTATTGTGGTGTGTAAATCGGGAATTTGGCGGCGATAAAACCAATGTCGCCTGGTTTCGATTTTAGAGCAGTGCTGTAAAATCAAAACCAGGCGACATTGGTTTTATCGACGCCAAATTCCCGATTTACACGCCGCAATAAGGAGGTAATTGGGAGGAAATGTGGCAGCGATATTTCCAGGTCGCAATATCGCTGCCACATTTCTCACCACGGTTGTGGCGTGTAAAGGTACCCCAAGGGAAATTGAGGAGTTGGAGTCGGAGTCAGAGGTTTGGCTTACTCCATAGCCCTGCTTTAAAGATTGCTCAACACTTACATGACGCAATATTGCATGCAGTTTCACTGGCAATTTGCTGGTTGCAGTGAAATGATGGACACATTGTTACATTTGTACACGGCAACAAAATAGAACAATGTGTCCATCATTTCACTGCAACCAGCAAATTGCCAGTGAAATTATGGACACATTGTTCCATTTGTACACAGCAACTAAATAGAACAATGTGTCCATCATTTCACTGCAACCAGCAAATTGCCAGTGAAATTACATGCAATATTGCGTCTTGTAACGGTACCCTAAGATAAGCCTGTGAAATACTTAGAGAATATAGCCTGGTCAGATGAGTCCAAAATTGAAGTCTATAGATTTCATAATACACATCATGTTTGGAGACCCAAAGGCACAGCATAGATATCACCCCAAAAACACCATAGCAACAGTGAAGTCTGGAGGTGGGAACATCACGGTGTGGGGTTGTTTTTCAGCATACGGCACTGGCACACATCATATAACTGAAGGAAGGATAAATGAAATTAACAAATGTACTGAGACATTCTAGACAAAATCCACTATCCTCCACCAGGACAATGAAGATGAAACAAGGCTGAACATTTCAGCAAGACAGTGATCCCGAACACACAACAAAGGAAACTCTCAAATTGGTTTCAGAGAAAGAAAATAAAGCTGCTAAAATGGCCGAGCTAATCACTGGCCTGAATTCAATAGAAAATTTATGGAAAGAACTAAAGCTCAGGGTATCGTTAAATGTTGCAACATAGCATGCAACATCGACCAAAAGTCACGTGGGGTGGTCAGTTGCAGTTGATATCGTTCGTGCGTTATGTCGTGTAACAGGGCGATGCGACTGCAATAAATCGCAGGAATGACATCGCAAGGAGATTGTGCATGCTCTTCAACCATGCAATGTTGCATATGCAATCTGACATGATCGTGCAGTTTGACGGCGCAACCACGATCTTGTTTACGATTTCACAGGTTTGCACAACCAAGGCCGTAGGCGTGCCTGTGGGTTGTGTTTTCTGTGCCCCATCTACGGCGATTGGTGGCTAGTATTGTATGCCGATTGGATGGCCTAGGTAAAGGAGACATCTTTGATTATGTGTGTGTACACCACTACATTCATTGACTTCTGCATCTTGTGAATTTGGTGAAAATGCATGTATACAAGGAGAATCATTTTTAAACACCTCCTTTACTATTGAGGAGTATGTCTAGTCGTTCCTGTCTGCCAGTTTGGCGACGCCGCAGTGTGTTGCTGGAGCTCCTACACATCAAATATGACATCAGCTTCGAGATGGTAGAATGGGCAATTGCATCCATATCGCCACCATGTTGTCTGAGATGGCTGACCAATGGTAACGCTCTTTCGCCGTCCAATCGGAGTGTTCTGGGCTTGGTTAAGCTAACTAAGGTACGCCTACGTCCTAAGCTGGGTCAAAAGTACGCCTACATTGCTTATGTGGTTGTGCTGTGTGACTCCGCAACTGCGATCTGCAACATCGCCTGGGCAATTTGGCAGCCGACTTCTGGGACGCCGGATCATCGGAGGTTGCAGATGTGATTGATACGTGTAACATCTCCTATGCGATCTTGGACAAGTGCCAAAAACGTGCGTGCTCCCGTGAAGTTGCAGGCGATATCGGAACGATATTGCAACGTGTAACAGTACCCTCAGAGTTTGTAGGAGTCCTTGGAATCTTCAAGATTTAAAGAGCGTGTGGAAAAAATTGGCCAAAATCACACCTGAGCAATACATGCAACTAGTTTCTCCATCCACCATCATCACCAACAAAGGCCTTTGTACAAAGTATTAAATATGTTTCAGTATGTTCAAAACTTTTTCCCTGTCAATTCTCATTATTACACATCACTAAGTTTATGGTCAGTTATGGTTTGATTTCTTTGCCTGTGAGGATTGGATGGGTTGTTATCAACATCTGGTGAGAAATTCATGTTAATAGCACCTTCATAAATATACTTAGAAAACTGATGATGTATTTAACACTTATTTTACCCACTATATATTACAGCAATTATAAATACTAGACCTGCGACAGCACTGAACCAACATTTGGCAATTATTGACAAGAAATTAGGCTCCTAGTGCACTGGCGGTCATATCAGTCTGCTTGAAGCCAATAGCTCCTCATCACTTCTTTCAGCCAAAATATATATTGGATAATGAGGAGGCAAAACTTTACAATATCTGTAGTGTAAAATCCCTGCACAATAGCTAGCGGACATGATTACACTTCACTTCTCATGTGGCACGTAATGAAGGCGAATTGAGGAAATGCGCTCAATAGTTGTCTACTCTAATAATGATTGTACTTGAATAATATAATTTTAATAGGTTTTAAGAAAAAAGAAGATTGAACAGAGGAACACATCACTCTACTGTTGGGATATTCTGCTATTTCAGGTATCTAGTACACTGAAGTCCTGTTCTTTCCCATAGCCCTGACCCGTACTTAAAAACATGGAAGGATAGGACTCTGTCCCCCTCAATTTCATGTATTTATTTCTGATTATTTTTTAAATATTGCTTAAGTGCTTAAGATAACGATTGATCATTTGATGTGCTCTGACCTTATTATGTAGCGTGAAAATTAAATAGTTTGTTAATATAACTCACTTATTTATTTTAATGATGTAATTTGGAGAAGGTTCATTTTATGGGTAGTTTAATGGTGTGTACATAAGTGCCATAATCAAAGTCACAGGTAGACTGTAGTTCATACAGAAATTAAATCTAATCTATAACACAGGTTTACAATGTAATGTTAGCTCATTTCACAATTATACATAAGGAGCTTGGTAAATGGATATCAAATAAAAAGTCTATTAAATTACCTATATGCTTTAGTGAATGATGTAAGGCTGCCTTCACACTAGCGTTTGTGTCTGCATGCGGCGGGCATGCAGACAGAAATGCAGTGCAAACGCTATCATACTGATATGAACGCAGAGGAGAATCTCCGCATGCGTTCACATCAGTATGGTGCCCGGCCGGCCAATCAGCGATCTCGGCGGCGGCTGGGAGGTGGAGATCAGCGGCGGAGTTCTCCTCCTCCCGGCCACCACTAATCTCCGGACAGTGCCGAAGAGGTGATGTCGGCGCGGGAGATTTAAACAGCTGTCAGATCAGCTGTTTCTTCAAATCTCCTGGGCCGACACCGCCGTGAGATTAGCAGCGCCTGTCCCTGGGAGATCAGCGGCTGCTCCAGCTGATCTCCCAGTAGCTACCGCTGATCTTTCGGGGGCCGCCGCTGATTCTCCGGGAGATCAGCGGCGGCCCCTGGGAGAGATTTCAATCTGATCCGCAGCGCTCTCCTGCACTGTCATGCTGAGGACACTGCGGATCCATTGAGATTCATGCATTTTTTGTGCACTTGCGGTCATTTGCTGATAAAAAAAAGCAAACGCACAAAAAATGCAACTTGGTGCATTCGGAGGGCAGAGGAGGGCACATAAATTTATAAATTTATGTGCATCCAAACGCAACTGCAATCAAATGTAGCCAAACGCAGCTACTATGCGTTCCCATGTTAAACATGCGCAAATGTGAAACCAGCCTAATACAGCAGGCCGACAGATATGTGATACAGATCTAAATAGTTTTGGTCTGAACAATGTGTCATTTTAGGTCTACATAAAATCCCATGTGATGTGGCCTACCAATTTCAACCCTCTCCAGCAACTAGACCATTGTTCCAGGTCTTCAAGAAACCACCAGCAGAGGAATAGCCTGTTCCAAGTTCAAACACACTCTCAAGTTGCTGCAAATGGAAAAACATGAAATTGTTTTCTATCGAGTATTTTCCACATCACACATATTAGCAAAATAACTCAAGGGATCACCAACTCTTGGGTTAGTTGTTTGGCATACTAAAGGTACCATTACACGCGGCAACATCGCTGGGAACATCCTTGGCAACTCGGGGGCATGGTGAAGTTGAAGCAACATCGCTAGAACGTTGCTACGTGTGACAGGGCGATTCAACGGCAATAAGTTGCTTGAGCGGAGTTGCCAGGTTTCAGAACATGTTCTGAAACCTGGCAATGTTGCTCAGGCGATCTGCTATCATCGCTCTGTGTGACACCGCAATAGCTATGTTGAAAGCAACTTCCCCTATTCACAATATTAAGGATCGCTCGCTGGGTTGCTCATACTCCATGGGTGTTTTTCAGAGAAACAATTGTCACTATGCACTAATGTGATAAAAGTCTGTAAAGCACCTGGGGGTTCAAAGTGCTCGACACACATCTAGATAAATTCCTTGGGGGGGTCTAGTTACCAAAATTGGGTCACTTATGGGTTTTTTTCCACTGATTAGGCACATTAGGGACCCTTCAAATGCAACATGGTGTCAGCTAACAATTTCAGCCTATTTTCTATTCAAAAAGTCAAATGGCGCTCCTTCCTTTCCAAACCACGCCGTGCGCTCAAACAGTAGTATTCCAGATATCGGTGTAATAAGATAAAATTGCGCAACAAATTGTACGGTGCAATTTCTACTGTTAAATATGTGAAAATTCAATATTTGACGCTAAAGTAACATTTTTTGTTGGAAAACTTAACATTTTCACTTTTTTCCTTCCACATGCTTTAGTTTCTGTGAAGCACCTGAAGGGTTAATAAGCCTCCTTGGATGTCGTTTTGAACAGTCTTATGGGTGTTGCTTTTAGAATGGTGTCACTTTTGGGTGCTTTCTGTTATATAGGTGGCTGACTGTCGGGTGGTCAGTCCCTCCGGGTCCGTTCTTCCCCCATATCGCTGCTTCAATCACGTTCCAGTGGGCGTGATCATTCATTCAGGAGTGAGTCCTGATTTAAAATTCCTCCCTCCTTCTTCCGGGTATAACACGCTGCAAGCCACTGTACGTCATTTTTGGTCCTGCACATTGTGGTAGGTGTATTGAGTGTACAGGCCGGCTCCAGAACGAACACTGCGCATGCTCCAGAGCCAGCCTGAATGCCAATACACCCACCTCACTGCGCAGGACCAAAAATGACACTGGAGCAGCAGTGCATCATACCCAGAAGAAGGAGGTGTGATTGAAGCTGCAAGGTGGGGGACAGCGGATCCGGAGAGACTGTCCACCTGTTAGCCAGCCATCTAGGAACGTCCACACGACAGTGGACATGTAATTTTATTAATCGCTTTTTTGCTCTTTTATATTGTACACTTAGATCAGAGAGGGATGGTTAGTAATGTAGCAGGAAACTACAGGGACAGGTAGTGAAAGGTTAGGGGGGGCTAAAGTAGGTGACAGGTTTCCTTTAAAGAGGTTGTCAACTGTAAGAACAAGTGGTCCCCATTTGGATACCATTAAACAAACAAATATTGACAGTACTTACCCACCTTGGCACCAGTGCTGGCTTCATGCTACTACTTCCATCATTATGTTTTGGCTAAGCACCATCATGTTGACAGCATACAACTCCACTGCAGCCAATCATTGAGCTTAGCAGTTCCTTCCGATGTAAGAGGCACAAGTGCCAAGCTCAAGGATTTTCTGCAGCCATGATGTGCGCTACTTATGTGGTGTCACCACAACTCATCATTGGTGACATCACATCGACCATGTCCACATCACCACTGATGCCAGTGGTATTGCTGAACCCGTCGAAGGCAAGTGCATTCTGTGGGGTATTTTTGTTTAGTTGTTTGTGAACAACTACTTTTCAAAAAGAAAATCTCCATACACACACTTTACATGTGGTGCCCCTGCGGACTGGTCGCCAATAGCCAGCACAGCAGCTGGGATTGGTAAGTAGGTCAACCCACGCATACATCTCCCTTTTGATCTCCCCTCTTTCAGGTATGAATATAATAATCTCCAATATACTTGAGGTGTTTTTTTTTTTTTACTTCCTGTATGCGTTCCACTGTTTCCACAACAGCGGAACTCAAGCTTCTTTGTTGTCTGGTGACGCTGTGATAGCACCACAGGCATTAAACAGGTGTGGGAGAATTTCACCACGTGTATGCACTATACTTCAATGAGGGAACTTGTAAACCCATATAAATAGGAGCTAACTTTTGCCACACATTACATTCTCAGGAACAGGGTTGCTGCAGTAAGGGTAATGGCCACTTTACATGTCCCAACATCGGTCAGATATTGGATCCAATGCCTCGGGAGCACGCTTTTTCTTGGCAGAATTCCAAGATTGCATAGGAGATGTCACACAGTGCGATATCGGCAGCCAACGCAACAGCGATGTGTACGCCCTCTTGTACGACCGACCCAGGAACGACCATTTAACATGGGAGGAAATAGGGGAAGTTGTACTCCACATCGTAGTTGGGCTTTTACACAGCACGATCCGGCCACAATGTCCATCCAATATCGGGCCGTTGGAGAGCACGCTCATTTGATCCCCGATATCGTTTTGGCTTCATTCGTGCATCGTATTGGACATTTATACCATACAACGCACGTACAATATCGGGGCCAACGCACGAGCCACGTGACTTTTTGTTGGAGTTGGACGCCAATATCGGGACGTGTAAAGTGGCCATAAGACTTTCTCATGGGATACTTATATAGACCGTCTTCATGATCTGAATTAAAAAGTTGCACTACCTCATTTTATTAACCCTTTATATGGGTTATATGCCAGACCAACAGGTGTATTTATTTTATTTTTTTTTATATATGATAGGAACTATAATCATCCTTTAGTTTTTAAGTTTATCTGATTTTTAGGCATCCCTTTATTTATAGGGATAGCCTTAATATACTTAACTCTTCCCTCACCTCCCTAGATATCCATTTTTCATTATTTATAAGGTATTTTATTATTTTGTACCCTCAGCATATTTATCTCTTGAATATCATTCTGTCAATCTTGTCTCATTATGGGATGTGCTTGACGGGCTCTTCTATACCTGCTGTTTGTGCACAACCGGACTACATTACAGTGTGTCTATTATGACAACCCGGAATAAAAGGTGCTAATTTTTAATTTTTATTTGTTATTTTTTGACGTGTCTTGTATATGTATCTCTTGAATAGAAATTACCCTCTGGTTTTTATTATCTTTCATACAGCTTATAACCTTACCGCTAAGCGTCCTTATACCTATTATTTTGGATGTTGTGTTTGTGGTAATATGTTCTTATATCAGGGGTAAGGACCATTCATACATCCTCCAATAATATTCAATATGTAGGTTGGTGTGCCATTTACACAGTGAAAAAACTCTCTCTGATCCCCATAGAAAATAAATACTTGTATTCCACTCTATCTGGCAACTCTCTTTTCCTGGGTATACCTGCCCATTGGAACTATCATCATAGTTGGCCTACGTATTGCTACAAGGTATGTCATTTTTTTCCCCTACTATGGGGCACACTCTAATCGAAACTATAATTATATGTGGGAGCATTTATAGCAAAACCAACGAGACCAATTTTTGTAGGTTGGTGATTGTGTCTTTTGTGTTTTTAATGTTTTATTTTGTACCTAATGCACCTAGAGTTGTTATGTGGAATTTAACGCCTTGATCCTTTTTGTCTGTAGACATAACAATAAAAACTAATCCCTGATACTTCTGATGAGCCCCTATTAATTAGAGAGGGCGAAACGTGTCAAGCGTAGTGGATTCATCTACATAAAATTGGAACTGCAAAAAAGGATTGGACTAAAGGTTTTCATAAAAGGGACGATTCTAATAAACCTGTTCCTTATATTAGATTATGAAATGGGATATGTTTAAATGTATGAACCTGTCCTCTATCTTTAAATTGGTATAATATCATATAGGGCAAACCTATCTGAAAAGTTGTGTTATTATATACATGGGATGTTAATCACTCCTTACCCTTGGATAGGATATAGAACATTGACCTTTAAATATTTAGTCTACCGGTAACCCAAATCTGTATGTTCCATAATAATGTACACATGTATGTTAATGTCTGGTTATATGTTGGATTTATGAATTTTTAACTTTTGTACCAATAAAAGTAAATATTTAAACTAAAATAAGTTGGTAATCCTAGAATATTTGACAAAACTATAAATATTACCTCCTAAAATTACTACTTTGTAGAAAAATTTAAAAATTCACCCCACACATACACCCAACACACTCCCCATGCCAAGTCTAGGTACTCTGGTGGACTGGTGGACTGGGCCGGAACAAGAGTGTCGGCTCTGCAGAAGTGGCCAGGAAGCTTTATGCCCCAACCATGAATCCCGGCGGGGTGAGGGGTCTATGTCCCGAGACCCAACCATTGGTGCAGTGAAAGGAAAGCCATTGTATTAGGGCTAGGGAACCCAGGAAGACACCCATGAAAGCCCTTGACCGGTGGACTGTAGCTAGCATGTGGAACAGACCAAAAAGGCCTGAAAGGAGCACGAAAGGGGGTGCCGCAGACGAACCATCCCAGCTGCTAGACGACTCCGGAGCCACTACTGTTTTGACTGTGTTGTACCCATCTGCCGAGCAGGAAAGTAAACCCGGTTAAAGCTTGACACTGTGTGAGACTCTGATTACTACACCTGATAGGAGACAGACTGATTCCACGAGCTGGCAGCCGGAGACTGCCTGATGGTAAAATTAACCCTGCAATCCCCTGTACTACACTTTCTACACGGTTGCTCTGGGGACCAGCCCTGCCCATGGAGGGCTCAACATCACAGCTGCATACCCCCAGAGGTCCCGACTGCAGCAGTGACTGATTGTGTATGATCCACCCACCGGGGCCATGGGGTACTCAGAACCGGGCCCTCTCTCATCGTCATCTGGGGGCTGCGGGAAGTCACGGTGTTGTAACCCAGCTCCGTGGTCCTGGGCGGTCAATAAAAGGGGAAATAGTTTTTGGGATTTTACCAATAGCTGCAAACCATGTGGCGTCATGTAAAATCCCAAAAACTATTTCCCCTTTTATTGACCGCCCAGGACCACGGAGCTGGGTTACAACACCGTGACTTCCCGCAGCCCCAGATGACGATGAGAGAGGGCCCGGTTCTGAGTACCTCATGGCCCCGGTGGGTGGATCATACACAATCAGTCATGTCAATCAGTCCTGCAGGCTGGTAATGTAGAAGTTCTACCTGGCTACTAAATAGCTTAACCAGGACTTTCTGGATGAAGCGGGAAAGTATTCTTTTCCCAGTTTTGTAACCAGGTCTTTGTTTCTGAAAACATTCTCTGGCTGTCTGAAATCTCACTTTTTGTGACTCAACATTTATGTTTTGTTTTGTTTTTAATTGTTTTCTATGTATAAAAAGTAGCAAATGACAATAAATGCTTTTTCTGGGTTCTTATTGCACAGTATTGAAAATATAAAAAGCTACTTAAGTTTGCCCACTCCTAAATTATGGTTAGAATTGTTTGCCAGCTACACACATCTTGATGTGGTCATCTAAGATGCACCAAGCTACAAAAATCTGAAAACTTTGACCTTCTGCAGCTTTTTCCTGAAGATTAAACAGTAGCACCATAGAGGTGTACTTATCTTCAACAGACAGATTGCAGTGGTCAGTGCTGTACCTTGGATATTTGTATGTGCTGTGCCAAGGTACAATATCTTGTGCCAAATTACCTATCGCCAGGGAAAGACAGAACCATTTTTCTCTTGCAAAGAAATGACTAGTAACTCATGTAGATGAAGCGTCAGCAATGATTGGTAATGTGTAAATGAAGGCGCTATTGCTGAGCTATGTATTTGAAGTTCTGCATGAGAACTGCTGATAGGATCAATAAGCTATGAATCTGGAAACATGAAAGGCAATGACTGCCTATGTGCTATCGATTAGCCCAAATGTAATACATAGTACCTTTAGTTTGTAGCAATCTCCTTCCATGAAGTGTGCAAGTCTGCTTATTCGTAGCTTGGAGCCATTCCTATACCATGGGTATAGTCTGCAGAATGACCTTCTTTTTTTTGTGCACTGAGGCTCTATATCAAAATGGAGAAGCAAGTCAATAAATACTGATTTATGTAAATCACAATTTCTAGTATTACTTCAGTATTTGTTAATGAGTTTCAAATCATCATTCAAGTCCCCTCTCCATAGCTTTCTGAAATTATTAAAGCTATAGCCCCCATCCCCTGAAAAGTAGATTAACTCTAAAATCTTTCTTCCGTAGTTGTTATACTCATCATAGACTAGGAAGCAGTATTTACTGCTGTCTGGTACAGCTGGGTATCTTTACACTGTGTTCCAAATTATTATGCAAATTGGTTTTAAGTGTCATAGGGTTTTTTTTTTTTCATTGTTTGTCAATGAAACTCATTGATGGTATTGTGTCTCAGGGTTCTTTGGATCACTGAAATCAATCTCAGATACCTGTGATAATTAGTTTGGCAGGTGAGCCCAATAAAACTGGGTGTTCCACAATATTACGCAGGCCACAGTTTTCAAGTAATATGGGAAAGAAAAAGGATCTCTCTGCTGCTGAAAAGCAACAAATAGTGCAGTGCTTTGGACAAGGGATGAAAACATTTGATATTGCACGAAAACCTAAGCGTGATCATCGTATTGTGAAGAGATTTGTGGCTGATTCTGAGCACAGACGTGTTTGTGCAGATAAAGGCAGAATGAGGAAGTTTTCTGCCAGGCAAGTTCATCAGATTAAGAGAGCAGCTGCTAAAAAGGCCTTACAAACCAACAAACAGATATTTGAAGCTGCTGGTGCCTCTGGAGTCCCTCTAACCTCAAGGTGTAGGATACTTCAAAGGCTTGCTGTGGTGCATACACCTACTATTCTGCCACCCCTAAATAGTGCTCACAAGCAGACACAGTTGCAGTGGGCCCAGACATACATGAAGACTGATTTTCAAACAGTCTTGTTTACTGATGAGTGCCGAGCAACCCTGGATGGCCCTGAGGGATGGAATAGTGTCCCAACAAGTCTGCGATGTCAGCAAGGAGGTGGAGGAGTCATATTTGGGATATAATCATTGGGAAACAGCTAGTAGGCCCATTTAGGGTTCCTGAAGGTGTGAAAATGACCTCTGCAAAGTATATAGAGTTTCTGACCGAGAACTTTCTTCCATGGTACAAAAAGCAAAAATAAGCCTTCAGGAGCAAAATCATCTTCATGCATGATAATGCACCATCTCATGCTGCAAAGAATATCTCTATGTCATTAGCTGCTATGGGCATAAAAGGAGATAAACTCATGGTGTGGCAACCATCTTCCCCTGACCTCAACCCTATGGAGAATCTTTGGAGTATAATCAAGCAAAAGATCTATGGGGGTGGGAGGCAGTTCACATCAAAACAGCAGCTCTGGGAGGCTATTCTGACATCATGCAAAGAAATACAAGCATAAACTCTCCAGAAACTCACAAGTTTAATGGATGCAAGAATTGTGAAGATGACATCAAAGAAGGGTTCCTATGTTAACATGTAACTTGTCCTGTTAGGATAATTTGGAGTTAAATAGCTTTTTATTTCAGTGAATGTGACCTCCTAATGCTGCAAATTCAACAAATGAGCATTTGAGTTCTTTAAAATATATCAAATGTTTAGAAACTCTACTGCCTAATAATTTGGAACAGTGCATTTAGAGGGTTTTTTTTTGTTTTGTTTTTAATTGTGAACATTATACTGTTATCATTGGGAGGTTTCTTCAATAAAATTTGATGTATACTCTAATGGGTGATGACTTTTATTACATTGACTGTTTATTCGCACCAACCAATTAGGAGAATCAGAAAAAAAGAACATTTGCATAATAATTTAGAACACAGTGTACTTATGCCCAAATTAAAGAAGAAAGAATAGGGTCACAAGTGATTTTCTTTCCCTTGCATATACTGGCTCTTTGGATTTAAAACTTGAAGTGACTGTCTGGCATTAGGAAACAGTTTAATTTATTAAAGCTTGACACTGACATAAAAGGTTGCAATATTTTTGAACAACAAAAGGCTGTGCAATTATTTTATGACTGTTGGAGTTTTTACAACTAGTGATGAGTGAGCAAAACCATGCTCGGGTGCTCGGTACTCGTTAAGAGGAGTTGGATTCTCATTAAAGCACGACTCAAGTACCAGAGTATAATAGGGAACTCAAGCATTTTCCTGGCCACTTTTCCGGAAAAATTATTGAGTTTCCTACTGACTTCCATTATACTTGGTATGTCAACACTATTCACAACATTTTTGACCACATTCAACAAAATTGGTCTTAGGTGGGCAGGGCGAGAGTTTGTGTTCTGGGACCCTCGCTCTGTACTCTTGAACAACAAGTTGACAGACAGCTAAACTCTTTCCCATCAATGCACTGACTTGGACGCAGGGGGTCCTTTTCAACTTTTATTAATAGGTTAAGTGTAAAACTAGAAAAAACAAATAGAAATTCTCAATACAACATAAGCATATCTGAAGTATATAACATTACATTGTTACAGGTCACACAATGTGATTGCACGATATGGCGAATATACAATAAGTATAATAGCAGAAAAACAATAAGATGTTAAACAACAGTGTAGCTACATTGTACATTTAGGTGGGCAGTAGCATATTATAAACTCACCGACTGTGCTATGTTGAGGTAAACATGCAGATGAGCTGAAATCCAGAGAGAGAGGGATCAGCATATCAGGATGTCAGCATGTATGAGGCTGTAATGGCTTCTGGAGAAGGGGCAGAGCCTAGAGCACGGCCTCATGGGAATACATAGGCCTGAAGGGACCAGAATTAGACTATGCAGTAAACTTAATGTAATATGAGAACATTGTCAACAGATGGCGCTATGGGATATGTCATTGCTGAACAAGCAAACAATATATTGTCTCAAGCAAACTAAATGAACGCATTTCTAAGAAAGGCACGACAATTTGATGACCCTCGCTTTTCAAATTCATGATCCTAACCCACAGTTCTTGACTGCAATAAGATTTGTGGGAAGGTGTAAATCAGGGCGCACGTCACCTTGTACCTCAACTGATTCATTAAGGCAGGGGTAGGGAAGTCCAGTGCTCAAGGGCCGCCAACAGGTCATGTTTTTAGGATTCCCTTAGTATTGCACAGCTGATAATTTAATCACCTGCCCTGGTGATGATTCCAACCCCTGTACAATGCTAAGAAAATCCTGAACACCTGCACTGCCAGCTTGCATAACTCCAGTCTTGATGAATCGGGGCCTAACTTGTTATTTATTATTTTTCAAGCAGAGCGTCACTCTTCTCAATGGCTATGTCTGGTAGTGTAGCCGAAATATCAGACCTAACCATTGGATGACAAAAGTGTTGCTTCTAGACAAAGAAAAACATATTTTATTTCTACTATTAATTTTAGAAGAAATTAGGAACACATAGTGGAGTTTATAATGGACTGTTGAAGGCTAAAACATTTAAAAAAATAGACTTTTGCAGTTTTCACCAGTTTTTCATTTATGCCTATTTAAATGTCTATTTCATATGGGCATTTTTTTTAAACGTTTTCAATTGTGGATGGCTCTTAGGGTATCCATATGTTTTTGTCCGATAATTTTACTGCGACTGAATCACAAAATTTTGTCGCAAAAGTACTACAGTTCCCCCTGGATTGATCTTTTGTACAACTAAAAAGTATGCACAAATTTTGCAACATTTCAAAGTCACAAAACAAGTTAAAGAGAAAAGCAAAGGACATTTTTAATTTTTTGCAAAATTCATGAACCATATGCACCAGTGTGAAGAATTTAGAGTGTCAACAATTAAACAAAGAAAAGAAAATTTATTTCTAAAACCCCGCAAATGGTGGATTTACCTTTTAATAATTACCTTTCATCGTCCCCCAGAGACAACCGCTGGCTTCAGCATCAGTGTCGATCCCATTCAAATAGACTTTGCTACTCTAGAACAGGACCAGCACAATGCCACCACTTCTTCCTATACAGCTAGCACAATCCAATGGAACGAAGATGTTGGGTCTCTTTGGTCCTGACATCATATCTATAGTGACCGCCTCACTATTAACTTATTACTCTGCAAATTCAGGTAAAAGAAAAACAACTCTAGTTCATAAGTCACGAGTGCTACATGATGTTTAGTCTGTTCTGGCAGCTTTTGCTTTGGTGATAGTCATACTTGAAATATTCTTTCCAATAATAGCTGTAACAACTGCCCTAGTTGTGGATAAAGTATGCAAAGGTTAATGGAAGCTCCAGCGGTAAATGCTGAAAGATTTGATTTCCTACCGCCATTATAAAAAGAATCAAAGTTTATTCCAGTTTACCTGTGTTAAAAGGAATGCACATTTATATACACGTCATCTGAAATAATGTTTCTAACTGCGTACAGAAACTTTTAACAGCCTGTAAAACATCGGAGGCCACAGTACATCAGTATTGAGTGGAAGGTGAGGTCATTGTATTACTTTACCTTCTTTATGACTATTGAAACATAATTTTGAGAGTTTTAGTCGTCCTTTTACTCTTTTTCTTAGAATGTGAAAAGCGTCTATTTTTTTCATTTAGAATCCTAACGATTACCGTATATTTACAGGAAAGATCAAATAGGCTATTAGTGACTTAATTCAAAGGCACAGGACCAGCGACAGACAAGAAATGGGGCCCTGCGCAAGAATAGTATATATGCCCTTTGTAGTCCAAAAGCTCTAAAGGAAAAGAAAGAGGATGGGATCCATCCTTAGGTATTCCTGATTTTTGCTGACACTATGTTATAGATTTAAGAAGTTCACAATAAAAATACAAGTTTTACTGGTGCTGGATCCCATCCTCTATTTTTTTCCTCCTGAACTTGCTCTGGCGAGACCAGCCATTTGGATCTGTGCATCACCTGTATAAGCCTGCCGGCTGCGATCATATGGGAAAGACATGAACATGAATATTGTGGAAAGCTGATTGTTTTCTACTGTTTTGTCTAGTCTAAAATTTCTGCCTATGAAAGCTGCTGGCTGTTTTGGATGTGGAAATGGGCCCCCTACCCTCCTGGGCCGCCGTGCGGCTGCACAGGTTACTCCAATGTCCGCCCCTGAAGTAGTCCTTATAGATACGTTTTTCCTTACCTGCTCTTGGTTTAAAGTGAACCTGTGAAGTGGAAAAGTGCTATTAACCTAAAAATATGGGGTTAATCTACAGGTTAATAGCATTCATGGTGTCCATGTTGTAGACTCTTAACCGAGGCTCCATGGACTTCATCTGCATATTCAAATTCTAGGGAGCAATGCACCTTGGGTTTCACTGTGTTTGAGTGCTTTAACTGGTGCCCGCAGGGTTATCCTCCACTGGTCTCCACAAGGTCAGTGGGTGCTTTGTGATGTCTGTCTATCAAGCATTGCTCCCACCCAGCCAGAATCCTGCGCCACACTGATGAGGGGCAACAACCCCGAAACAGCTGTCTGTGGTTGGATACCTAGTCCATGGTAAACCCCTGGCCATATCTTCAAGCTCGCAAGGGCTGGATAGTGACTTAAGGGCTACTAATACCCTGGGCTAGGTCCTTCCCTGGTGGGATAACTGGCTGGTGTCCATGTTGTAGACTCTTAACCGAGGCTCCATGGACTTCATCTGCATAATAGCATTCTAAACCTGCCCAGCGCCTGCACATTAAACCCTGCTGCTGGGTGGAATTGAACTTTCATCCAGCATTTCACTTTCAGTAATGGGGTTGCACTGACTGACAGCTGCTCATCATTAGAACCAGCTGTCAGTCACTGCAGGGGGTGCCGTTATAGTCAACAATCTCCATACAGAGCATTGGCTGAACCCGCACCAGGGCTACCCCTGTAGCAGATACCGAAATTCTGCTGGGAGGAGTAAAGTTAAATTCCTCCGGCCTGCAGGGTTAATGTGCAAGCGCCGGACAGGTTCATAATGCTATTAACTTGCAGATTAACCCAATATCTGCAGGTTAATAGCATTCTTCCATTTGATAGGTTCCCTTTAACGTATTAGGGGCCAGTTATTGTGTCAGAGGACTATCCTATCATGGGCCAGCCATGCTGGGCCATAGCCTCCTTCAGTAGACCGATTATTTTTTATGCTGGATGTTGGAACACAATTTCTCTCCTTATGCATAGATTTCCATTTTGTAAAGACAGATGGGCTAAATTTGCTGAAAATGAAATGCCTGTCTTACTAAATCCCCCATATAGTATTTGAAGTAGCGCCCCCTTTCATTCACCTCTTCATGTACTAGTGGTGGACACATGTGCCATCTTTTACTAGATCCAGGAAAGCTAATATGGACAACACTGGTAATCATATTAAAAACAAAAGATGAAAAGAAGAAAAAACAAAATAAAATGAAAAATTTTGAATGAATGAATGAATGAATGAATGTAAATTGTAATAATTCCCAAACTATTTTCTTTACATTAAAGAAAACAAAAATGAATAAAAATCTTCTCAATTCCAGTCTGGTAATGTGTAATGATATTTTTTCTACATGCAATAGCTGTTTTTCTAATTCAGAAAGTGAACTGTATAGAAATAAAAACCTCAAACTTTTAGCAATTTTATAAAAGGAACCCCCACGACCTGTCATATCCCGCAGCACAAAATATTGCAGCAGATTAAGATGTAATTGATTTTTAATGATAGATTTCTTTTCAGAAATTTAAGCCCTAAGGTGATCACACATTTCAGCTGTCGTTAACCTAAGTTAATGCCCTGTCAATAGCAATGTAACATTCAGTTAAAAAAAAGACTTAAGGAGGTTACCATTGAGCTAAATGTACATATTACAAATAAGAGACGTTACAGAAAATGAGATGCAAATCATATACTAATGATCCATTATGATAAAATAACCTGTTCCATAAAAGCAGCAATTATGTGATATTACCCATGAGCATTTCTCGTTCTCAGAAGAAATCTACAGAAATGGATTTTCCTGTTCTCTTGGTTTCTCGTACTATGCACAGCTCAGATAATCCACATGTCGGAATCATCTACCTGAAACTGCTTGTTGCAATAGATAACTAAATGTTTTATTTTATTTAATTATTAAGCAGGCCTTGTAAAGGTATGAATCTTTGTAATGTACTCCATTGCCTACCTTAGTTTCCTTCTTTCTATCTTTGACACCATGCTGAAGATGCTGGTTTATCTGCACTAAGGCTGCCTTCACATTTGCGTTTGTGTCTGCATGCTGATGGCATGCAGACACAAACGCAGTGAAATGCAGGGTCATTTTGATGTGTCTGCAGCGGAGAATGTCCGCCTGCGGACACATCACTATGGAGCCCGGGCAGCCAATCGGCGGTGTCCGGGGGCGGGCTGGAGGCGGAGATCAGCGGCGATCTCCTCCTCCCAGCCGCCGGTAAGCTCTGGGACGTGTCAGCGGGGTTAAACAGCTGATGTGACAGCTGTTTTGAATCTCCCGCGCCGACACCGAGAGGAGATGTCCGCGCGGGAAGATTCAAACAGCTGTCAGATCAGCTGTTTCTCCCTGCTGACACTGCTAGATTACCGGCGGTCAGGTAGGAGGAGATCATCAGAGGCTCAGCTGATCTCCCGGTGGCTGTTGGTGATCTCCTGTGACATCACCGGCGGCCACCGGGAGAGATTTCAATGGGTCCGCAGTGTTCTCCTGCGCTGTCAAGCGCAGAACACTGCGGACCCATTGTGCCAATGCATTCTTTTGTGCGCTTGGAGAAGCTTGCTGATTTTCCAAGGTCCCCGAGCGCACAAAAAATGCAACATGCTGCTCCCGGGTGCGGATGGGGGACCCTGGAGGGAGCAGATATCTTCCACATCCGCACCCGAACGCAGCAAACGCTGGCAAACGCAGGCACTATGCGTTCCTATGTTAAACATAGGAACGCAGTGCGCATGCGCTTGACTGAGTATGGGAACGCAGCATTACGCTGCGTTCACATACGCAAATATGAAGGCAGCCTAAGTTTCTGGGTGGGAGCCACATACCAGCCGTAGCCTTCCCTATGAACAGTGAATAAGGCTCATTGTGGTCTAAGTACCTATTAAAACACCTTATGCACTTTCCATTACTTTGGAAAGGATTTCTTTCCACTCTCTGGCTATAAAGGCTAAGGCTGGCTTCACATCATTGTACAATCAGTTCTGGGGCTGTCCGGGGTGAACCTGACAGCCCCGGACCTGATTTGCAAACAGAAATGGAGGGCAAATATGCCCTCCAGTCCTGTTCTTAGCCAGATGCTGCAGAGCGCAGCTGAGGTAGCTGTCCACTGCTGAAATGGTGCTGAACCACTTCACAGGGGACAGCTCCCTGGTGGTGAAGTTCAGTGTAGCTCACGCTGAATTGCAGCCGCCGGTGTCCAGTTCCTGGATCCTCCTGGATCTGGGCAATCCAGCGCCATAGACTCCCATATTAGGGAGTGCCGGATTGCCCCAGGTACGGGAAGATCGAATTGGGCAGATTTTTCGCCCCGGACACAAAAATGTTGCTTGCAACGTTTTTGTGTCCAGGAGAAAAATCCGCATTGTCCCGGATCCTCCCGGACAGATGGAAACGGATGGCAAATAGCTGCCATCCGTCTGTATCCGGCCTCATAGGGCAACATTAACGCAAGATCGGGTCCGGGGCTGTCAGGTTCACCCGGACAGCCCCGAACCTAATTGTGCTGTGGTGTGAAGCCAGCCTAATTCTACCTCAATACAACTGTATTCCTAGCAATTGATAACAAAGGATAGTCCACTATGGGAGTGAACAGCTTCATCTAACTCCATTCTGCTGTCTAATGAAGCTCACAATATCACAGAAACTTAGTATTCAAGTAATTTGAATATGAGGAGCCTATACAATTACATACCAAAAAAACACTTTGACAGACTTCCATAGGACAATCTGAAAGCTCAGGACCTATACACGATATAACTACCATAAGATCGTCTTCTGACGTAGGCTCATGCTTGAGATGAAATGTTGTTTGGAAACCTCTCTCTCTTTTGCACAAGAAAAATTTAAAAAACTTTAAAAGCAACAGTTCTGTCTTGACGTTTTTGGTGTGTGCCGGGGCTAGATCTTTTTCAATAGAGGATTAATAAACATTTAAGAGACTCTAATAACAGTGAAGCTGCGAACCCATATAATGTATCACAACAATTTTTTTTAAAGAACATAGGGGTGATGTCAGTGGTTTTAACATTTTTGGTATTGAAAGAGTTAACTCACCAGTGAAAGGGGGGATAGCATTTTGGATTCTAATGCTTGAAACATTGTATCCAAATAGTCTTAAAAAAACACACAGATTTAATCTTGCATTATTAATGGAAGGTATTTTTGAGTATATTATGTATTTTGAATAATTTTATTTCCTTTTTTGTTGTTGCAAGCATTTTCCAATCATGTGATGGAAGTAGGGCCACCATCGGGGCATTACTACCTTTACTCCTGTATGGAGCCTGGTGAGCAGAGCAAGAAGGGCCTGGACATGCTGACAGACCGGCCTCTCTTTCATTCTCCTATTCACCAGGCACAGGGGTAGGGGCATCTGCCTGCACAGCAGCAGGGGCACCATTGTGCACAATGTGGGCCTGCATGTCTCTCGGTGGCTGCATCTGCAGTGATGGAGAACTTCTCCTCAGGACAGCAGCTCAAAGAATTGCAGCACGCCGCTTCCACTGCTGATTATGTCACGTCTACTGACGGACCCACACGTGGACCACTGGACGGTAAAGCGATGTGATACTGTTGATAGAGAGGCGGACCCGTACAGTCGAGTTAACGGGTTTATTGAACAGAACAGAACAGAATAGAACCACCCCAGGGAGGGCCACGGCACAGCACGGAACACCAGCGAGGGAGACCCCGGAGCGCTTGACATCTATACAGGATACCGCCGGACAGCTCGAAGGGACCAATGAAGGGACACATGTGTTAAACCGACCCAGCACGTGGAAACAATACAGCAACCGGTAAGTAGAACACAGAGAACGGAAACCAAGATCCGGAGCGGGAACTGAATCAGCATCACAAGGAAGGGATCCAGAGGTGACCGGAACACGAAGTCAGCAAGGAGCGTAAGCAGAGATCTGTAGAGGAAACAACAGAAATCGTTAACCCCAAAACAAGGAACAACTGACCAGACAGGATAGCTACTTCAATAGTAGAAGTTGCCCTGGCAAGACTGACAGGAACAGAAGCTTATATCAGCAGGGCGGTCCTGATTGGTAGAACACAGAGACCTGGTGATTGTGAGGGGAGAGCAGATCCTGCAGTCTCTCAGCGATACTGATTAGGAGACAGTTCATGTGCTCAAGCAGAGGTACCGATGAGAGGCAGAGTGGCGCTACATCAGCAGAGGGCGCTGGACGTGGGTGCAGGCGGGAGGTCCCGGCTGTGAGGATGCAGGGAGAGGTCGCTGGAATGCTGCAGCAGACCCGGGTGGTAACAGATTAATGTACTCGTGTCTTTTAGATGCTAGTATTATGATGTCAGTATCCGATCATAAGAGCCGGCTCCCTGCTGTAAACTACATGAGCCAGCACACAAGTGAGAGCCACTAAATTCTTTTGCATAAAATTCACATTGTATAAAATTACAGTGTTCAGAATCTGTAACCCTCGTAGGTGGGCAAGGTTTCATCAGCATCACCAAAAAGAGCAGCATTGCCAATCACTAGCTAGTACAATTGAGTCTTTGACCGCGGGCACTTCCGGGTCAAGGAGATGTCAGCAGCATGATCAGATCAGCTGATCACCCTGCTGACATCACTCTTCATTGTTACAGAGGCACGATTTTTGTTACGTGCTCTAGTGGAGCTGAAGACTGCGGATTTCATCCCCCAGCTGCCTAGTTGTACCTGGCTGGAATTCATGAAATAATTAAAAAAAAGAGCTTCCCTATTTTTTTGTTTCCAGATGGGTACAAATAGGCAGCTGGCGGTTGGGGGCAGCCCGTACCTGCCTGCTGTACTTGGCTGGAATACAAAAATATGGCAAAGCCCACGTCAATTATTTTTTTTTTTATAATAGTTCATTAAAAATAAAAAGAACACAAATACATTTAGAGACTGTATCTTTATTAACCCCTCGACCCTCTGTGCTGAATACTCTTTCCCCTTGGTCCCTGAATGAGAGCCCGGAGCGCTGCGGCATTGTAAAGGGGAAATAACTCAGGTCACCCAAGGACAGGTCAGGTGGTATGACCTGAGCTGTCCTCGGGTGAGCTGAGTTACCCCTCCTTAGGATGCCACAGCGCTCCGGGCTCTCCTTCAGGGACCAAGGGGATAGAAGCTTTGTTAGTCCACTTGGTCTCTGATGAAGCAGAGCAGAGAGTGTTCAGCACAGAGATGAGGGTCGAGGGGTTAATAAAGATGCAGTTCCTAAATGTATTTGTGCTTTTTTTTAATGAACTATTAAAAAAACATTAGATGTGTGCTTCGCCATATTTTTATATGCCAGCCAGGTATAGCAGGCAGGTACTGGTTTCACCAAACCCCTAGCTGCCTATTTGTACCTGGCTGAAACAAAAATATAGGGAAGCCCTTTTTTTTAATTATTTCATGAATTTCATGAAATAATTAAAAAAAATTATGTGGGCTTCGCCCTATTTTTGGGTCCAGGCAGGTACAACTAGGCAGCTGCGGGCTAAAATCCGCAGTGCAGGGTGGCCCAAGCTTTCTGGGCCCCATCCCTCCCCTGCTGAGAATTGCAGTCCACAGCCACCCCAGAAAATGGAGCGTTCATAGAAGCGCCATCTTCTGGCACTGTATCCAACTCTTCCAGTGGCCCTGGTGCCAGGTTGCTTGCTCGGTAATAATGGGGTTAGGGCCAGCTTTATATTATCAGCTAGCCCTAAGCAGGGCCGGTTTTAGGCAAAGTGGGCCCTGGGCAAAAGGTGAAAGTGGGCCCTAAATGCTTACATATTGCACCATCACACTCAGACATTTAGGTTACATTTACAAGTGCTGATTTTAGACTGGTAAATGAGCGCGATCTATAATATTCAAGTCCTTCGGTGCTTGTTTCCAGCCTTTTTACCCATCATGATGAAGAATGATGGATCCAGAACAATCACTGGAAGAGTAATCTGCCCTCCAGTATCATGTTATCAGCAGTACTTCTGCAGTTTGCAGCAACAAGGGTTTTTGTTCCTCCATAAACAATTCAATCACCCGATGATGAGCCGCATTTTGCTTGTTTGTTGGGCGATTACCGACATGTTTACACCTATGAACTCTCGTCTGTTGTGCTAGCGTTTATAAATGTGGATGTTACATACACACAACACACGGTATGTGACACAAACATTATATATTACACATATACATCGGGCACACACACATAGACACACACATCCATTCCCATCATTGTCTAGGTCATACAGGACGGCTCCTCCACGGAGAGTCGCTCTTTCTAACCTCTTATCTTCTGACCAAGAGATGGGAATTCTGAGCACAGGACTCCTTATATTGGTTAAAAATTACCTACAAGTATGTAATGAAATAGGTTTTACAAACTGTAGAGTCAGTAAGAAGAATGTTTTCATAGGATCATCTACTTAAATGTCATCTTTAACAAAGATCTGCTATATTCTTCATATTATAAGAAAAATACATTTGAATTAAGGCCCATCCTGGTGGTCTTGTGTTGTTCTGGAATCACTAATGGAAATATTGACCTTAAAGGAGTTGTCCATAATTCTATAAACATGACGGATTTCTTTCAAAAACAGCGCCACCCCTGTCTACAGGTTGTGTGTGATATTGCAGCTCAGCTCAATTGAAGGGAATGGTCCTATGCTGTAATACCACATGCAACCTGTAGAAAGGGAGGGAGCTGTTTTTTGAAAGAATGTAGTAAAGTTTTATTAATCCTGGACATCCTCATTAATGCCTTGTAAGTTCTGCTTGATAACGCTCTTCAAATTTAGGAATTAAGGAGGTCCCCTAACTCTAATTACAGCCCTCATGAACACGTGAAGATTAAAGCCTGTGGGGGCGCTCCTGCCACTATTACAGGGATTTCATACCTTTTATCACTGAGCGATTTTTTTATTTTTGTTTTTTCCTCCTTTTCTTCCAAGAGCCATAACTTTTTATTTTTCCTTCCACATAGCCATATCAGAGCTTGTTTTTTTGCAGAACTTGTTGTACTTTTGAATGTCATCATTCATTCTACCACATAATGTACTGGAGAATGAAAAAAAAAGTCTGAACGCTTTGAAATTTAAAAAAAAAATTCAATTCCACAATGTTTTTTCTGAGTTTTTTATTTATCATGTTAACTATATGGTAAAAGTGACCTCATAAGTTGGTTATCTAGGTCAGAATAAACAGATACCGAACATGTTTTTCATTATTTCAATAATGAAATGCCCCCAGAAATTTGTAAAACAAAATTTAAAAATAAAATGAAAATTAGCTTTATTTGTAATTTTCTGAGACCCATAACTGTTTTAAATTTTCAAGATACAGGGCTATGTGAGGACTTACTTTTTGTGCTCTGAGCTGCCGTTTTTGCTGATACCATTTTGAGTCAGATACAATATTTTTATCACCTTTTATTGCATTTTCTTGTAACAATGTGGTCGCCAAAAAACATAATTCTGGTGTTTTTACTATTTTCCAGTTGCGCCATTTACCAATTGGATAAATTTACTTCATATACAGATAGCCTAGATTCTTATGAACGCAGTGATACCAAATATGTGTATTTTTAAATATTTTTTACTGTTGTAATGCTATTTTCACTGCAGCTCCTTTGGGGGCCCCCAAGAGAGTGGGGCCCTGGGCAACTGCCCAGTCTGCCCCACCTTAAAGCCGGCCCTGGCCCTATGCCCATAATTCATGGCGTCACACCAATATTAGACATATGACCTCCATGAATTTCTAGTAAAAATAAAAAAAACACAAGAGAGAAATTTTTTTATTAGAAATAAAACAAACAAAACATTAAAGAGACTTCATCTCTATTATAAAAAAAAATCCTCCGTCCGACTTAGTCCACATGTATAGCAATGTTAGCTCTGCTACATCATTCTGAATAGACAAGAGTGAAGAGAGAAGTAGGCTGATACTGTCAGTAACAGTCAGAGTTCGCCCAAGTTCATTGCTCGGACCATGAACGTGAGTGAACCCTGACGTCACCGCACGAACACTGCCAGAAAAGGCTGAAGACTGCAGGGAGCAAAGTGAGGAGCAATTATTTATTCAAGAGAGCAATGTAGGGCAGATATTTTTGTTCAGGGACATTAGAATGACACTCTTATTTTTAAGGGCACCACATTGGGATGTAGAAAAATGGAGAAGATGGAAGTCTGCAGAGCCGAGCTGTGGCCGTGCAATGTCATCATGTCATCTGGACAGGATGAAGAAAAGAAAAAGAACAACTGTTCACAGATAAAAGTCATCCATAGGGTACCTGGATATAAATGATTGTGTGATGCTGACTAATTCTCATCAGCATTATGGTTCCTGTATAGGCTAATAATGACCAGTAACAACAACTCCCAGTATCTTCTTACTGTTGTTAAGGACATACTGGTAGTTTTAGGTTAATACGACAAAATATATAAATGGGGCTAACCTGACATTGCAATGGAAGTATCATGTACTAAAGGCTCTTGTGATGTATTCCTGTACTGATGAGGCTTCTGATGTTGTTTTTCTGTACTGATAGGAAATATAAGGATGTATTTCTGTACCTCTGGTAAAGTATTCCTGCACTGATGGGGTTTTATGGATGTATTTCTGTGCCTCTCGTGGTTCTGGTGATGTTATAGGTTCTGATTCTGTTCAAATGTAACATTTCAAAACTTGTAAGATTACAATAGACGTGGCTATGTTAATAAAGTATTGTGCTGTTTGACAAGATAAGGGTTACTATGTTTTTATTTATGTTAGAATTAGGAGTATTTAAAGGGTTGTCCCAAGTTAAGTCTGCAGTCGGTCTATAGGCCCAGTTACAAACACAGATGCATTCTCACACTGCGCACACTCCATGCTGTCAGGATTCTCTGTTGCTGGTGGTCAGAGTGGGAGGTCTTGTAAAAGCAATTATGTGATTTACATATATACAGTCACAAGCTGACTAGATCAATGAAAAAAATTAAGTGAGGCCAGACACATCTAGTCAGAATGTGGCCAGAATTATACAAATCGCATTTTTGTGCTCACATGACCGTCCAATCTTGATATTGGAAGGGAGAAACCTAAAAGCGTGCAGCGCACGCGCTGGGAGAAATCGGAGCCCAGCAGTCACCTATTCATCTGGACAAGCCCTTTAATTATAACATTAAGCACTTTAGCCCAATCCTAACAGTGTGTAGTATTTTCACTATCAGCAAGGTTCCAGCAGACATCACATTAACAATCCACTCATATGTGATTTTCATACTTACGGTCATGTGACAATTAGCTTTTCTTCCTACTTCAGTTTTTCACTGAATATTGAGAGAATTAGGAAGAGCAGCTTGTCAGCACATGACTGTAAGTGTGAAGATCACATATGAATGATTGGTCAGATGACATCTACTCAGACTGCTTTAAATAAATACAAAAAAGGAGATTTTTGTGTACTCACCGTAAATTCCTTTTCTCTTAGCCTCTAATTGGGGGACACAAGGCCATGGGTGTTATGCTGCTGTCTACTAAAAGGCGACACTAAGCAGAATTTGCAAAAGACTTACAGTGGCTCCTCTTCAGCAGTATACACCCCTGGAGCAGGCACTGCCTCACCAGTTTGGAGAAAATAACAAGGTTAACAACACAACAAAGCCTGGAAAAGGCAACAATGTAATAGCTCAAGAGCGAAATGAGAACTTTAAAAGGCCTGAAACGGGCAACAGGGTGGGTGCTGTGTCCCCCAATTAGAGGCTAAGAGAAAAGGATTTTACGGTGAGTACACAAAAATCTCCTTTTCTCCTTCACCCCATTGGGGGACACAGGACCGTGAGACGTCCCAAAGCAGTCACTGGGTGGGAAGAACAATGAAACTTAAGCTATAAAGACACCTACAGGTGGGCTGCTGCCGGCTGAAGGATGCACCTACCCAGACTCGCATATGCCTAGGACTGGGTGTGAACACTATAGTGTTTCGTAAACGTGTGTAAGCTCGACCAGGTGGCCGCCTTACACACCTGAAGAACTAAGGCCTGGTGCTGAATGTCCCATGATGCCCCCACAGCTCAGGTAGAGTGTGTCTTGATACCAGCCGGAAGTGTCAAATTTTTCATCCTGTAGGCCTCCTGAATAACGGACCTGATCCATCTAGCCAGGGTAGTCTTAGAGGCCGGCAGGCCTTTGTGGCTGCCTTCCAGAAGAATGAAAAGAGAGTCTGACTTCCGGAAGGGCACAGTCCTGCACACATAAATGCGAAGTGCCCTGACAAGGTCCAGAGTATGCAGAGCCCTTTTGATCCTGTGAACCGGTGCTGGGCAAAAGGATGGCAAGGAAATTTCCTCATTCAGGTGAAAAGATGATACCACTTCGGGAGAAATGACAGAACCGGATGGAGTACCACCTTATCCTGATGAAACACCAGGAAGGGCGGCTTGCAAGAAAGCGCTTATAGTTCCGATACTCTGCGGAAAGAGGTGATGGCTACCAGGAAAACCACTTTTTGAAGTTAGAAGTTGGAGAGAAATGTCTCTAAGAGGCTCAAAAGGCGGTTCTTGTAGTGCAGTTAGGACTAGGTTAAGGTCACATGCATCCAAAGGCCTCTTGTAAGGGGGAACTAGTCGACAAACTCCCTGGAGAAAAGTTTTTACCTGTGGCTTAATAGCAAGTCGACGCTGAAAAAGTACCAAAAGAGTCAAGACCTGGCACTTAAGGGAACTTAGGGACATACCAGAATTCAACCCTGACTGAAGGAAACCAAGAATTAATGGTAAGGAATAGTGGAATGGAGAATGAGCTCGAGAGGAGCACCAGGTTAGGAAGGCCTTCCAGGTGCAATGGTAAATGCGAGCCGAGGCCGGTTTTCGTGCCCTGATCATAGTCCGTATCACATCAGGTGAAAACCCTGCTTGAGTCAAAACCCAGGTCTCAGGGGCCACGCCGTCAAATTCAGTGCCCCTGAATTCTGGTGGTAAAACGGGCTCTGAGATAGAAGATCTGGACGGCGTGGGAGAAGCCAAGGCACGTCTGCCGTCAGCTGGACAAGATCGGCATACCATGCTCATCTGGGCCAGTCTGGGGCTATAAGAATGACCGAAATGCCCTCCTGCTTGATTTTCCGCACGATTCTGGGTATTAGAGGTAGAGGAGGGAATATGTAAGGAAGGTGGAATTGAGTCCAATCTTGAACCAAGGCATCTACTCCGAGAGATCACGGGTCGTGTGATCTGGCCATGAACACAGGAACGTTTGCGTTGAATCGTGACGCCATCAGGTCCACATCTGGGGTTCCCCAACGATGGCATATTTGTTGGAAGACGTCGGGATGCAGGGACCACTCTCATGAATCCATGCCCTTTTGACTGATGAAGTCAGCTTCCCAGTTCTCCACTCCTGGGATGTGCACTGCCAGTAACACCGATGCTGTCGATTCCGCCCATTGCAGAATGCGCTGTACCTCTTGCAACGCCTGAACACTTCGGGTCCTGCCCTGGTGATTGATATATGCCGCCGCCGTGGCATTGTCTGATTGAATCCTGACATGGCTCCCTGCCAGGAATTGATGAAATTCCTTCAGAACCAGAAATATGGCTCGGATCTCCAAGAGGTTGATGGGCTTGGAGGATTCGGCTGGAGATCATGTTCCCTGCGCTCTGATGACAGTATACCGCTCCCCAACCTGTCAGGCTTGCATCAGTGGTGAGGACCTTCCAGCGAGTCGGTAGGAAGGACTTCCCCTGTGTGAGTGAAGCTGGTCTGAGCCACCAACGGAGGGAACTACTGGCTGCAGGTGTCAGCCTGAATATTTTGTCCAGGGAAAAAGGAATCCTGTTCCAGGAGGCCAGTATTGCCAGTTGAAGAGGTCTGAGGTGGAGCTGGGTGAACGGGACAGCTTACATAGAGGCAACCATCCTGCCCAGGACCCTCATGGCGAAGTGGAGTGACCAAGGTGAAGGACGCAGGAGAATGCGGACTCCCTGGCGGAGAGCCCTTGCTCTGTCCTGGGGAAGGAGAACCAGACCCCTGGAGGTTTTGAACTGCATTCCCAGGAACACCAGTGACTGTGTCGGAACTGGTGACGACTTTTGAAGGTTGACCGACCAACCAACCTAGGCGACGTAGGGTGTCCACTTTGATGGCAACACTCTTTTCGCAATTCCTGAGAGTAGGAGCTTTGATGAGATGGTCATGACTGCCGCCATGACCTTGGTGAACACCCTGGGAGCTGTGGCGAGTCCGAATGGAAGAGCCACAAACTGGTAGTGGTCCTGGTCGATTGCAAACCGAAGAAATCATTGGTGGACCGACAAGATTGGGATGTGGAGGTACACATCCTGTATGTCGATGGAGGCGAGGAATTCGCCCTCCTCCATGGACGCTATGATGGAGTGAAGAGACTCCATGCAAAAATGACGTACGTTGACAAATTTGTTTAATTGTTTTAAGTCCAGAATGGTCCGAACGGTACCTCCTTTCTTTGGAACCATGAATAGGTTCAGGTAGAACTTGTGGAAGCGCTTGGCTGGTGGCACTGGCATAATGACTCCTGCCCGTAACAGAGAATCGACCGCCTGAAAAAAGGAGCGAGCCTTGGATGGTGGAGTTGGAGGAGTCGATAGGAAAAACTGATTGGGTGGTTGGGATTTGAACTCTATAGTGTATTCGGAAGACACCAGTTCTCTGACCCAGTTGTCGTCTATAGTGGTGAGCCAGACTTGGCGAAAGCGTAAAAGTCAGCGGCCTACTTGCAAGGTGTCTTCCGGGAGAAAACAGTCAGAAAGAAGAAAACCTATTGGATTTTGATCCCTTAGCTTTGGACTGGCGAGAGTGAGACTGACAGTTTGAGCCAGATTTTTGCATAGCCTGCGAACGCTCACTGCGGGGAGACCGGTTGCCAGCCAGTGGAGGTCTCGAGACTGACCAGCCAAGTGAATTCCAAAAGGATCGGAAATGAGTTTGTTGTCAACGGTTGAAGGGTCGTTTAAATTTACGCTGGGGAAGGGAAGTACTCTTGCCTCCCGTGGCATCTGAGATTAGTTGGTCTAATTTTTCCCCAAATAGATGGCCAGTAAGGTAGGGGAGACATGTGAGACTTTTTAGAAGCTGCATCAGTCTTCCATTCCCTCAACCAAAGGGCGCGTCTGATCGTGATAGAATTAGAGGCTGCAGACGCAGCGCAATTTGCGGAGCCTAGAGCTGCATGCAATAAGTAATCTGCAGTAACAGAAATTTGAGCTGCTTCATCTAATAGAGCTGGATCAACATCTGAGGACCATAAAGAAGTATGTAAGTATTAAATGCTTTAGTGTTCCTGTTACTCTTATGGTACCTTTACACGCCACCACAACAGGATGGATACCAACGGCAACTTCACGTGCACGAGCACGGGCGAACGGTTACCAACGGGAACCGCACCCTCTTTACACGCCGCCACAAGGTGCGCTACGCTACGCCACATCTACAGCTAGCTACATCGCCGGGTGTCTCAAGTAGCCAGCTGTAGCTCATTTACACACCGCTATAACCAGCTACTATGGGCGTACCTGGTGCAGCAGGGACAGCACATAGGCGTGCCACAATTGTGGTTTACGAGCCGTCCGTACGCTGATAGGACGAAGCAATAACATCCTGATTGGGCAGGCAACGCAGGAGGCTGAGTAATACAGCACGCTCGAGCGATTGTGTAGTGTGACTCGTCAGCTCCTTAAATATGCCGCCCTATGCAGCGACTACCAATCATCATGCAGCATCTTCCACCAATGATCGCTGAAGGGGCGCGGTATCACGGAGCCTGGGTGACGCCTTAGCCACATTGCAGCTACATCGCCGGATGTCCCGAGTTCCCTTCTGTAGCTTCTTTACACGCCGATACAGCTCGCTACAATCGGCGATGTAGCCATATGTTTATGGGCAGTGCACGGATACAGATGTATCTGTAGCCGGCTGTGTCGTCCCGTCTTCAGACGCCGCTACTACGGGCGATATTGGCGCGACAAGCTACATTTGTAGCCTGTAGCGGGTTGTATCCATCCTGTTGTGGCGGCGTGTAAAGGTACCATTAGGGTACCGTTACACGTCGCAACATTGCATGCAATTTCACTTGCAATTTGCTGGTTGCAGTCAAATCATGGACACATTGTTCTATTTTGTTGCTGTGTACAAAATGGAACAATGTGTCCATGATTTCACTGCAACCAGCAAATTGCAAGTGAAATTGCATGCAATGTTGCGACGTGTAACGGAACCCTTAGAGCCAGGCATTGTGAATATAACACATGTGATGAAGCCCCTTGTAATACCAGCAGAATGGATCTCTAGTATTGAGATCTTATGTGATTAGAGAGTACCTGTGCAGAAAAGTGCAGGGAAAGAATAAGGAGAAGCCTCTGCAGAGGTCTTACCACCAAGCGCTCCCCAGTAGCAGACCATGATCCTGTGTCCCCCGGAGAGCTGAGGCGCAGGGATCCCCACGTGGAACGCAATGGCAGTGGTGAGGGAGATAAAAGAGGAAGGAGGAGGTGGAGTGTAAGAAAAGGCGGGCCTCACTAGTGAAAAGTGTGCCCTTTTGCCTGTTCCGCCCTTGCTATGATGCGTGTCAGCGTCATCCGGAGGGGCGGCACAGGGGAGGCGGCATCAGCGCTAGATCTGAGGCCAGGGCCTCACTTAGATGCGGGCCCCGAAAACAGTGGATGGCCGGCGTGGTAGTGCGGTCGGTAGACCAGAAGGAGCTTGGACCCCGCCAGACTCTTGGGGCCGAGTCCCCCTTGTGATATACCCTGCGGTACCGCCGCTATGTACAAGGAGAGTGTGCATTGAGCAGTCTCCTTGTAGCAAAGTGCTGGCTGCTGCTAGATTACTGTAATATAGTGCAGCCCTCTGAGTCTGCACACAGTGCCTGTGCAGAGAAGTGCAGCAACTGGAGATGCATCCCAGAAAGTGTTGCTGGTGCCCAGTAATGCAGCCATGTGTGCTGCTGATACCTGTGGTTCCTCATCCTAAAAACCCAAAGGGTGATTAGGGGGACGTCTGCTGGTCTTCTCCTTGCTGTAGATACTGCAGAACCTCAACTTCAACCCAGGACCCATTGAGGGAGGAAGGAGGATGTTATGCTTGGATATCTCAACCTCAACCTAGCACCCCAACTGTGGGATGCCGAGGAAGGAGGACGGCATATGTAAGGAATTCTCAACTTCAACCCAGCGTCTCAACAATGGGGAGCCGAGGAAGGAGCATGCCGGGGGTCACGCAGGACCAACTTTTGTTCTTTGGAAGACAAAAGGTAAAAAAATCATAAGTAAATATGGATCGGTGTGCCTCCTAACGACACTAAGCAAAACTGGTGAGGCAGTGCCTGCTCCAGGGGTGTATACTGTAGAGGAGCAGCCACTGTAACTCTTTTGCAGATTCTGCTTAGTGTCGCCTCCTAGTGGACAGCAGCATAACACCCACGGTTCTGTGTCCCCCAATGAGGCGAAGGAGAAAAATCCAGCTCACTTGTCCGGTGATTTCTTATGGACAGGTGAACTAGATTCTTTCTATTTTTTGTTTTCTTTACTACTTATACACCTGTGAACATTCACACACTTGCTCTATTTTATGTGTTACCTGTTCTAGTAGTTTTTTGATGTTCTGCAAACACTGCTGTTCTTTGTCCCCACTGATCCATGTGTTATCCATCAAGACCGAATCTGCTGCACTGTCGCCTCCAGTCCATGCTGCTATCCCAGACCTACGGCTTAGAGAATCCACCTTACCAGGTGTGCCCTAAACAAAATATTAAGTTATTCTTTAAGTGGGATATACAGTGCCTTGTGAAAGTATTTGGCCCCTTAAAATTTTCAACCTTTTGCCACATTTCAGGCTTCAAACATAAAGATATAAATTCTAATTTTTTTGTGAAGAATCAACAAGTGGAACACAATCATGAAGTGGAATGAAATTTATTGCATATTTTAAACTTTTTTAACAAATACAAAAATTGAAAAGTGGGACCTGCAATATTGTTCGGCCCCTTTACTTTCAGTACAGCAAACTCATTCCAGAAGTTCAGGGAGGATCTTTGAATGATCCAATGTTGTCCTAAATGACTGATAATGATAAATAGAATCCACCTGTGCATATTCAAGTCTCCGTATAAATGCACCTGCTCTGTGATAGTCTCAGGGTTCTATTTCAAGTGCAGAGAGCATCATGAAGACCAAGGAACACACCAGGCAGGTCCGAGATACTGTTGTGAGGAAGTTTAAAGCTGGATTTGGATACAAAAAGATTTCCCAAGTTTTAAACATCTCAAGGAGCACTGTGCAAGCGATCATATTGAAATGGAAGGAGTATCAGACCACTGCAAATCTACCAAGACCCGGCCGTCCCGCTAAACTTTCATCTTGCACAAGGAGAAGACTGATCAGAGATGCAGCCAGAAGGCCCATGATCACTCTGGATGAACTGCAGAGATCTACAGCTGAGGTGGGAGAGTCTGTCCATAGGACAGCAATCAGTCGTACACTGCACAAATCTGGTGTTTATGGAAGAGTGGCAAGAAGAAAGCCATTTCTCAAACATATTCATAAAAAGCCGTTTGAAGTTTGCCACAAGCCACCTGGGAGACACCAAACATGTGGAATAAGGTGCTCTGGTCAGATGAAACCAAAATCAAACTTTTTGGCCACAATGCAAAACAATATGTTTGGCGTAAAAGCAACACAGCTCATCACCCTCAAAACACCATCCCCACTGTCAAACATAGTGGTGGCAGCATCATGGCTTGGGCCTGCTTTTCTTCAGCAGGGACAGGGAAGATGGTTAAAATTGATGGAAAGATGGATGGAGCCAAATACAGGACCATTCTGGAAGAAAACCTGTTGGAATCTGCAAAAGACCTGAGACTAGGACAGAGATTTATCTTCCAACAAGACAATGATCCCAAACATAAATGGAATGGTTCAAAAATAAACGTATCCAGGTGTTAGAATGGCCAAGTCAAAGTCCAGACCTGAATCCAATTGAGAATCTGTGGAAAGAGCTGAAAACTGCTGTTCACAAACGCTCTCCATCCAACCTCACTGAGCTCCAGCTGTTTTGCAAGGAAGAATGGGCAAGAATTTCAGTCTCATGATGTGCAAAACTGATAGAGACATACCCGAAACGAATTGCAGCTGTAATCGCAACAAAAGGTGGCGCTACAAAGTATTAACTCAAGGGGGCTGAATAATATTGCACGCCCCACTTCTCAGTTTTTTATTTGTTAAAAAAGTTTAATTGGCTCATATTATATTAGCTAGAGTTCATACAACTTTTGTGTTTTGGTGTCCATTATAGAAAATAAAAATGTTCTGCTAAACAAGATTAATATTTATGTTATTGCAAAGGTGTCATTATGGATTGCACTAAAATTAGAAGCCCTCTTGGGATGTATCTAGAGGTGAACACCATCAGTTGTGTTTTACACTGATTTCTTTATGACATTAACTCTTTCACTTGGACAATGTTTAATTTCTGAATTAGTGCAGTTTGACTCTGACTGTATATAGCTTTGAGACTGCTACCATAGTTTGGGTCAGTAAACCTGCAACAGGCCATGCATTGCAGCCTCAGTACAGACCATAAAATACAAAAGCGTGAAACTGACATTATACTATCGCTTTGGGAGCGCTTTTAATATTATATTTACTAGCTCATGCTTTTATTTTTTTAATATTTATCAATTTATAATATATTTTATTATTTAAAATAAAACCAACAATATTGTTTTGATGCTTAGAGTTCCAATAATTGTGAATTCCAGACGACATCAACCTACATAGTCAAGTTCTTAAGAATAGAGAAGGATGCCAAATTCACATAACTAATGTAGATTTCACTATAATACCATTATGGCACTAAACATAACATCTCATATAGTCATGGCCGAAAGTGGTGGCACCCTTGAAATTGTTCCAGAAAATGAAGTATTTCTCCCGGAAAATTATTGCAATTACACATGTTTTATCATACACGTTAATTTCCTTTGTGTGTGTTGGACCAACACAAAAAAACAATATAAAAGGAGAAGAGAACTGTGTATGGACTTAAGAACTAAAATTAGTGAAAAATATCAGGGTTATTAATCCATCTCCAGGGATCTTGATGTTTCTTTGTCCACAGTGTACAATATAAATCAAGAGGTTTACAACCAATGGCACTGTAGCTAATCTTTTTGGACATGGATGGCAGAGAAAAATTGATAAAAGGTTGCAAAGCAGGACAGGTCCGGATGGTGGATAAGCAGCCCCAATGAAGTGTCAAAGAAATGCAATCTGTTGTGCAGGTTCGGGGTGCATCAGTGTCAGCATAAACTATCTGTTGACATTTCAATGAAGTGAAACGCCATGCAGGAGACCCAGGAGGCACTCACTGTTGACACATAGACATAAAACAACTAGACTGCAGTTTGTCAAAATGTATGTGAGTAAGCCAAAATTCTCCTGGGAAACCGTCTTGTGGACAGATGAGACCAAGATAGAGATTTTTGGTAAAACACATAATTCCACTATTTACCAAAAACGAAATGAGGCCTGCAAAGAAAAGAACACAATACATACAGTCAAATATGGTGGAGGTTCAAATATGTTTTTGGGTTGTGTTGCTTTGGTGCCTCTGGCACTTGGTGCCTTGACTGTGAAATCTGAAGATTTCCAAAGGATTTTGGGGTGCAATGTAGTTCCCATGTTTCACAAAGCTGGGTTTACATCCTAGGACCTAGGTCATGGGCCTTCCAGCAGGACAATGACCTCGAACATACTTCAAGAATCAGAAAAAAAAAAAATCTGAACTGAAGCTTTTATTTTTTAGGGAGCAAAAACCCCCATGAGCATATACCCTATAATATAGTAAATAAGTAAATGATGGTAGTAAATTTAAATAATAATGGACACTTGGTCAACACTGATTAATCAAGAGCGTAAAAGCCATCCCATTGTGACAAGGTGTACCCAGTCAGGATGGTCCTACTCTAGAATTAAAACCTTATCTTGCGTAAGTGACGTCAATGCAAATAAGGGCAGAGAAGTACAAGGACTGACCTGAAGTCATCTAGATACAATGTTTAGCTCAGAGGGCAGGACCCCCATTTGTACAGAGGACAAAAAAAAAACAGCCATCACAGAAAAACTTTAAAAAAATAAGCCAGAGTAAAAGTTTTTTTTTTCTATATTTTTTTCTGTGTCTTTTGTAAGAAGAAATAAGGTAAAACGCACCATATTTTTTTCATTTTTATAGAAAATGCTGATCAATGTTGTTTATCACTTGACAAAGGGGCTTATCTCAAAGAGCTACTAGTACAAACTAAATCAGAATCGTATCATGTCTAATTTTGGATGAAACTGATAAAAAATTTAAAAAAGGATTTTTAAAATGATAATAATGACTTATGAAAAAAACGGTCATAAACCAGTGTGTTGTAGTAGTGACTCAAGACACACCTTTGGTTAGGCCTTTGTGCCGGCCTGGGTTCTTCCGCTGGGGATCGACACACTCGGATGCAGTTTTCTTTTGCAACAGTCTTATATTAAAATCTGACACCGTACTGCGAACACTTTGATATGGAGCACACAATGAACAGTCTTTCTACAGGACTTTCTCCTTTAAGGTGCAACGCAACATAATGCTGCTACATCATTTCTGGCACTTTTGATGGTAACCGTCTGTTCTCCTCCACTCTACCTGACACCACAGTCCCGCATGTTAAATTCACTATGTCCTCTATTACCAGGGTCTTGCTCATCCCACTCAAAGGGTCCCATTCTAGGTTACAGTGTGAACCGCCATTGAACTAGCCTCGAATAGCATCTATTGCTGTGCTGACCTATTCACCCAGGTCAATGCCAAGTCTTCGATGTAGGACTCGTACTGCTGGACTCAGACCTTCAACAGGGGATCCTCTGAGGATTCGGGCATGAAACTCTAGACTGCAGGATGAAGCACAACTCTTACATCCCAGCCTAAAGTACTTCCCATGCGCTACTGATGGGGAGGTAACTGATGCGACAAACACCCAAATATTAGGGCCTAGGTACTTTTCTCGCTTGCACACTACTACTTACTGTACTACCTGCTAGTACAGCTTGAACTAAGTCATCGAACGCTAAAATAGAGGCTAGCCTAGAGACTAACTCCACCCCCAGTGGGTTAGTCCCACAATTTAAATACTGCTTGAACTATGGTAGTCTTACTAGGATTAATAAATTACCGCATATTATTATTTATTTATATAGCACCATTAATTCCATGGTGCTCTACATGACAAGGGGTTACATACAAAAATAGAATTATTCTTACCGTTAATTCGGTTTCTAGGATACCTTCCACGACAGCATAGGAGGTAGCCTCGCCACGCCCTAATAGGGACAGAAAGCACAAGAGAGGATAAAAGGCCCCTCCCACCTTCCATTAGCCAGTGTCTTACAAAAAACCACAGCATGAGAGTAAACAACAGTACATAGCAAAACATTCCAGGAACAAGACAAGGAATAACAGGGAGGGAAATAAGTGCTGTCGTGGAAGGTATCCTAGAAACTGAATTAACGGTAAGAATAATTCTATTTTTTCTAGGAACCTTCCACGACAGCATAGGAGGAATACCAACAAATAAATACCTAGGGTGGGACAATGGCCTGCAGGACCTTCCTGCCAAAAGCCAAATCCCTACCGGAGCCCAGGTCCAAACGGTAATGTTTCGTGAAGATATGCAAGGACGACCAGGTAGCAGCCTTGCAGATCTGCTCAGGAGAAGCCCCCGCCCGTTCAGCCCAGGAGACAGTGGTAGACCGGGTGGAATGGGCAGTAAACCCAGCAGGAGCTTGCAGCTGCTGGGAAAGGTAGGAATCTGCAATAGCCTTCTTGATCCAATTTGCAATAGTGCTCTTGGATACCTTCATGCCCTTACGGGGATCAAAGGGCTGGACAGAGAGATTGTGGTCGATGCTCCAGGGCGCCGAGACGTCAAGATAACGGAGAACAGTACGCCGGACATCCAAAGCATGGAACTCTTCCTCCTTCGGGGTCCAGGGATGTTGACATAAGGACGAAGAACAATCAATTGAGAGCGATGGAAGTCCGAGACCACCTTGGGAAGGAAACGAAGGATCCAGCTGAAGAATAATGCACTCATCCCGGATGGTGAGGTATGGGTCCTGGATGGACAAAGCCTGGAGCTCCCCAACACTACGGGCAGAAGTAATCGCCACCAGGAACGCAGTCTTGTGAGACAACCGCAGGAGGTCACAGGAGGAAAGAGGTTCGTAGGGAGGCCGAGAAAGTCCGGTGAGGACCACATGGAGGTCCCAGGAGGGAGTAAGGACTCGAGTACGAGGACAAAGACGAGTAGCCAACACCATGAAGCGGCAAATTCCATCGATGATTTGCCAAATCAGCATCAAACACGGAACTGAGAGCCGAAACTTGAACCTTGAGAGTGCTGGGTTTAAGACTGAGGTCCAACCCATTCTGAAGAAAATCCAGAATCCGGGAGACATTTAGCCGAAGAGGATCAGGCGGACATGAGCCACACCAGGATGTAAACTTCTTCCAAATTTTATTATAAATCGCATTAGTAACTGGTTTGCGATTTTTCTGTAGGGTGGCCACCACCTTTGCAGACAGACCCTGAGCCTTCAGCACCCGGGCCTCAGAAGCCATGCAGCTAAGCTGAGTTTCTGCGGATCTGGATGGAACAGAGGACCCTGAGACAACCTGAGACAACAGGCTGGGATCCAGACTCAGGAGGACAGGACCGTCGACTTTGAGCGCCATGATCAGGCTGTACCAACTCCTCCTGGGCCAAAGAGGGGCCACCAGGATAGTGGGGACTCCGTCTACCCTGACCTTCCGCAGAGTACATGCGAGGAGGGGAATAGGAGGAAAGGCGTAAACCAGAGGAAAATTCCACGAATGGGAGAAGGTGTCCACCCCCGCGGCCATGTCCCGAGGATTGAGGGAGAAATATGTTGCGACCTTCCGATTGGCTCTGGAGGCAAACAGGTCGACAGCCGGGGTGCCCCATTGTGCGACTAGGGAGCAAAAGAAAAGTCCAGACTCCATTCCCCCGGGTGGACATCCTGGCGGCTGAGAAAATCCGCCTGCAGGTTCATGGACTCTTTCAAGTGGACCGCTGAGAGGGACAGCAGGAACTGTTCGGCCCAAAGGAAGATCTGGAAGACACCGACGACAGGGACCTGGACTTTGTACCACCCTGGTGCCGGAGGTGAGCCACTGTGGTGACATTGTCCGAGTAGACAAGGACATGAGAACCCGTTAGCTGGGCCTGAGCTCCCCGAAGGGCCTCTTCGACTGCACTCAGTTTCCGGGAATTGGAGGATCGGGAACTGACGGAGCGACCCCAGATCCCCTGGAGCGGAGTGGGACCCACCATGGCTCCTCACCCCCTCTGGCTGGCATCTGTAGTAACCATCACTAGAGGAGTCTGATCCCACGAAACCCCCGTTGTAGGTGTCGGACATCCAACCACCAGAGGAGGGATGCGGAAACGGACCCCGGGAGGCGAGCCCGACAATTCAGGAATGACTGGAACAGGACAGGACATGTGCCTGCAGTACCCGAGAGTGAGCCTGAGCCCACAGGACTGACGGGATGCAGGACGTCATGGAACCCAACACCGACATCAGGTCCCGAAGGTGGGAGATGCTTGACGCCTGAGGGAGGAGATCTTGGCCAGAAGCGTCAACCGGTGGGAGCTGGAAGAAAGGAAGCCTGTCGGAATCCAGTAACACCCCCAGAAATTGTCTCGTGGAGGAGGGCTGCAGATGGGATTTCCGGAGGTTGGGATCCAACCTAGTGACTGAAGTATGCGCAGGGATTCTTCCACACTGCTCCGGAGCGATTGAGGTGTCGGAGCAATGAGAAGTAAGTTATCTAGATAAGGCACAATAGAGATGCCGCGACACCGAATGAAGGCCACCACGTCCGCCATGAGTTTTGAGAAAATTCAGGGAGCCGAGGAGATTCTGAAGGAGAGAAAGTTGAACTGAAAATGGAGGACGACCCCCTCGTAGAGGACGGCGAACTTCAGGAATTTCTGTGTCAAGGATGGATGGGCACATGAAAGTAGGCGTCCATCAGGTCTACTGTAGCCATCTTGTGATGCAGCCCGATCAGCGGAATCGCAGTACGGACGGACTCCATCTTGAAACGTCGATAGCGGACGTGACTGTTGAGACGCTTCAGGTTGATGATGACCCTGGAATCCCCGGATCGTTTTTTGACCAGGAACAGACGGGAATAGTGACCCAGCTCCACCTCGTGACTGGGAACAGGGGAGATGACATTTGTGAGAAGGAACTCCTGTACTTTTGAGTACAGAAGATCCTTGGCACCTGAGAAGCAGGGCGGTAACCCGGAGGCCTGGCGGAGGAAGTGACTTGAACTCTATGAATAATCCTTCAGAGATGACATTCAGAACCCATTGGCAATCGGAGATCCCTCGCCACTCGCCACTGGGGAAGAAAGACCGAGAGTAGCCCCCCACCGGGACCGAGTCACTGCTTGCTGGGACGAGGCGCTGCTGAGCAGGGACGAGGATATTCTTGCCCCGCCCCTTCTGATAACTCCACCTGCCGGTTTTACCCTTGCCCTTGGGCTGGGAGGCCGGAGGCACCGGGAGACGAAAGGACCGCTTTCTCACAGGAGCCTGTTCGGGAAGAGCCTTGCGGTCAGTAGCCTTGTCCAGGATCTCGTCTAGAGCCGGCCCGAACACCAAGTTCCCCTTGAAAGGCAGGGAACAGTGACGCATTTTAGAAGTGGCGTCACCGCTCCACATCTTCAACGATAATGCCTGCCTGGGGGAGTTGGACAACACTGAAGTCCTGGCTGCCAGGCGGACCGATTCCGCTGATGCATCAGCGAGAAAACAAGAAGCCTTCCGCCAGGAGAGGACGGGAGCCAAGAAGCTCCTCCCTAGGGGTGCCCTGCGACACATGATACTCTAACAGCTCCAACTACTTCAGCAGGGACCGGGAGACACAAGTGGAGGCGATGTTAGCCTGAATGGTGGCCGAGGAAGCTTCCCAGGAACGCTTCATAAAGCTCTCAATCTTACGATCCATCTGATTCCTCAACTGGGAAGGGTCCTCAAAGGGGAGGGCAGTCTTTTTGGCCACACGGGCAACCTGCACATCCACTTTCGGGACCCCCCAGTGAATCTCACTATCCTCAAGGGGAAACCGCCGACCAGGATCACCCCGAGATTTGTGGTCGGGGGATTCCCATTCCTGAGCAATTAAATCCCGGAGGGTGGAATGCACCAGGAATCCAATATGCTTGGCCGACTGAAGGCCAGCAAACATTTCATCCTGCACTGAGGGATGGACCTGTTCCTCTTCCAACCCCATGGTGCTTGCTTGTCACCCTACAAAAAAGCACAGGGAAGCCGCAATCAGCTAAGCCCCTTAGGGCAGCACAAAGGACCCCCCCTGCACCTCAGCTCACTGTGGCCGGGGAGCACTGGGCTCTGTAGACGCAGAGGAAGACATGACCCAGGACAGTATATGGCTTACCTGGCGTCAGAAGTCTTCACGGCAGCCTTTTATCCCAAAGGCCTGCCCCCAGTGCCAAAAGAGATTGTCCCCTGCCCAAGGGCAAGGCAGGCCCCAATCATGGCGGCGAGTCTGCACGCCGACGCATCGGGTCCCGCCCGCCGAGACCCTGAAGCGCTGCGCTACCCGCCGGAGACGCATGTGACCGGAAGTTCCGCCGTGTCACTTCTGGTCCGCGGCAGCGCGCACAGGCAGGAGGCGGCTGGCGATCTCAGCAAAGGAAGAGGCCGCCGACCAGGGAGCTGCCGACCCGCTTCACCCCAGGGGGGGATCCGGAGGGCCAGGGCTGGTCCCGGACCCCCCAGCAGAGGACCACCAAGGGGGACCGAGAGACGACAGGAGGAGCAGGGGCCCGAAACAATGTCGCCCGGCAAAGAAACCTCCCAGGTACACTGTAGCATGCCGCCACCACAGCATAGGAGAGAAAAAACCTCTCTCCATGCCCCATAAGGACAGGAAAGACACTGGCTAATGGGAAGTGGGAGGGCCTTTTAACCTCTCTTCCGCTTCCTGTCCCTATTAGGGTGTGGAGAGGCAACCTCCTATGCTGTCGTGGAAGGTTCCTAGAGAAATTATAGATATAGTTTACAGTAAACAAATTAACAATGATAGACAGATGGTACAGAGGGGAGAGGACCCTGCCCTTGCGGGCTTACATTCTACAGGATAATGGGGAGGAGACAGTAGGTCAGGGGTGAAGGAGATCTGGTGGTGGAGAGGCGGCAGCTCCGGTGGCGGTGGGGCAGCAGCTTCAGTGGTGGTGGCTCGGTCATTGCAGGCTGTAAGCTTTCCTGAAGAGATGGGTTTTCAGGTTCCATCTGAAGGATCTAAGCGTGGTGGATAATCGATGTGTTGAGGCGCAGAATTCCAGTAGATGGGGGATATTCAGGAGAAATCTTGGAGGCGGTTGTGTGAGGAACAGAAAAGTGTGGAGAAAAGGAGGAGGTCTTGGGAGGATCGAAGATTATGTGAGGGAAGATAGTGGGAGATTAGTTCAGAGATATAGGGAGGAGACAGTTATGGATGGCTTTGTAGGTCAGTGTTAGTAGCTTGAACTGCATTCGTTGGGGAATTGGAAGCCAGTGGAAGGATTTGCAGATGGGAAATACAGGGGAGTAGCGAGGAGAGAGGTGGATTAGTCAGGCAGCAGAGTTGAGGACAGACTGGAGAGGTGCAAGAATGTTAGCAGGGAGGCCACAGAGGAGAATGTTGCAGTAGTCAAGGCAGGAGATGATGAGGACATGTAAAAGAATTTTAGTAGGTTGAGGAAAGGATGGATTCTGGAAATATTGTTGAGCTGGAGGTGACAGGAGGTGGAGAGAGTTTGGATGTGTGGTTGAAGGACAGGGCAAAGTCAAGAGTTACTCCAAGGCAGTGAATTTGAGGTGTGGGAGAGAGCATGATGCTATTTACCATAATAAATAGAACAGGTAGTGAAGATGAAAGATGGGATGGAGGAAAGATGATGAGTTCGGTTTTGTGTACGTTGAGAATTAGGTAGCGAGGGAAGAAGGAGGATATGGCTGACAGACACCCCGGGATTCTGGACAGCAAGGAGTTGACATCTGGGCCTGGGAGGTAGATCTGAGTGTCGTCAGCGTACAGGTGGTACTGGAAGCCATGGGACTGTATGAGTTGTCCTAGGCCAAGGGTATAGATGGAGAAAAGTAGGGGCCCCAGGATAGAGCCTTGTGGGACTCCAGCAGAGAGAGGGTGGGATGAGGAGGTGGTGTGGGAGTTGGAAAAGCTAAATGTGTGGTTGGTAAGGTATGAGGCAACCCAGAACAGGGCAAGGTCTTTGATGCCAAGGGAAGAAAGAATCTGAAGTAGGAGGGAGTGGTCGACTGTGTCAAAGGCAGAGGACAAGTCTAGAAGGAGGAGGATGGAGAAATGTCTGTTAGCTTTGGCTGTACGTTGTTGGTAATTTTGGTTAGGGCAGTTTCGGAGTTGTAGGGCCGGAAACCGGATTGTAGATTGTCAAGGAGAGAGTTAGATGAGAGGTGGCAGGAAAGTTGAGCATGGACCTGTTGCTCAAGAAGTTTGGAAGCAAACGGGAGCAGCGATATGGGGCGGTAGCTCATCATAGCAGTCGGGTTAAGGTTTGTTTTTTTGAGGATCGGCGTGATGGTGGCATGTTTAAAAGTCATGGGGAAGGTCCCGGAAGATAGTGATAGAATGAAGACGTGTGTTAGGGCTGGGATGAGCGTGTTAGTTAGGGTGGGGAGGAGGTGGGAAGGGATGGGGTCAAGTGCACAGGTGTTGAGGTATGATTTGGATAGGAGACGAGTAAGTTCTCCTTCAGTGATGTTGGAGAGGGAGGTTATGAGGGAAGGGCAGAGGTCTGGCATATGGAGTGGTTGGGATGGTGGAACAATAAAGGTTTGCCTTTTTTGGTCGATCTTATTTTTGAAGTATGTGGCAAAGTCCTCAGGAGCAATGAGGGAGGTCGGAGGAGGAAGCTGTGGTCGGAGGAGAGAGAGAGTTAAAAGTGCTGAACAGCTGTTTGGGGTTGTAGGATAAGGAAGATATAAGGTTTGTGAAATAGGTCTGTTTAGCAGAGGTGAGGACTAATTTAAAGGCAAGTGTAGCTTGCTTGAAAGATGTTAAGTCATCTGGCAGGTGCGTTTTCAGCCAACGCATATCTAAAGAAGCCCGCAGTCAGTGAGCATACATGCTAGAAGATAAGTGAACAACTTCTATTGGCAGCAACAGATCGAAACCCCTCACTTATATGTTGGGGAGTATTGTATATCTGTAGCTGCGTAACTCTGCAAAAATGCTGTTAAAGTGAGCCTGTACCCAGAAGCCAACCCACATCCCCTTCATACCTATCGATGCAGCTTGTGAAGCTGCTGCCATCGATCCCTGTATCTTGAAAAACCGCTGGGCATTCTTCATAATTCATACTTTATAATCGCATTTCTGGGCGTTTCACTGAAATTTTAAAGCCGCAGCAGGCGGGCTTGTGCGCCGCTCTCCCCCTCCCTGTCCGTAATTCTGCACGCAGCGATGGGCGTGCTAAACAACAGAGAGGCGGCTCGCCTCATAGTATGGCGGTGAAACCGGTATGACGCGAATTACGTCATATCGGCTTCACCGCCCATACTATGAGGCGAGCCGCCTCTCTGTTGTTTAGCACGCCCATCGCTGCGTGCAGAATTACGGACAGGGAGGGGAGAGCGGCGCACAAGCCCGCCTGCTGCGGCTTTAAAATTTCAGTGAAACGCCCAGAAATGCGATTATAAAAGTATGATTTATGAAGAATGCCCCAGCGTTTTTCAAGATACAGGGATCGATGGCAGCAGCTTCACAAGCTGCATCGATAGGTATGAAGGGGATGTGGGGTTGGCTTCTGGGTTTAGGGTCACTTTAAGACATTTATTCTGTAAAGGTCTACATAGTGATAGAATATAGATTATTAGATAACCTGCTAATCAATCTGATCCCTCTTCAGAACACAACATTGCATTTACATACTTCCAAATGACTTAACTTTGATGGAGCTAATTATCCAGAGAAAGAGTAATGGTGTAAACTGTAATGTCAGAAAACCTTCCCGAGATTATTGAATGAAGACTGGGATCTAGCATTTACTCTCACTATGACAACCTATATTGAACCTCTAATCATTACTACAGGGAAATCATTAAATCACTAAACAACTCCTATAGGAAGAAAAAAAAAAAACTAGGGCATCACTCTTGTTAAGCTCTTTGGCTGTGCACCTTACAAACATTGTGTGCACAAGTCCGCTGCCTCGAAGAAACCCTTGACTCTGTCCTGTCCTTCACACCGCATTATCCAAGCCCTCGCCGCCTCCAACTCAAAAATATTTCCAGAATCCGTCCCTTCCTCAACCCTCAATCTACTAAACTACTAGTGCATGCCCTTATCATCTCCCGTCTCAACTACTGCAACCTCCTCTGTGGCCTCCTGCCAATACTCTTGCACCTCTCCAATCTGTCCTTAACTCTGCTGCCCGACTAATCCACCTATCTCCTCGCTATTGCTCCACTTCTCCCCTCTGCAAATCCCTCCACTGGCTCCCAATTCACCAGCGTATCCAATTCAAACTCTATAACATTGACTTACAAAGCCGTCCACAATCTGTCCCCCCATAAATCTCTGAACTAATCCCCCAATATCATCCAAGTCGTAACCTCCAATCTTTCCAAGACCTCCTCCTTTCCTCCACATTTGTACATTCTCTATCTAATCGCCTGCAAGACTTCACCCAAGCATCCCCCATCCTCTGCAACTCTGCACCCCAAAACGCCGGACTGTCCTCTACACTCAAAACCTTCAAGCAGAACCTCAAAACCCATCTCTTCAGAACAGCTTACAACCTGCAATGACCACGGTCCCACCTCACCACCATTGGACCTGGCGCTCCACAACCATTGGACCCGGAGCTCCACCACCATTGGACCCAGTGCTCCACCACCACCAGAGCAGTCTCTCTCCCCACTGCCCTATTGAATGTAAGCCTGCAAAGGCAGGGTCCTCTTTCCCCTCTCTATCAGTCCATCACTGTTAGTTTGCTCGTTGTATTTTTAACTTGTTTGTATGTAACCTTTCTCATGTACAGCACCATAGAATCAATGGTGCTCTATAAATAAATAATAATAATGTCCACAACAAACCCCTTTACACAGTGTAACAATCTCCGACAACCCTGTGTGGTAATGATCCAACAAATATATTCTACACGGTGATGGTACCCCACAGCCACACCACGCGGTGTAATGATCCCTCCCCCAACACCCACCCTAACAGGTGTGTTGAGCCCCCCCAAATGCAGTAGGATCATCCCCCAACTGCCGTCTTCATAGTATGATGGTTCTCTCAACAACATCCCATGCGGTATGATGGTATACACACACAAAAACACACAGCCTCTCATACAGTAGAACGGTCCACCCCAGCCTCTCCCAACAATACAAACCAAAAAACCTATTACACTCACCATATCCAGGATCTTTGTCCACACAGCCTCCGTCTCCTCTTCTGTGCTCCATCACTGCTGGTAATACTGGAGTCCTGAGGAAGCCAATACTGTTAACAGTGTATCAGACAATGCAGCCCAAGGCTGGTCCGGCTCATGTCGCCTTTGCCAAAACTGCCTAATGCCCACTCTGGTATTACCCATCCCACTTTCATTAAGTCATGGACCTTTGCCAGACATACTGTGGAAGATTTAGCTTGATAAATCTTCCCCATTGTGTAGAGGCTACCCTTTGTAATGCAGCTCAGTCTCATTTAGGGCTCATTCAGACATCAGTCTTTCTCATATGTGTGATAGGAGAGGTTTGAGAACCTCCAACTGTTTTTTATTTTTTCCATTTGAGAAAAATTGATAAAACTCTGGTCTGTATCAGTTTTATATTGACCAATCTACGACCCTCAAAAACACTGATTTTTGCATACAATAAAAATCACTGCCATGTAAAGGATCCCTTAATTAAATGGGGCTCGGGATCAATGAGCTGATACCAGGCACAACAACTACTTCTCAGGAGAAATGTCTCCATGTTGTCAACACAGAGTGCAGTGACCATCGTAATCGTGATCAGAAAGACCTTTACATCGGGTTCATTCACTCAGGTGTAATCCAAGAAACAAGGTCTCAATATGAGATTCGGCTCCACGAGTCAATTATTTATTGACTCACTGCATTCATTTCATTCTAAATATTATTTTTATTAATTTGTTGTAAATAAACTCAAATGCACAAAAAAGAAAATGCAATCCCGAAGGATTAAATGAAACGTTACCTGCGCTTCTCGGTAACCTTTGGTGCTGCGTGGGTTAAAGCAGCAGTCCATCACAAGTGAACTATCATTTTTCACATCAGTGCTTTGTACACAGCTGACATTTAACATTCAGTTCTTTAATTGCCAAAGGGAAATGAACCTTTAAATAAGCTTTTAAAAAGGGGAGGGGGATGGAGACGAGCATTACATCTACCAGTACAGCCGTCCGTGTGATAGATGTGATAACGTTTGAAACATGGACATCCCTGTATGTGAAACTGGGGTTCTGGGGCCACATGGAAGCATGTGAAATGACGGAAATGCTTGGACTACATAACTTCTATAAGCAAAATCAAAGTCCATATCGGTATAAATACATAATAAGGCCCCCCCCCCAACATTGTCATCAACTGAAGGGTCCAGAACTGCAAGAACATACTTACTCTACTTAACCAATTTAGATAGGAGAAACTAGGAGATGTTTGGTGTTTAACCCTTTAGTGTTGGTGTATGCCATTTCTGCCCCATTGGCAGTGGCATTGCAATCTGCACTTGCCCTTTATTTGTATCTGGTATGTGTTAAGCACTTTTTTGCATTGTATGCAACCGTGACCTTGATGTTTACCACATTGTAAGGTAATACCCTGTATTTGTAATAATGAATTGACCCCATTGCTCTTTTAAGTCTATGGAGATCTACAGTATGTGGACACCTTTCTGCTGTATTTTATACCGTCCTTTATGTTTCACGACCTAGTTCACAATAAATGTAACACTTTTTGCATGACACTCCTTGTCGCCTATCTAAATTAAATAACTTCTATAAGGCCAAATAGATGATTTCAAGGCCTACAGTGTATGACAAAAGCCACAGCACTGAACAGGTTAATAAAGCTTCTCCTCCATATAGAACGATACAGGACCTGGTAAATTTTTTATTTTGCAATTTTTTTGGTTTGTTACTTAACTGAAATATCAAGTCCAACATAAAAAAAAATCACTTAATGAAATATTAATTACTCAAAATGATTCTTATTTTCGGAAGGAGTCCAAGAAGGGAAAGTAGACTTTCTTCTGATCCGCACACACTGGGATGTAATGACCTCCCGGGTGTGTGAGCAGTACCGGGTTTATAAAATGTGCGGACAGCTCTTGGCTCATCTCCCCCGGGATAACACGATCAGTGTCCCCATACACATGGAGGGACGGGACAGTGATGGCTTCTTTGTAGAAATGTGCGTGTTCAGACGCACGGCTTTTGAAACCAGCAACCAGAATCGCAAAGTCGAACTGGAATCGCGGATCTTCTTGCTGCTTCAATGCACACAGCATTGCCACGAACGCGGCTCCTTGGCTAAAACCTAAGATTCCATCGAAGGGTCCAAGTTCGGAAAAAGCCTTTGCCACAGTGTCCAGGGATTCCTCTAATCCTGCACAGGATTTGGTCTCATCCATGGCACTAAAAGTGCTCTTCTCAGGGTCAGAGAACCACCAGCCTCTGGGGTCTTCTCTTTGTCCTTCTTCTTTAGGACACCATGTAAAGAAAGGTAAACTGTATTATAATGAAGCGTGAATACATACGAGTACTGTTTACCAGCTTCCTGTTCCCAACATCTTCCATTATTAAAGGGGAACTCCAGGGAGAAAAAAAATGTAGTATGGTCCCTCCATAGAGTATAATACTAAGCTGTCTGTTACACTTCTATGTTTAGAGGGCCTGTAAATCAGTTATTCACTAACTGCTCCTTACCCGTCACTCCTTCCTTTATGGAACAACATGTCACACTTGATTGAGCAGCTCTTCCCCTCACAACTCAATGAGAGCATCTGTGCTCTGAGAACAAACACTTCCTCCTTTAATCACACGGGCGTTATGTCACAGCAGGTCCTATGGACACAGGTCTCCCCTCCTGCTCTCTGTACAGAAAAAGATGTCCAGACTCCAGCTTAGTCCAGGACCTGCTGTAATGTCACGCCCACGTGATTGAATGAGAAAGAGTCGGATGGCGCTGAAGCTTTCTGTGAGGAGGGGGAAGAGCTGCTCAATCAGGTGTGACATATTGACCACTAAGGGATTGGTGACTGGTAAGAAGCAGTTTGTGAAGAACTGATTTATATTAATTCTAAACATTATATAAATGTATCCGGCAGCTTAGCATTATGGTGTATGAGTGCAGGGACTGTACAAAAAAATTTACATTTTAAAAAATGCACCCAAAAACGTCATTAAGGCTACTTTCACATATCGATTTTGAAGGGAGCCGATGCTGTCCGATAAATTCGAACAGCATCGGCTCCCTTCTGATGCCTGGAATCGGATGCCAAATAGGCATCCGATTCCAGCATTAAATCGTAGCCTCCGTGCTGAAAAAAAGAAAGAAAAAAAAAGTTTATGCTCACCTATCCCCGAGCCCCCGCCGTCTTCCTGCAGGCTCCCGGTGGCTCCCGCAGGCTGCAGAGGTCTTCTTCATGTGTACAGGACCTGCGGTGATGTCACAGTCACGTGACAGCAGGTTCCACCATGGTAACCTGCGGTCACATGACTGTGACATCACCGCAGGTCCTATACAGCAGAAGACCTCTGCAGACACTGGGAGCCTGCGGGAGCCACCAGGAGCCTGCAGGGAGACGGCGGGGGCTCGGGGGGAGGTGAGCATAAACTTTTTTTTTTTTTTTTTAACCCTTGCGCTCCCAGTTTGGAGCATTTTTACTGTACTGAGCATGCTCAGTACAGTAAAATCGGGTCCGAGGAGACATCAGATGTTTCCTCGGACCCTTCTCCATAGGGTCCCATGTTATAGGGATCGGGTCGGATCGGATGTGCACTAAATGCCATCCGATTTGGTCCGATCCGATTCTGTCAGATTTTATTTTCGGTGCAAAAATCGGAGCATGCTCCGATTTTTGCACCGATAAAGAAATCGGACAGAATCGGATCGGACCAAATCGGATGGCATTTAGTGCACATCCGATTCGGTCCGATGCCCATAGGGCTGCATGGGGCCAAATTCGGATCCGATGCTGTCCGATTTTTATCGGACAGCATCGGATTTTAAAAATCCGTAGTGTGAAAGCAGCCTAAAAGACACAAAAGTAACCTAATAGGTGCAGAAAATCTGCAGCTTCAAAAACTCACCTAAAGCATACTGGGAATGTAGTGTAATACGAACAATAATATGATCTGGGTATATGAACAGCCTCTTGCTGCCCCAGATTGTAGGCATTGTCTGAGATTAGTAACCACAAAAAAAAAAGTGTTTTTTTTCAAAGATATTTTATGTCACGACCCTGAACCATCTTCCCTTTAAGAATCATGCCAAGGCCACTGTGATTGGAAAGATGGCTGATATGTGTCTATCTGCATTCACTTCTGTGAGAATTATGAAGTCTTGCTTGGTGTTTTTTTGGAACTTCCACAAGTATGGAGAGAGAGGCAGACATTACAGCGGGAGATCACATAATATAAGAGTATATAGACATTACAGCCAGGGATTACAGAATATAAGAGCATGTTGATTGCTCTCAGTGTGAGAAACAAGATAAAAATCTTGTGGTTGTGATACCTTTTAATGGCTAACAAAAATTAAATAAATGATGTTATAAGGCGAGCTTTCGAGACGACTCAGGTCTCTTCATCAGGCATGGTATGACAAGATATTGAATGAAACTCAAATATCTGCATGCACAACTAAAATGATTGGACATTTGACTGCATAAACATTACAGGGACTGGACATTTGGCATAATAAACAAAGCAGCCTGGAGAGGATCTTCAATCAGACAGGCCTAGTGGTCATAAAGTCTCTAGGACACTAATTTATAAGAAAACCTGGTGTCTAAAGGGCCTGTCACACGCGTCAATGTCGTCAGTGAGATGATCGCTGACGACATTGACGGCTGATCGCTGGTGAGCTGTCACACAGACAGACTCACCAGCGATCAATTGACCAGAAACATCGTGAAAACGATTTAAATATCGTTTCCACGATGTCTTGCTCCCGCTGCCAGCCTGCTGGAAGCGGGAGCAGGCTGGTCTCCAAGGTAAACTGCGGGTATCTAGGCAGCGCGCGCTGCCTAGATACCCGCAGTTTACCTTAGTTACCAGCTCCCAGCGCTTGTGAGAGGCGCTGGGAGCTGGAATATCGCTACTCCCGGTGTCACACGCAGCGATGCTGCGTGTCCACCGGGCGACAATCGCCAGGTTTTAGAGCAGGTTCTAAAACCTGGCGATCATCAACCAGCGATTTATCGCTGGTTGATTCAGTATGTCACACGCGTCAATATCGCTGCAACGTCACTCGCAGCCGAGATCGTGCAGGCGATATTGACGCGTGTGACAGGCCCTTTAGATTTCCATGTCTTTGAACAACATTGTTTAGACGTGGTAATGAGCCATAAAACCTTCAGCCTTGTTCAGTCCGAATATAAGAGTATACAGACATTACAGCCGAGATCACAGAATATAAGAGTATACAGACATTACAGCCAGGGATTACAGAATATAAGAGTATACAGACATTACAGTCAGGGATCACAGAATATAAGAGTATACAGACATTACAGCCAGGGATTACAGAATATAAGAGTATACAGACATTACAGCCAGGGATTACAGAATATAAGAGTATACAGACATTACAGCCAGGGATCACAGAATATAAGAGTATACAGACATTACAGCTGGGGATCACAGAATTCAAGAGTATACACGCGAGTCTCACATGTCTCACCTGGCATTGCTGCTCGCTCACTGGACAGTAGTGTGTCAGATGCAAGTTATTCTATGTATTTCTATATACTCTGTGATCCCCGGCTGTAATGTCTGTATACTCTTATATTCTGTGATGCCCGGCTGTAATGTCTGTATACTCTAATATTGTGAGCCCCAGCTGTAATGCCTGTATACTTTTATATTCTGTGATCCCTGGCTGTAATGCCTGTGTACCTTTATATTCTGTGATCCCCAGCTGTAATAACTGTATACTCTTATATTCTGTGATCCCCAGCTGTAATATCTGTATACTCTTATATTCTGTGAGCCCCGGCTGTAATGTCTGTATACCTTTATATCCTGTGATCCCCGGCTGTAATGTCTGTATACTCTTATATTCTGTGATCCCCGGCTGTAATATCTGTATACTCTTATATTCTGTGAGGCCCGGCTGCAATGTCTGTATACTTTTATATTCTGTGATCCCAGGCTGTAATGCCTGTATACCTTTATATTCTGTGACACAGTATGCAGTGTGCAGGACCTGGAAACTCTGCCTCTCTTTCGGTGCCAGGACTGAGGCACATGAGAGGAGGGGAGCGCTCCTCAGCCCGGCACTGACATAATGCAGGTGTCAACATACTGCCACAGGGACCAGGCTGCAGAAGAGAGCTTGACTGGCACCCACCAGTAAGCACTCCAGTAGGAGGCGAAGATGAGCTACAGTCTGCCACCTACAGAGATGTGCAGAGCGAGGGATGCAGTGGGGCAGAGCAGACCGAAGCAACAGGGATCAGAGAGGTTTATTTTTTTAATTAATCAGTGAGCACATGGTGGCCAGAGGGCTACAGGGGGCAATATGCTATACAGAGGACAGGACTATAGAGGCTATATTCTCTATGGAGGACAGGACTATAAAGGCTA